>OZ025242.1:7863320-7930820 GCA_964019155.1 Osedax fenrisi
GTGTACCTTGGGTTTAGCGCACACTACATAATGAAGCTATATGTTCCGCTGGATAAAGCTATACTATGAGACAATATCTATTCCTAGACTACGCTATACCTTTCTTGTTCGAGGAACTAACGAATAAAGACGCCGTAAAATATAAATAAGTAGAAAAGAATCTGCTAATCATACATATATAAATAGATATAAGCGCGTGACTTCGGTATAGGTGGCGCAGGCGGTGGTGACGGACCTCGGTGGAGTCCATCGCCATGGTAGCCATGTAGTTGGGATCCTGTTTGTTCCAGGTGAGTCGTAGCAGCGGTTGATGCGTGACGTTCTCGTAGATTATCGTGGAATGTTCCAGATGTCTCAAGTCGAACATACGAACGGACCCGTCGGCTCCTGTAAGGCGGAGAGAGGGGGTTAGAGGGGGTAGAGGGGTTAGAGAGCGGGGTAGAGGGGGACTAAGAACTTGCGAGGGAAGATGTTAAGACTAAGAGGTACGGGGCTTTCCTGCGACTAACATTACTATGTTTCTGATTTATGTCGGCATATAAGTTATATGTTATATAAACATACATATATATAGAAGTTGATAATTATATATTCTTGTCCGTTACAAAAATACTCTATTTTCAAGACTATATACGCTGCGGGCTATTCACGCAACTTTAGGTTGGGAGTCTATCTACAGGAGAAGTAAGCCGAGTGTAAGCTGTAGCTCCCCTCAGTGCAGGTTTACTACTCTGTACACGGCCAGTTTACATGGCAAGTACGCTAAGCAGCCTATGTGCTTCATGTATCGTCGAGGACATGACACAGGTCAACAGAATAATAGCGCGACAGGTTAGAGTTCACTGTTCAATAGAGATAGTGCGTAGCGGTAGTGACAATAAGACGACTGCTTTGCGGACTGGTATTACGTTTGTAATTTACGATCGCGTAGATTTACTCGGTTTCTTTAGTAATCGTGGATGCCGAAAATAAACCACTGAAAAGTATACATGTTAGTGTGCGAATCACAGAATGAAGCGTATGTGAGAGTTACCCACGATGCAGTAGTTGTAGTAGGAGGAGGTAGGTGTTTAGATTATGTAGCGTGCGTCTACATTATTCATCGCAGAAATACACAAGCCCTCTACACTCTGTATTTACAAACACACAAATGTTCATACATGCACACTCATACACTGCTGTTACTATACAGACCTACACTGGCAAACATGTTCCTGCCCCCGCCAGCCCTACTGAAGGCGATGTCGTACACCTCTTTATCGTGAGCAATCAGTTGTGTCTTTACATGGCCTGCTACTAGTGGAGTTCTGCCTAGTATCTGACCCGTCTGATGGGAGTGGGGTGGGGTGGTAGGGGGTAGTTGAGGTGGTGGTAGTGTTATAGGGTTCTGCATAGTATCTGCCCCATCTGATGGAATGGGGGTAGAGGTAGGGGGTAGTGGTAGGGGTGGTAGGGGTAGTGGTAAGGGTTGTAGGGGGTAGCGGTAATGATAGTAGTAAGGGTTGTATGGGGTAGTGGTAGGGGTGGTAGTGTTATAGGGTTCTGCCTAGTATCTGACCCATCTGATGGGGTGGGGGGTGTTTAGTAGTGTTTAGTAGAGTAATGATAAGGGTGGGGAGGGTTGGAATGGTGGTAGTAGTGGGAGGAGGTTTAGTAGTGTATCACATAGTAAAGTAATGATGTGAAGACGCTGTAGTTAATAGTAGTGATAACGCCTGTAACCTCTAGGCCCCATATCGTGCACGTGGTGTCTATACTCGATGTACCGATGATGTTAGGGTCTATTTCATTCCAGTCGAATGATGTCAACGGGGCACAGAAGTCTGAGTTCTTGTTCTGTGTGTGTGTGTGTGTGTGAGGGTGTGTGAGTGGGTAGGTTTATGTGTGTGTGTGGGTGTGTGTGTGAAGGTGTATGGGTGGGTGTGTGTGTGTGTGTGTGTGAGTGTGTGTGTGTATGTAATAATATTATGATGCGAAACGAACATCAATGTTGGGCGATAAGAAATTGTTTGTGTGAGTGTGTGTGTGTGTATGTGAGTGTGTGTGTGTGTGAGTGAGTGTGTGTGTGTATGGGTAGGTTTATGAGTACGAAACGGATACAGTGTATTGTGATTACGCTTATAACAAAGAATGAAGAATGTAATAGGCAAGCATATTGTTAATAGTATCATTCTTTCATTCTGTATTGGTTAATATTGTTGGATATTGTAGAATATTGAATATATAAGTAACATAACAATCATTGATATACTTGAAACTTTATTTGAAAACAATAAAATCTTATTTTATCATAACCAGTACTATATATATTGTATGCATACTACATCTATACATACTATATTCATTGTCGTACTACTTATAAGTGTGTATTTAAATTGCTGTGAAAGTTGTACCCAGAGTGGCCACAGTTAAGATCAAAGGCTGTATGATTGTATATGGTTGCTAACTTTCATTCATTTTATTCGATGATTCTACACTGAAATATATAATCAGAGTTTTAAGCTTTACAGTGATTATAATCATTGATGATTATCAATACAGAAATCAAGCGTATTTATTCGTTGGTAAATTCAAAATGTGTAAAAGTACTCGTAAATAAAATAAAACTTATATAAACATTAGATTTAAGATGGATTTCATTCACTACACATTAGTAGTTTTTGTATATTTGGCATCATTTGTTGTACAAAGCATTTGATCGCTGATCTATAAAGTCTTAATAATATAGATAGTATCATTAGATAATGTTTTAATATAGAAGATAACCATCATTTATATATCATATATATATATATATATATATATATATATATATATAATGTTATTTTTATTATTGGTGGAGTCCTTTCATCCCATCCAGGAACATAGATAAAGTTTTCACTTATAACTATATGGCTCTAATATCCCTTCAAAGCCCCTCTCAATGTTAAGGCATCTATGGTTTTAACGAGAGCCGATCATTTATTTATACACAATTATATAAGATCACTTCTAAATAGTATTTTAAGACCTATTGTAATGGTTCGGACGGGGCTCGAACCCACGTCCTACTGCTTATGTGTCTGACGCCTTAGCCAACTGAGCCACACAGGCAGTTGTATATATATAGTTATCTTATAGATATCATCCCCAGTCCTACACTCCGCCATGAGCTAACATTGTTAAGGAGACATTCTAGTGTGTTCTCTGTATCTCCTATCCTCCAGATCCTCAGGTAGTCACCACTCGTAGCCAACAGATCCGGTAGTACGCCTTTCTGATAAAGGGGGGCGCCGGTTGTAGTGTACGAGAGTAAGGATAGGTGGCGATGGTGGTAGTGATTAGGACAGCTGAGTGGATAGACACTATTTCATTACAATTCTGATAGTGTTCAACGAATGATAAAGTAAATAGATAATAATAGTGATAACTGGTATAGTATATAATAACTAGTATATATATATAGTATATACTATATAATAACTATTATATATATATATAGTATATAATATATAATAATTAGCAGGGTTGATTTGGTTTTTACAATTGATTTTTTCAAATGGGTTTTTTAACGGTTTTTACATTCTTTTTAAGTTGAAAAAAAATGGTTTTATGGTTTTTTCATTTTTTTTTAATCAATCTAACTTTTAAATTATAATTTATAATATAAGTTATACTTGCTTACATTATATCAGGTTATATCAGGGAGTGAGTAGGACACATATCTAATTACACTTACATGCCTATGATACAATGAACGATACAATAGTTAGTTTTTTATTATGAAAGTATTATAATTTGTACTTTTTTTATTGAGAAAACCGAAAAAACCATAAAAACTGATAAAAACCATAATAACCGGGTTTTTTGGTTTTTACAAAAAAAAACAGATAAAGCCATCAATACTTATTATCATTATAATGATAATTAGTATATATAGTATATATAATATAATAACTAGTATCTATATATATTATTTGCCTTAATCGTCTTCGTCGTACGACACTATTTTTTTAGCGAGCGAAGCGAGCTACCGGACCTTCTACGAGCGAAGCGAATCTCGCTCGGCACAATTTTTTTCGCGATATACTAATTTAATAATCTATAGATAATAAATCGTCGATAATATTTATATATATCGATTATATAATTAGGACACGGTTAGTATACGTGATTTACATATAATTTTATATATTTATATATTTAAATAATTTCTATTCATCGATCGAGGCATTATATTGTTCTCTCTATTCTCTATGGCGGAGATAGGTAGAAAGTCTATATCGCGTATACGGACCACATAAAATACGTTATATACGAATTTTTTTCGCCCGATACTAATATTACTTCAACTCCAATAATACTAGATTTCGTTAAAGTTAAATTTCGAGATTATAAATTTTTTTTTCCTATCTCTACCGTGTAAAAATTTAAATTTATAATATTCGTATCGCGTAAAAAAATCTATAATATATAGATATAATTATAAAAATAACATTTATGACGAGTATTAATATATATCGTACGTACTAGATTTCAGTTATTCGGTTTAATGAGTTTATAATAATTATTTCCTATCTCCGCCATGTAAAAATATATTCTTAAAATTATTAGGTGATGTAAAAAATCAAAATCCACGATAATGATTCGATTTCAATAATTTTAACTTTATTAAATAGATAATTAAAATATAATATCGTGGTATAAATTGTGATATCTAATATTTAATATTCTTCGAGTTAGGGTCGAAATAGTGAAAAAGACGTGATTTTAGAGTGGTAAATTTGACCGACTTCCGGTAATGCGTTCGCTTCGATTATAATTTCAACGGATGCGGAGTACGAAAGTACCTAAAATAAAATGAGAAAAACCATTAATATATGAAGCATTTGGTGTACGGATCGGTTTTAATATTTGGTCAAGAAAAAAAATTGCAATTTATAAAAAATAAAAAAAAATCTAATTTCTATTCTATAATGTTAATGGTAATGAGTAGATATAAATGTAGCCATCCGATATGCATTTACTATGATTATTCGCCACATAAATGGCTTTAAAAAGTACATTTCCTATCTCCACCATGTAAAAATTTGAATTTATAATATTTGTATCATGTAAAACATAGATAATCTATAATAATCATTGGATTTCCATATTTGTAACTTTATAATTTATAGTATAATTAATATAATTTCATTATTTTTTACTTATTTTAATAATAATATAATATCTAGATACTAAAATAATTTAAATATTATAGAAAAGTATAGTAGTGTAAATATTATGAACTAATACATTTAATTATATTATAAATTTATAACAACAATTATAAATTTATTAATATGTATATTCATTCGATGTGATAATAAATATATTATATAAGCATTATTTATTTATTTTATTATTATTACACTATCTATATAATAAAATACTATAAATATATACGAATAATTCATTAGCGTAACTATTATTTACAAATATATATAATTATATTTATATTTTTATAATTTTATAACACAAATTATATATTTATAAAATATGAAATTCTAATAACTTATTTTATAACAGTATCATATAGTTTATTTTACTTATTTTATTATTACTATACTATCTAATTAATAAATTAATATTAATATTATCGAATAAGTCATTAGATTAATCGGTATTAATTATTATATTTATATTAATTAATTATATTTTAAAATTTTACAAAAAAAAATATAGCTTTATAAAATAGATATACTTATAACAATAAGATTACTAACTATTATAAATATATATCATACGTACTAGATTTCAGTTATTCAGTTTAACGAGTTTATAATAATTATTTCCTATCTCCGCCACGTAAAAATAAATTCTTAACATTATTAGGTGATGTAAAAAATCAAAATCCACAATAATGATTCGATTTTAATAATTTTAACTTTATTAAATAGATAATTAAAATATAATATCGTGGTGTAAATCGTGATATCTAATATTTAATATTCTTCGAGCTACAGCCGAAATAGTGAAAAATACGTGATTTTAGAGGGGTAAATTTGACCGACTTCCGGTAACGGGTTCGCCTCGAATATGATTTCAACGGATGCGGAGTACGAAAGTTCATATAATAAATTGAGAAAAACCATTAATATATGAATAATTGGGTGTCTAGCTCGGTTTCAATTTTTTACCAAATTTCATCATACAAATATGGTCAAAGAAAAAAAATTGCAATTTATAAAAAAAAAAAAAATCTAATTTCTATTCTATAATGTTAAGAGTGATGAGTAGATATACATGTAACCAATCGCGGTGAGGTTACTATGATTATTTACCTCATGAATGACTTTACAAAAGTACATTTCCTATCTCCACCATGTAAAAATTTGAATTTATAATAATTTTAACATGTACAAAATCAAAATCTATATTAATAATTCGATTTTAATAATTTTAACTGTATCGAATAAATTATAAAAGGTAACTTGGGCAATTGGGTTTGGGTTGGGTTTGGTTTGGGTTTGGGTTTGGGTTGGGTTTGGGTTGGGTTGGGGTTTGGCTTGGGTTTGGGTTTTGGTTTGGGTTTGTGTTTGGATTTAGGTGTGTTGGGTTGGGTTTGGGTTAAGTTTTAATTTTTGGGGGTTTTTTTTAGCTACATTACTTCCCGAGTGAACCTATAAAAGTATATTTGACGGTTGTGGTTAGGTTGGGTTAAGTTTTAATTTTTGGTGGTTTTTTGGTCACTATTATAGTGTCTATAGTATATAAATATTGATGTAAATACATATATATCTATATATATATATATATATATATATATATATATATATATATATATATATATATATATATATATATATATATAACTACTTAGCTAGGTGACTTGGGTACTTGGGTTTGTGTTTGGGTTGGGTTTGGGTTAGGTTGGGTTTGGGTTTGGGTTTGGGTTTGGGTTTAGGTGGGTTTGGTTGGGTTTGGGTTAAGTTTTAATTTTGGTAGGTTTTTTTTAGCTGCATTACTTCCCGAGTGAACCTATAAAAGTATATTTGACGGTTGTGGTTAGGTTGGGTTAAGTTTTAATTTTTGGTGGTTTTTTTTAGATGCATTACTTCCCGAGTGAACATATAAAAGTATATTGTCAAGGTTGTGGTTGGGTTGGGTTAAGTTTAAATTTGTGGTGGTTTTTTTAGTTGCATTACTTCCCGAGTGAACCTATAAAAGTAGATTTTCACGGTTGTGGTTGGCTTGGGTTAAGTTTTAATTTTTGGAGGTTTTAATAAATTAATATTTATTAACATTTATTAAGATTACTTTTATTTGTATTAAATTAATATTTAGTAATAAATGTTAGTTCTTTTGTAATAAAGTACCTACTTTTTAGTAATAAAGATGTTACTTTTAGTAATAATAAAGTAGTTACATTTTATAAATAAAGTAGTTACTATTTATTATTAATAAAGTAGTTACTCTTTAGTAATACAGTAGTTACTCTTAAGTATTAAGTCGTTACTTTTTAGTAATAAATTAGTTACTTTTTAGTAATGAAGTAACTACTTTTAGTAATAAAGTAGTTACATTATAGTAATAAAGTAGTTACTTTTTAGTAATAAAGTAGTTACTTTTTAGTAATAAATTAGTTACTTTTAGTAATAAAGTAGTTACTTTTTAGAATAAATTTAGTTCTTTTAGTAATAAAGTTTATTTTTTTTAGTAATAAAGTTTATTTCTTTTAGTAATAAAGTTTAGTAGTATTTACTTTTTAGTAATAAAGTACATTTTTAGTAATACATTTGTTTTAGTAAAAAAGTTTTCCTACAAGGTGCGTTAGCCCTTGACCAGTAAAAAAGTCACTTGTATGTATAGTATATAATAATTAATAAATATAGTATATAATATATAATAACTAGTGTATATATATATATAGTATAGACTAGTTATGTAAATGATGCCTATCAAATCTAAATCATTAATATAGTCTCAGTCTAAGTTACTTAAAGTATCTACTCGGCTTGGGCTCGTTTTGTTAGATCTTGGCTCGGGCTCGCTTGGCTAGAATCAAATATCGGCTCAGGCTCGTTTTTTTTTCGAAAATGAAAGTCTCGTCTCGGCATCATTTACATCACTAGTATATAATATATAATAATTATTATATATATAGTATATACTACATAATAACTAGTAAAGTATAGATAACATAGTATAGACAACTATAGGGGGAGATGGAGGTGGGCGTGACTACTTCTACAAACCGAATCTGGAATCCACATGAGTTTAGTGGTCGGATAGGGGTGCTCGAATTTAGACTTGAAAACGAATTCCGACGTGTTCTCGTCCAGCGATATCACCTCCACCTGGTGGTAGAATGTATTATTTGTATATTTCGAGCGACAGCATAGAAAAGATATTGATTTTAATCTGAAGCCCTTTAGAGGAAATAATAACATAAATAATTATTTAAAAAAATTTACAATTTAAAACTTCTAATAAATATTTATTATTATTATTATATTCTCATTTTATTATTTGTTCATATCGTATTGTATTATTTAATTTAGCGCGCAGCGGTCGAAGTGCCTCGAAAGTTGATTTTAATTATCATTAATATCATTAATAAACCTTTATCATAATCACCGATATATTACGCACATATCTTATAGAAATAATCAAACATTATAGATTATTTAATATGGATATTTCGATAAGAGCGAAAACTTTATCAATAAATCAGTAATGTTAATTAAATTTAAATAAATCGTCGCAATACGATACATAAAATGTATTCGATATAATCACTAATTAATATATACGATAGCCTTTTTCTATAAAATATTAATGGAATATAAAAAATTGATAGAATACTATTTTATATGCAAGTGTGTGTGTGTATTGTGTGTGTGTATATATATATATATATATATATATATATATATATATATATATATATATATATATATATATATATATATATATATATATATATATATATTTATACATGTATATATTATTGAATTGATCGACTTCATATCAACAGTTTGATCGACAACTTAAACATCCTATAGTTTCCTCAGTACTAGCGAGCAACTAATGCCCACTATAGTAGGTTGTATACAGTGTAGCGTACCTGATTGCAGTACTCTTCTATGAAACTTCCGATGGCGAGCCGAAACCGATGATCGGGTCGAATGCTCCAGTTCATGCTATAAATAGCCCACGGCGCATCGTACTTGTAGATCTCCTTGCGTTTGCTCGGCGGCTGAGCGGTAGCCATGACGAGGTGTCGCTGGAATGACAGGTGTCACTGCAATGTCGAGGTGTCGCTGGAATGACAGGTGTCACTGCAATGTCGAGGTTTCGCTGCAATGATGAGGTGTTAATAGAATGACAGGTGTCGCTGCAATGATGAGGTGGCGCTGCAATGACAGGTGTCGCTGCAATGGTGAGGTGTCACTGCAATGACAGGTGAGCGCGACCGCTTTAATAGCGTTACGTCGGTTCATTACGAAAGCAATCTATTAACTATATACACGCTAAGTTTCATTTTATTTTTTGTTATCATATATATGTAAACAGGAAGTCATAATATTATAACATTATTATTTATTTATTATTCTTATCTATAATGAAACTTATCATGTTAATAAAGGGGTAATTGTCTCGATAAGCAACACTGTTTCTATAATTATCCTAGCATTGCCTAAATCTGATAATAATAATAATAATAATGTATACAGTTAGTAGATATATACCTGTATAGATATCTGTGGAGAATAAAATATGTTTAATCAACTGAATGTGATGGAATCGAGAGTGAGCTCATAGTTTCTGTATTGAAATGTAATATTTCATACTCAAATATACTATTTTAATATATTAATATTAACAAAACGAAATGGTTTCGAATGAATTTATGAAACTTGTATTTTTCTTTTAAATTATAACTTACTTTTAAATGTATATCTACGTTATTATGAATAATATATATAAGCAGAACTAATTATGTACATGCTTTATATTAATAAATATTATAAAATATATTAATTGTTTTATAAATTATTAGGATCTATTCTATGATTCATTATATTAAAAATATCATAAATAAATTAATATCATAAATAAAAGTGTATCATACATATACAAATATTTACAATATGCAAATAATATACAAACTAGTTCACAAGTTATATTGAATATATAAAATATGATATTTTTTTTTAATAATTGTACTTGCCATATTAGGTATATATTGATATTAAGAATAAAAATCTATATTAAATAATGAATGAATACATATCGGTAAATAAACATTGTGTTAATATAAAATAAAGTAATTTAAAAAGCCATCTTAAACTACTTTTATATTGCCGACATATGAAAAAATTAGGTATATCGACTATAGGCAAATAATTGTTAAGAGAGCGCTAATGATATCGAAATAATATCATAATTATTATGATATTATCATAATAATTATAATAATAGAGTGAACAATTATATTATAATTATTATAATAATATAGAGTCATACTGAGTATGACTCATACTCAGTTACTGACTCATTATGACTCCCTGGTTCAGAGATTCTATGAATGTATATCGTTACGATAATTGTCACGACTATCGTGTGTAAACTTATGTGTTCATAATTTATAATGAATTAGTTTATAATAAACTTTATATACAAAGTATAAGCAAGTAAATATTAGAATTTGAGTAATATATCGAGAATATCCACACCCTCATTATAGTTGTAAAATAATATATAAACATAATTAATATCACGAATATGTAACGTGTAATGTATATGTATCATATTAATATATTTTTGATAATATTTATATTCTAAAAAAAAATATTAATACAGTTAAATATAATATTATTTAAAATAATATTTAAAATATAAAATAATTTTATATTTTTTAATATTATATTTTCTTATATTAAATTCATAACTTAATTTCTAACATTTACAATTATCCGTCAATATATATCGAAAACATATTAATAAAAAAACAATGTAATTTTAATTGTAATTAAAACGCATGTATTAATAGACTATTAATAAAATAAATATGTAAAGAAAAACTTAATTACTGTAAATAATAATCCTAATAATATTACTACTCAATAAATAGATCAATTTGATTGGATAGATAAATATCACATGACTATAAGTAAACATTATTTAAATCCTAATTATTTATAAATATATTTGAAGATGTATTTTCAAATATTTTGTGAAGCCATAGATTTAGATAACCATGGTACAATCAAAGCCCATTGGATATAACATTGCTAATAAATCAAAATAAATCAATTGGTTAAATAGTTCTAAAATATCTAAACATATCTGGACTCAATTGAGTCTATTGAGTCTATTAATAGCATAGTTTACAGACTTTTAATTAATTTTAAAAAATAAGTTTTAAAAAATACGTTTATAAACGTATTTTCTTAAAGACTAAATCGTGTAGGATAAATAATTTATGTAATATCCCGGGTAATCTATAGGGTAATATCTATTTTAAAAAATAGGTAATATTACTCTCAAATATAAAAGTATTACTCTTTATTTGTACAAAAAAAAACAATTCTATAATTTTAAATATAATGTACAGTAAAAAACACTGTACTTTGTTTTAGTCATAATTGTTGTCACAAAATTAAACCTGTTATCATATTATAATTAATAAATAGGATACTTTTTTTTTCTAAATAGGGTCAGAAAAATGTATATGAACAATTAAATGCGTACCAATCTCTACTTCTATTATTAAATTACCTACAATATCTACGAGGATAAAGGATTCATAATTTATGAATGAATTATATTATATTATATAAATATATTATCCTCAATTTAAAATAATAGTACTCTTCTATAACCTATAGTTATACAAGATAATTGTCTCTAACAATATTCCTCTATTATCAATACTCATTAGGATAATATGAATGCATACCATCCGCCGGTACATATTATACATAAAGGAAAGTAACCTAATACGGACACTTTAACAATACATCGTGTCAATATTTTATGACTCAATATTTGTATTCAAAATTTACAATATATTATATGATTATAGATATTATTGTGATTTTAAAATTTTATTTAATCTTTTAATTGCATAGAAAATTAAATTTAATTGCCCCGTCGGGGGTGTCCGACGGACACTGTCCGTATTCAGTACCCATGTCCGAATACGGACACCCTAAATACCACTAGATAAACTATATATTATTGATGAATCAATCAGACAAATTACAATTATATTATTATTATTATTATTATTATTATTATTTATTCTAATTTAATTAGTTAATAATTTATTTATTTTTTTAATTAATAATACAATTTAAGTATCTAAATAATAATAATTTTAGATTTAGCTTTATTGGTGGTATTAATATTATAACTCACGCGATTTTTATGAAAATCAGAATAATTCACACACCGCGCGCTGATTGGTTATAGGGTAGAAGACATATTTAGTATCCGTATTAGGGACTTATATGACCTCTATATGCTTATAACTTAATTAATATTTGATACAAAATATATAAATCATATATATAATTTTAGAATAATTTATTTTTTAATAATATAGTGTTATATTTTATATCTATACATTTGTATATTATTGAGAAGGTTTTAAGTTGACATTTTTTTTCATAAATTTAAAAACGTAATAAAAAAATCAGTTTATTGGATATATCAGCAATATTTTGAATAATTAAAAAATGAAAAATACTTTTTTGGACTATTTATATAATTTTGAATATTTTATTCATTAAACATTTTGTTGTAGGATAGGAATATTTATATAGTTTCTGAGATACCGAGAGTGTCCGTATTCGGTTACTTTCCCCTATCAAATACTTAACCATATACTCATTTTCTACCTGTTACAACTATCCTGCTATTCCATCACCTCAATATTGTCACCGATATATAGGTACACCTATCACTCGTACAGTGTACACTACCTTACACTGTACGGCGTACAGTACACCTACGTCGTACACTGAATAGCAATATAGTTGTTTTATAATTAAAATAATCAATTCTAGAATTCTAACTTTTTCTGATCTATCATCATACGATATATATATATATATATATATATTATCGAAGTACCGATGTCATTGTATTTAGTTCATCTAATTATAATGATATATATATATATATATATATATATATATATATATATATATATATAATTATATACCATATATGGTTCCTTCTTCAACTCACGTATTTCAATCAACATGACAAATTTGGAATTCAGCTATTTATTTATTTGAAAAAATATATTCTTTAGTTAAATAATACATGGTCGTATACTATATCATACGGTAGAGTAGAAGTATGTCCCATATAACACATATTCACATTTAATAACCCAACTAAAACCTTTGAACCCCGTGATACAGGCATTCATTGAACTACTTACAATAGGGGAAAGTAACCGAATACGGACAGAGCCCGAATACGGACACTCTCCGTATCTCAGAAACGATGAATCCTACACAAAAATGTTTAATGAATAAAATATTCATAATAATATAATTAGTCTAAATAAGAATTTTTAATTTTTTAATTAATCAAAATAGTGCTGGTATATTAAATAAACTGATTTTTTTATTACGTTATTAAATTTATAAAAAAAAAATGTAACTTAAAACCTTCTCAATAATATACAAATGTATCGACATAACAATATATTATTAAAAACTAAAGCATTCTAAACATTATATACATAATTTCTATATTTATTATCAAATATTAATTAAGTTATAAGCATATATCTAGAGGTCATATAAGTCCCTAATACGGACACTCTAGATGTCTTAATACGGACCTCCTATAACCAATCAGCGCGCAGCGTTTGAATTATTCTGATTTTCATAAAAAGTCGCGGGCATTATAATATTAATAACACCAATGAAGCTAAATCTAAAAATGTTATTATTTAGATACTTAATTTATATAATTAATAAATAAAATAATAAAAATTAATAAATGAATTACTAATTAAATTATTTTAAATTATTCATAAAATGAATTATAAATAATGTAATTGTAATTTTTCTGATTGATTAATCAATAATATGTAGTTTATCTAGTAGTATATATGGTGTACAATGTACACTGTACGTATTATAACAAAGGTTGTCCGTATTCGGACATGGGTACCGAATACGGACACCCCAGTTATCTATTGGATAAAAATATTAAATAAAATTTTAAAATCACAATAATATCTATAACCATAACATATTAATAAATTGTAATTTTGTAATACAAATATTGAGTCATAAAATATTAAGACCATGTATTGTTAAAGTGTCCGTATTAGGTATCAATGTTATTATTATTATTATTATTTTATTATTATTATTATTAATATTATTATTATAATAACCTATATATATTAATATATTATGAAATAAACATCCATGAATACTAATTCACGAGAAGCCTATATATATATATATATATATATATATATATATATATCCTACTATATATAATATAACATATAGGATGCAATTAATAATATTATTATACACATAAGTATGACTAATAAGTATGACTAATGTTAACCGAAGTTGAGCCACAATTGGGAATATTCGCGCAAACTTGCGAATAGTCACTCCTATTTGCGAATAGTCACTCCTATTTGCGAATAGTCACTCCTATTTGCGAATAGTCACCCCTATTTGCGAATAGTCACCCCTATTTGCGAATAGTACTCGCGGTTGATATGTTTGTGTTTAGATTTTTGTGAATAATTTAAATGCGGTGGTTTATCTTAGAGAATCTTGGCAACCGTGGCCTCGTATTAAATCCTATGCTTTCGACTGACGTTAACCTACGTCAATAAATAAGTTATATATAGATATCCTATAGGAATGTCCTATATAATTGATTCCGAATAACTAAATTTGATATAACACCCACGGTAACCCGCAACGCGTAAAACATTTCTAAATCTATAATGGAATGTTCCACTTTTTGAATATAACCACCTAACCTAAGTGGTGTAATATTAAACGTAGGGTTCTTATACCCTATATACATTAGGTACGTTTTGAACCTTTTTAATGTACAATTTATTACGATTACTTAAAGTTATAGTTATTATATTGTACTATAATGAATACGTATCCCATAAACATATAGTTCATATTTCTAGTGGTATTTCTATATATATATATATATATATATATATATATATATATATATGACTTCACATGACTATATATATTCACGATTGTAGGTAACAGTCAGTAGGTAATCAATCTATCATGCTGCATGCTCAATGTAATATTATACTTATCATTTGTGTACACTGTACATTGTACATTGTACAACCTATATTATAGAAACGCGTCGGTATTTCCCATGTTATATGTGTGAACGTCCTTATATAACATATTAATGTCTATACAATATTATATATACTTAACTATACTTAACTATAACTTAATGAATATTTTATAACAAATATAGAAATTATATATATAATTTTAGAATGCTTTATTTTTAAACACTATAGTGTTATATTGTATATCGATACATTTGTATATTCTCGAGAAGGTTATAAGTTTTAAGTTTTTCATAAATTTAAAAACGTAATAACAAAATTAGTTTATTCGATATATCAGAAATATTTTGAATAATTAAAAAATAAAAAATACTTTTTTAGACTATCTATAAGTATAAATATGTTATTCATTAACAGTTTTTTTTGTGTGTAGGATTTATGGTTTCTGAGATACCGAGAGTGTCCGTATGCGGTTGCTTTCCCCGTTATATAATCATAAATATTATTTCATTTATACATAAGAATCTACAATAATATAAAAAATTAAACTTTTAAATTATTAATATTAGTTAGTTGAACACCGGTGTAGGCCTACCTATATACGATAAATTATATCCCTGGTCTATGCAGGCCTCACTGTTAAAAATTAGGGTACAGCTAGTGACTTTTTTAGGGTGTAAGTAGTGCCCCCATAGCCGTACCGGGTACGGCGTACCCTAATTTGAGTACAAACCATCTAATATTCTTTAGGGTACAGTTTGATCATTTGTAGGGTATGGATCGTATTTATTCAAATTGTACTCAAATTATGGTACAATTGTACCCTAATTATATGATACCGTGTACCCTAATGTAATTGTATGATATGTACCGTAATTGAATTGCATGATATGTAAATATAATAATCAAGTACCCTAATATTTAACATAGCTGTACCCTAATAAATATATAGAGTGTACCCTATAGTGCACTATAGTGCATTTAACAGTCAGGTACCCTACTATTTATCATATATGTACCCTAATAAATATGTATAGTGTACCCTAGTGAGTTTAAAAGTATTGTACCCTATTTAGGGTACGTGGCAAATGTTGGTGATATTTTACCGATCTGTACCCTATACATTGAATTCGCTGTATCCTAATTGTTAACAGTGATGAGTAAGTGATAATTCTCCGTATGTGTTTATTGTATAGCCTCAGCCTGTACAGCGTGCACTGTACCCTGTGTACAGTGTACAGTACAGATAACTAATAGAAAATCTATTATAGAATGTATTATATTATACATTCTATTATTGATATAGAGATAACCCGTGGTGGTGCATATATTTATTTGTGAATAAATAGTACATACATATATCTACCTGTATATTGAACATAACGTATATGTTTTTTAGATTGCCTGGTAGTCCTATTTCACAAATAAAAGAGGTCAATACACGGATGTGGTCATTACGTCACGGACTTAGCTGTAGTTCAATGTAAAGTATAGCGATATATCTCATACATATATGAAATATGCATAGCTATACGCGGATGGACGATATCTACGAGAGGACCGGTATTTCTACCCGATCCTCACTCGATGTAACGAAAGACCGTTATAGGTGGAAGAAGTTGAGCACGGCTCCATATCATGTTCCCCCTACGACGACTAGTTATATAGGTTATATGATATATATATATATATATGTGATATAAGCATAGCGACACTAGATAAGCATTTACTAGTTGTGGTGATGATAATATCCGTACTAGCGGCTCCCCGAGGTTGAGTATCCCAGCAAACAGTAAGAGCAGCATAATAGCAGCATAACAGCAAATGCTAGAGCCTCAAATGTTTACATTGTGCTATTATGCTGCTATTAAATGTATATTATGCTGCTATTATGCTGCTATTAATTTGTGATAATATTATGCTGCTGTTATGCTGCTGTTATGTTGTTATTATGCTGCTATTATGCTGCTATTATTATAATAACAGCATAATAGCAGCATAATAGACATTTAAAATTAATAGCAGCATAATAGCAGCATAATAGCAGCATAACAGCAGCATAACAGCAGCATAATATCATTACAAATTAATAGCAGCATAATAGCAGCATAATATACATTTAATAGCAGCATAATAGCACAATGTAAACATTTGAGGCTCTAGCATTTGCTGTTATGCTGCTATTATGCTGCTCTTACTGTTTGCTGGGTTACTAAGCATAGCGATACTAGATAAGCATTGACTAGTTGTGGTGATGATAACATCCGCTATAGTGGCTCCCCGAGGTTGAGTATAGCGGTAACTATGGTAACTAGTGGTAACTGTGACTTACTAAGCAGTACCGGACAATATCCTGGATATATCCAGGATATTATGGTCTAAATAGAGTTAAAATAGAGTGAAAATAGAGTGAAAATAGAGTCTAAATTCACTCTATTTTCACTCTATTTAGACCATAATATTTTGTCACTCTATTTAGACTCTATTTTGACTATACTGTTATTTTTAACATTTATCAGTAGTAAAATTTACTTTTTATCCTCTATTTTAACTCTATTTAGAGCATAATATTTTTTCACTCTATTTAGACTCTATTTCGTTTTTTTCACTCTATTTAGACTCTGTGTGTTTGCTGGGTACTCTTTGGCAAGGTATCGCGATATCAGAAGACACCCGTGCATGCAGGGTTACGCCAAGGCATCGGAACCAGGATGCTGGGTGTGGTAAGGCTAACTTAAGTTAACAAATTTGTCAATTGACATCCTTCCACGTGAATTTCTCTGAGGAATACTGCTAGCATTGCTAGCTAGCAGATGTATGGAGTGGCGACCGCATCTGCTATATCAGCCATTGAAAGCAGTTATATATATATATATGAGATACGCATAGATATATGAGATACGCATATATATATATATATATATATATATATATGAGATAAGTATAGATATGTGAGATACAGTTGAACGAAGTTCATGTATATTTAACGCGCTTAAACACATTAACATTTAGTCAATTTCAAATTGAATTTCATACCACTATTATATCCATAGAATTATAGTTTACCAAGTAAAATACAAATCTATGATTATGTCCCTCCGATAAATAATATATATATTTATGTCCCACCTAAATTATTTGGTAAATATCATAGAAATTAGATTGAGGTGAAGTGACCAAGCTAACAGTAATAACCTCATAATAGTAACATTATAGCATAACTAATAGCCTACAATGTTTACATTGTGCTATTATGTTGCCATTAAAAGTATATTTTGCTGCTATTAATTTACAATGCTATTATGCAGCTATTATGTTGCTATTATGATATTATTATGATGTTATTCATAGACATCTAAGGGGCGAAGCCTGTCTGTATAAATATATAACATCTTTGCAGCTATTAATTTTAAAAGTATATTATTATGCCGCTAGGATTATTACGCTACTATTACGCCTATTATGTATCTCTTCTAATAATAGCAACATAATATACTTTTAAAATTAATAATAGCATAATAATAGCATAATAGACTTTTAATGGCAACATAATAGCAGCACAATAGCATTACAAATTAATAACAGCAAAATAGACTTTTAATGGCAACATAATAACAGCATAATAGCACAATGTAAACTTGTGAGGCGATTAGTTACGCTATTAGTTATTCTATTATGTTGCTATTATGAGGCTATTATATATATAAATATATATTATCCTTGTATCAATTAAGGATCACTAATTATAAATACCAAAGATTTTTTAAATAAATAATAAAATTATTAATATCCGGAATAATATTATGTTACTAGGCAACACTAATATTATGTACATAGGATTGTGTATTTATTAAAATAATTAATAAATTTAATTTCGATAATTAAAACACGAATTTTATTTTTATTATTCATAATATTATAAAATTACACAATTCACAATTAAATCAACAACATTATTTATACTTCGTACCGAATAGACCTATCTGCAAATACAGGTTAACACTATTTTAATGACTATAACTATTATAATTATTATAATTATTATAATAATAATAATAATTATTATAATTATTATTATAATACTATTATTAATAGTGAGTCACTAACTTAGTGACTCACTAAGTGACTATTATATATTATCATATACGTAGTTACTAAGTTATTATACTATTATTATAGTAACTATATAATATAGTATTGATATCACTTTCAGCCATGTAGCCCTACAACTAATAAATTGTTTATTCAATATAGGTAACGCATTTATTATTATTTTAAAGTCCGAGTGAATTCAAGCAAGACATCCTATAACATCGGGTTATACGAGTTAAAATATGATTAATATTTTTATTTTAACAATACTTTTTTATTACATATTTTCCATGTTTAGTAACTAATTTATAAATTTCTAAAATTTCTCAAATTATTTGTGTGTATAATTATTATAATAATAAATTAATACACTGTATTAATTTATTTATATTTATATCCATATAAAGTATTTTATAAGCGTAATATATAATATATAATATATAATATAAATATATAATATAATAATTATCTGAAATTGAATGGAAATTGTATGTATTCTATTTATTTAATTTTATATATTAAACTTTGAATGTCATTTTATCAATTTTTCACTTAGTAACCAGATGTAAATGCCTACTACTTTTTATATTGTTATTATTTTTATCTGAAATTTTTTCTGAACACATATAACATTTAATACTATACGAATAGTAAATTATGTATCATTATTCTTTAAATTAAAAAATAAATCGTGATAAAAAACATATTTATAATAAAAAAATATAAAAAATATTCTCCATTTTAAACTGTTTTTTTTTTATACATTTAAATTAATTATGTTTATGACAAAAGCAATCCATGTTCATTAATATAAGACTTGTTGAATACAGCACATTATTTAATTACCTCTATTAGTTATTTATCTTTAGCATTTTTATATAGAGGTAAAATAGCCTTATTTATGTGAACATCAGCCTCTACCATTAAAGTAAATTGAGTTAATGTATATTTCATATATATATATATATATATAACTATATTTTATTGTATTCATATCTTATCTCATTTTTAATTAAATCACATTACTTGACACAAATAAATATACATACATATTATAGGTGTACATAATGTTACATACGCCTAGCCTATACATTACACATATGTATAAATATATCCTATAGGTATAGCTATCCTAATAAACGAAAATATCCAGTTACCAGTAGTTTAAGATATATATATATATATATATATATTCAATGTCATTCAATTATGTTATAAAGTTGATTGAAACGTTGATTCAACCTTTAATACATATAGAATGCCCTTAATGTTGCATTCAATCTTTTCATGTGTTTCATTTAAACTCGTATCCGTAACAATGTAGTAGATAATCATGGAGAACATTTACTTAACATGTACCTAACATGAACACGGTAACATGTACCTAACATGCTATGATAACATGTGTCACTAACGTGAAGAGCTGTGCTAATCTACTACAATACGCATGCGCGATGGGTACATTAGTACGCAACCGTATGTATAATGTAGTTATCCATATCATACGTGACGTATGTAGCATCCTTATTAACATATGTATTATCATATTTATTTAGTTTGATCATCAAAATGAGTAACAACAATAACAATAAAACGGAATCGACGAGTTCGTCATTAGATAACGTTATGGACTCATTTGCCCAACTGAAAATGGTTAGTGACACGCTGACACATACATGTGACATCACAGCTGACACATGTATCCCATCATACGCCTGTGTCATTGTTCACCACTAACAATTCAATACGAATTATCTACTTCTCTACAGGATGAGAATACATCTAATGAACGCGACAGTAAATACGATATAAATGAGTCATCAAATGTTAACTGCAACGTGTCCTCCCCAGATATGACTAATCAGTAAGTCTTCATTCTACTATATAACTATTATTTTATTATATAACTATATATATATAATATATATATAACATACATACATACAAAAATACACACACACACACATATGTATATATGTAATATATAAATATTTAGTCAACAAATAATGACCTTATATAATCAAGGAATGGACATTAGGGTAGCCCGTTTTGGTAATTTTTTTAGTTCCCTTCATATAAAAGTACCATCTCGCTCGGAATAACTCCTTTTAATCATTCCAGATATAATACAAAAATAATTATTGAAAACCGACAAAAATTCAGAAAGCAAAACCATATTCAAAAATAGTTAGGAATTTACATTGAAAATTAATGACAAAATTTAAATAAAGATATATGAAAGAAAAAATTGTGTACAAGTAAAAATTGCCTTTTAGCTTATGTAATATATAAAAACCTCCTTAAAAATATTTTTTTAAAAAATTTTTAAATAATTTAATTTTAATTTAATTTAAAAAATTATCAATGGAATAATAAAAAAAAAAATTATATTATATATGTCTATCATCATTATATGAATATAAAATTATAAGTATTGATACAAAAATAGCATATATTTATTCAAAAAATGAATTTATTGAGTATTTTAACAACAAATAAATGTTGGGGTAAACTAGTCGTAACAATTTTTTTTTTAGAAAAATAAATTTTTTTGTTATTATACCTCTTAGATATCAATTATAGGCTCACAACAATGTTTGATTCTTAATTAAAATAATTTATCAAAAAATAGTCGAATAAATTACTTAGAAAATAACAAAAAATTAAAAAAAATTTAAATTAATTTGAAATTTTTAAATAATTTTTTGCTTTATTAATATTATAATATATTTGTACACGTATTTGTCAAATATTTTATTTTTATGACAACGCACACTTGCACAAATATATAAAATACATAAGAAAAAATGTCTATATATAGAAATTTACATTGTAAAATAAATGCAAATAATTCTTCATTAAAGTGCTTTTGCTTTATCAATATTACATATTTTTTGATGAAACTTCATAAATATGTTCATTATGACATTTATGACCTACTGTGATCGAGATAGCTAAACTGGGCTGTTACGGGCTACCTTACTGGACATCTGTTAACACATATTTTGTGAAATTCTTATTTTACGATTGTGTGATTTTAACGTATTGCATTATGATCCAGTAGTACAAATTTGAAAGGATGTAAAAATCAATGCAAATATTTTTAAATCAATGATTATATTAAATTCCTAATATAATTTAATATACATTATATTATTTGTAATATAGATATAAATAATATAAAACAAATATTGTTCGATTCTAGTCTACTTTATAAATAATTTGTATGTATTTAATAAAATATTTATATAGAAATGTAAAAATATGAAAGAATTTTATTTCACAAATAAATCAATATCTCTGATATCTTTGTTTCAAAGACTGAAATCATTGAAATTTAATTAAATATACCACTGAAAAGTATCTAGTTGGAGTACAAAAGGTAACCATTGCAGATATAACGAGCAGATGTTCTTCCCTTGCTATAAAATATAAATTATGTATAATTTGATAATAACATTATATATATTATACAAAATCCAAACATTATTTCACAAGAAAATATATTATGTAAAATAAATATTTACAATAGATTTTATATAGATACATTTTAATATGTAAATGCTTAATATATATATATATATATGTAATTCGAATAGGAAAAGCAATGTCTCAATGGAAAAAGATAGCCAAGAGAGTACAGGACAAGTAGCATATGTAGATGATGCATGTATGAACAACGATGTCATCCTTACTAAGGTAGGTCTCTTTCCGTGTGTTAGACATACGCACAAGCGTATTACCAGTATACAGTGCGTATAATACATTATAATACATTATATATATATTATTATTATTATGTGCACTATTATTAATATATATATTCTATATTAATATTCTTGTATTACATCCTTATTAATATATTTTCTATTATTATTATATTTGATTATTATATCATCACTTTTTATATTATTATTATAATAATATTCTTATATTAACCTACTAGTATAAGCTATAATTATATATTCTGAATATCATTTCGTCTATTAATTAAATAATCAGTAAAATAAAATACTATTGCAGGTTGACCAGGTAAAAGTTGTACACTGCAATGACGTAGATGTAAATTGCAGCCCGTGTGAAAACTCCGTTCCGAACAGTATATTCAGCAATACCTATGATGACACGGAACATCTGACATACAGGTACGTCCATAAGTTATTACATAACTATCCGTAGCTATACAACTATATATATAATTCATATATTCATTAGTACTAATAATATAGTAGTACGTATTACGTAGTTAGTCGTTAACCATTCATTAATATATATATATATGTATTAGTGCTGTAAAATTTCAAATACTTGGTTGTTCTCGAGATCTTCAAATCTTTCAAAATTATCAAGTTCTCAAGAACTTCAAATCTCTCATATTTAAGTATGTTCTCGAGAACTTCAAATCTTTTATTAATATTTTAAAATAAGTTAACGAAGAAAAAAATGAGATATTAATTAATTAATTACTATTAATAATAATAAATTAATTAATAAATAATTATTATTAATTAAATTAATTATTAATTATAATAATTAATAAATAATTATAATAATTAATAAATAATTATAATAATTAATAAATAATTACAATAATTATAATAATTATAATAATTAATAAATAATTATAATAATTAATAAATAATTATTATTAATTAATAATAATAATAATTAATTTATAAATAATTATTAATTAATAAATTATAATTAAATAATTAATAATTATTAAAATAATATATAATTAATTATTATTAATTAATAATAATAATTGAGAAATAATTATTAATTAATAAATTATAATTGAATAATTAACAATAAATAATTATTAATTACTTGAATTATTGAATACGTTACTATTCTAATAATCATATATATATATATATATATATCAGTATATAGTATTTAGTAAAGGTGTAAGAGGAAACCTATATACTATATACACCAGAGCATATATATAGAAGGCTAATTATAAATATTATATTTAGACTATATATATATATATATATATATATACCATAGTGTCAAATATTTATTAAAAAGGTACTTGTAGACAAATATAGTTTTAAACGGTTTATGAATTAACATTTTTATATATTAGTACAGAGTATAAATCATTTAAACTTAATCTAATGATATTCCTTAAGGAATATGCAGAATATACGTATTCATTTTTAAATATTGTTATAAAGGTTATTAATGGATAATAAATCAAGGACACGGTGTCCTTGATAACATTATTCTATTTTAAATATAGTATCATATAGGTGGCATAACTGATGATCGAATAATAGTATCTATACATTTTAATGGATATTTTAAAATAGTTGAAAGAAACTTATTACATAATTATGTTAATCAATCGTTACCCGAACAATTACCCGACATGATACCCGAACCACAACTAAATTTAAAAAAAGATTTGAGACCATAAAATCTTTCCAAATACCCGAAAATTAAAGATTTGAACCGAACCGAAAAAAAAATATTTGAGATTTGAAATTTTACAGCACTAATATGTATATACCAAGATTTGTCTACGCAAATATATAACACTTGCACTAAATCGTGTAATTCTATTTTGTATACAAAACCTGAACAGTGCCACCTATATAGGTTTATATTTCTAACAATTGCGTTGTTTATAATGTAAATTTGTATAAAACTATACATTTTTTAAATGTAAAAATATTATTTTCAATTATTATATATATATATAAGTGTTCATTACTAATATATAACAACGAATTAAAATATGTTTATTTTAAATGCTATAAATATCTATGATGTTAGTAAAAGCTAATTTATATTGCATGTATTTTAATAGAACAATGAAAACATTGTTTTAGACACCTAAATCTAGTTTAGTGATTTCGATACTATTACTAGCAGTGATAAGAGTTAATACGTTGCGTAGATATAGAGTGATATATCTTTACTTCGCAAAATATTTGTATATACTATAGTACTATAGTACACATATATTTCAGGATATATATTATATTTATCCATTTCATCAGAAATAATGGAGCCTCTTTAGAAAGTGTGAGTCATAATGAAATGATCCAGGGTATCGGTGAAGAAATGATCCACTCCACAATGGTATACCTGTCACTGATACAAACACCACCACCACTACCACCGTCACCGCATTAACTATTACTCTATGCTATATATGCACGCACACACCCATACATACACCCCACCACCCATACCTTACACCACACCCTACACCACACATACCCCCACCCTCACACAGGAGTCATCGATGATATCTAGGTTTACCGATCACAACGTGAAAGATCTCCGCCACATCGACCGAGAAATGTACGACAATTTAAATATTGCGATAACATGTACGTCTGATGACCCCTATCAGAGGTCAGACTTGTATATTATCGCAGTAGGTCATATGTTTGACTTTCTGGAAGTGGAGAGCAATGCAACTGTTGAAAATCTCAACGTAATTCTCAACGGCTGTGTAAAAATGGTTATATATAAATAAATATATACATATATATATATATATATATATATATATATATATATATATATATATATTAATTAAGATATAATTAAAGACAATTAAATAGGGAAATATAACTTATAATATTTAAATATCTATATATCAGAAGATTTATTTGTGGAGAATACATGCTAATGAACCAATTCGATATTGATACAATATCTCAGCGCATTTATTTTAATAATTAAAATATAAAATAAATAATACATGCATATAGGCATATCATACATTATACATAGGTCTAATTTATAATTCTATTATTTATGAATATGCCAGTATCAAAAATCGTAGACAAAGTCTCAGTTCCATTAAATTAATATAGTGTTTAATTTCATATACTTTACCTATTCAATTAATAGGAATATTTGTATTTATTAATAATAGAATAAAAAAATAATTATTCAAATATTAATGCGCATAAAGTTACAAATGATAGGTTGTGTTCAATATAAGTATTGTTAGTCATATGTATTCCTCTTTATAGTAATATTTCACCATATTCACTATGCAGTAGGATTTCTATTAATTTGTAGTAATTTAAATGAGATTGACACTTATATTATCGATTACTATGTTTATTGGACATGTGTATTACTACATAGTACGTGTGAAATGAAATGCATTAGTTATTATATCAATACTAACTTGTTAATCTTGAAGTATATATATATATATATATATATAATAATAATATTTATTGTAATCACAAATATATATATATATTGAATACAATACAAATATCGGATACAAATGGACCTCTCAAGAAGTCATAGACTTATACATGTTATAAATAACTGTGAGAGGCCAGGGACAATATAATACAAATAGTAACATTTTTTTTCTTGTGTTTTTATTTATCATTTATTATGTTCTTGATAAACACAAGAGAAAAACAAGAACTGCCTGGAGTCGAACTCGGTACCTCTGGCTTACTAGCTTTTGGTTGTCACACTGAGCCATCGACCCCAGACTATATATATAAACAGCCTGTGTGGCTTAGTTGGCTAATGCGTCAAACATACAAGCAGTAGGACACGGATTCAAGCCTCGTCCGGAACAATAAAATTGATCTTAATCATATTTAGAAGTGATATTATATAATTGTGTACAAATAAAGTATCCCCTCTCATTAAAATCATGGATGCCTTAACATGAGATCGGCTTCAAATGGACATTAGAGTCATTTGTTATAAGTGTACACTTCATCATGTTCTGGGATGAGATGAAATTACTACATAAAAATAACTATAATATATATATATACAATATATTTAACAATAATATATATATATATATATATATATATATATATATATATATATATATATACACATATATATATAATATCATAAACAATATTACATGTACATAGTCTAATATATTTGATGCACGTTTATTTAGGGAACCCACTCGGCCAATTCACGTAGGAACTGTATAGGAATTCTCATGAAAGCCGGCGAATTATTACTTATTAATATCGAGCATAGATGTATATTAGATTACATCATTGAATTGTTTGTTATTTCACACTTTCATACACACACACACTCACACATACATATCTTAAATCAATCATACATATATATATATATATATAGGCCTACATGTTTAGCGATATATGTTATAGTATGTTCAGGCAGCATTAATCTCTTCAGAACAATGTTTCAAAAGGAGTTGGGAGTGTCTCCATCACAGCATACGTGTTATATCAATTAGATGGTGCATCATAATAATGGGCGTGTTCACATCTATATTTAATATCAGATAATGTCACATCATCAGATTATGACATACTGGTTGTGTCTCGTATGCGAATGCACATAATAATTGTTTACATTATAAACAAATAATAATTTTAAAATAGAGATAACTATCAATTAAGGGGACTCGATACCATCGTTTGGTTTACATGTAAAAGATACGAAAAAATGCTATTCTTAGAAATCTATTAACTCAAAAAATATTCACTTTTTTTTTTTTTTTATTTTAATCTATTAATAATATTCCATATTTTTATATTATATGTTGAAATTTATAGATGTTTACACATTTTTATGTTATAAGTTTCTAAAAAAAATAATTGAAATATCTGATAAAAATTTTAATTTTCCAACTAAATTGCTAATTAAAATTTTTAAATAAATATTTTTTAATTTTGACAAATAACTTTAATCTTACAGGTTTTATCTAGTTATATTGAAAAAATTAAGAAAAAATATTCAATTGTACAAAAGTTAATACTAGTTAATACTATGTCAGCATGATTGGTCACAAATAATTATTCTGAGCAAATCAAGTTTTAAATATAATATATGAATATAAACAATATGATTATACAGGTACAAATAATATAATATAAACAAAATGAATAATGTAATGAACATAATTTAAACACCATTTTAAAGATAATATTTGAAATATTATAAATTTACATTAAAAAAAAATTTGAAATTCAATTTGTTTTCGAACAAATCAATGGTATCGTGTCCCCTTAAATATTAAGTTGATAATTATACACTATTATTATGATATATAATATAATTTTTAATAAAAAAATCAAAAATTATATAAATGATGTAAAAAAAATGTCAGACCTCTTTGCTGATATGATTTGAAATATTAAAAAAAAATTGAGAACGATTGAAATAATTTAAATAACTCTAATATTTCGTAAACTTTTTTTTATTAAATATCCAATTTCTCATATTTTTACATTAAAATAGTCAATAATTTACCATTTTTTATAATATTAATTAATTTTTTTCCTATACATTTCTTGTAATATTACACTCATATCATTATTATATATATATATATATATATATATATTTATATAGATATATTATTTTATATTTTATGAAATTAAAATAACTTTATTTTCCGAAATTAACTGGAAAATTCCTAGAAAATCGAAAAAAAATATTAGACAAATTTAATTCTTATAGAAAAATATATAATTCATACTATAGTTAAAGATATAACTCAACAAACAATTGTTAATGATATAAATCGCAGTTTTAAAATATCTCATATCTCCTCCATGTTCAAATCCTATCTCTTCAATATTAATGAAGTGACGCAGCTCCAATAATTAATTTTGTTTATTTTTTTCAATTAATGATTTTATCTAGTTCAAACAAAATGCTAATATTTATAAACAAATTTACCAATCTGAACCAGCTACAGTGTACAGTACATTGTACATGTGGTGTTCAGAAATTCACTATATCTATTTAGATTATCATGATAATGTGTTATACTGGTAGGTAAGAGTTAAGTCTATCACTGATTTATACAGTCGGATAGTATTGCCTTAAACCTAATGTAACTCTGTATATCATGTGTTCATACTCCATCTTCTACACATACCAATAGTGCACACACATACGCGCACACACACGCTTAAAGATACGCCTATTAATACTACCCTCTTATCTCATACAGTTTCATCATGATACTAGGGAGCAAGCTGGATGCGATACGGTTTGATGTATTAGCTCCGAATGATGCGTACGATTTCGTGCTTCTGTTCAATGAAATGTTCCTCAGGCTTATTGTTAGTGTCACATGTCACTCATGAGTCATCTATAATGTTTAGACCTCATTTTATATACAACTGTTAATTATCTTATTATATATAAACAACAGATAATTGTATTAATCTAATACTACTACTACTGCTACTACTACTACTACTACTACTACTACTACTACTACTACTACTACTACTACTACTACTACTACTACTACTACTACTACTACTACTACTACTACTACTACTACTACTACTACTACTACTACTACTACTACTACTACTACTACTACTACTACTACTACTACTACTACTACTACTACTACTACTACTACTACTACTACTACTACTACTACTACTACTACTACTACTACTACTACTACTACTACTACTGAAATACAATAATGATTATTACATAACAATTTCAGCCCATAAATCAAGATGCAACCTCAGAACTATTGTCTCAATTAAAACTATGTTTAAAGCAGCTTGTTTCTGATAATCACAGATCGTTAAAATGTCTTATTGAGCTAATAAAGGTAATATATATATATATATATATATATTATAAAATTGTGCGTATGATATCCATGTTAGAATATATGGAATATTGTTATAAACCTGTTAGTAGATAACAGAAGTTAAAACAATAACAACATAACCCCAACAATAATACTATATATTGAACACTGACTATAGACATACTAACTACTTAATATATGAATAATGCATATTTAAACTAAACGTCGATTACCACAATTCAACTCTACAATCAAGCATAATTAATTAAAATTCATAAATCTAAAAATTAAAGTAGTTCGAGAAGATTAATATTTATATATTAAAATATATTAAAAGTAAAATATATATATAATGAAGTATTGTATTGTAATCCTACATTATAATGATATATATATATATATATATATATATATCAGATAATACAAAACGTTAACTTTAATACAATGCTGTAATAAAGATAGTCAATAATAATACATTACGAGAGTATTCCTGTATACAACTGTGGCAATATTACACTTGTTTAAACGAGGAATTAATCTCTTAGAATCTTAGAGAATTTAACATATTTATTTTATCTCTGATAATGTTAAATCACAGATTATTGCATAGATATAACTAAATCTTATTAGCTATGCATTCTAAGGTGACATGCCATAATAAGTATAACATAAGTAATATTTGGTAGATTAAACAAATTGATAAACCCACCCGAATGACAACCAAATATCTATATCTATATATATATTATATTTTAATAATTATTATATAACAAAATAGGCTAGTGGACAAAAACTCTACCAGATGGAGAACTACTTCGGGAACCGAGGTTACTCCATGAACGACGTGTTCGACAGTATAGCTGAGGTGATCTCTTCACCGAGAAATGTTGACAGGTTTGAACAATAGATTACATCATCACTATTACGTCACATTGGTCATTATCGAGATCATTGTAAGAATAATATTTAAATATATTGATAACATTTATAGTTTTACAATTAATAATACATCTATATTAATATGAACAAGTTTCCAGCGATTTTTTGGATTATTCTTAGAAGTTAACTTTATTAAAGTATATATTTTACTTTAGTATACTATACTTCGTATATATTTATATATTTAATGTATTAATTTAAAATAGTATCTATTCAATAAAAATAGTATATGTATTTTGTTTAAAAGTTAATGCTAAAAACTGGGATATTCACAGACATAATTGATTTTAACAATATCTTAGTTTCATAAATGACACCAATATAGTATAAATAAGAACAAGTTAAAATTACATAAAATAATTGCCAACAGTAAATATTAAATAATTAAATACACGTTAACGATACAATAATACCTATGTCCTGTCCTAGAATGTATTGTGTGTGTGTATGTTTAATACATACTGTGTGTGTATGCAACTATTAACTGACACGTGATCTATGTAGGGTAACTATCCTTGGGCTAATCGATATAGTCGAGCTACAAGCCAAAGATTGGGTAGCGGAACAAGGACCTCTGATGGCCCCACAAGTTAGTACCCACAACCCCATACACACACCGCTCTCTACGGTAACACTAAGACGGGCGGATAGTGATGTACGATAATCTACAGCGATAGTGAAATAGTCTATTTATCTATTAAAGGAGCGATACCTCCTTTAAACTATTACGCTATTGTAACAAATATAGTTTTATTTTACATTAATACATCGCTACTTTACCGTATATATATATATATATATATATATATATACACGCATACATTGAAACATTCTAATAAATCGTACAATACCCGCACGCCGTTAATCGGATTACGTTCAAAAGCTTTATTCGAATTAATGATTGTATAAATATATACATGTTACTATATATTATATGAATAATTGAGTATCACATTAATATTATATATCAAACACAAATATAAAATTACAAGTTATTTTAAATAATAAATAATATGTTATCAATCATATTCTCGCTATTATCTATAGACATGTGTATATATTGTATATTTACGTAGACTATAAATAGATACGCGCTCATCAATCACTAATTCGAATATATAGTTTGCGGTTCAAATTACAGCATATTAAAAAAACTGATGCCATTACGTAAGCCCCGCCCGTATCGCTTAGCCCCGCCTACTTTAACCATACATCCCGCCTCCCCCCCAGGACTTCGGAGAAGACCCCATGCAGATGTTACACAGAGTTCCCTCATACTTCGATACAGCCATCATGCCGGGCACAGAAGTGGAAGATGTCCACTATCTCATAAATGACCACGACCCAAACTACGATGAAGAAATGATGGAGGCCTTTGAACAGTTTCAGGCAGGCAATTAAACGCCTCATTATCCTGTACTGAAGCTTATTTTCCCCGTGATATATATCTAAATAAAATATACTATATATATACTTATATTACGTAACGATTAAATAGAGAATAAAACAATAACATCATTATCTTTGTCCCTTATAAACAAATACTCTTGTTATCTTAGTAACTTGTCTTAGCCATTATCATAGTCTTGTCTTAGCCCTAGTCTTAGTTCATTTAACTCTATTGAAGAACGTGGATTCCAAATGCAATAACTATGATAAGTCTATGATAATGCTCTTTATTTCTTCTATTCGTGTAACATATATGCTATATAATATACGCCGTACGTAATATATGCATACATGTATGGTATATATAAAATATATATAATATTACTTAAAATATATAATGATATTACTTAAAATATATAATGATATTCTTTTAAATAAAAGATAATAAGCATTTATCATTAGTCGTCTTTCATATTTATTTCAATAATTAGAATATTAATTTGAGTTTACTTCAATGTACATATATAATTTAACTTGAACTTCGTACGTCTACCTAATCATCACAAGAATGTCTACCTTTTTGTACGTAATTGTTGTTACGGCTGTTCCTAGTGCGATCATGCGTTTGATGTGCCCGTGTTAAACACGCCAAAGAAAGGTTACAGAGGTCATATCGAGTTATGTTTAGATGTAATATATAGATACAATATATATGGAGCTAAAATACTTGTCTAAGCTAAGATATATCTTTATCTAGGATATATTATTATCTTGAGCTAATATGCATATAGTTGCGCACTATTTCTAATACTGTTACTTAAGCAGATCCTATTTCTCTGTCGACTCCTCCATCATGTATCGTGACGTTAAAGTTCTACTGAACTACTTCCAGCTATTTCTATTTATTGCATTGCTACAACTCTATTTATTATTACTTTACTATGAACATTTATCTCGATGCCACGTTTACCGATGTTTCTTTCAACGTATGTTCGGGTTACTAATATACTTTCACTCTTGTGTAGTATACCTATGTAGGTGTTCTTCTATCGAGGTCACATCGCCTTCATTCACACATCTATGATTGGTGATCTTTATTCTTCCAATGGTAATGCTTCCCTGTATCTTTTATAGATATTAGATATAATATATATATATATGTAATAGGCTGGATTGCCTCTGTCATTTTCGTATTAAAGAAAACGTAAACTGCTATCTCAACTTTGTTCACCAAAACCTAATCAAATAATAATAATATAGAATATTTACATTAATTAAATTAACCTTACCGTGTATATTGGGTTCGAATATAATTAGTATAATTACTATTATAAATATAGCGTGTATATTAACGTTACATATAAATCGGTTCGTATAACAGTTATGTATCTATCACGATAAGCATTACGAATGAAATCAATATCTGCACTAAGCAATACTATGTTCTAGGTGCACGATGCTCATTGGTTTATCTAATATCGTTTACGCACGCCACGCTATATCGAAAGATTAGTGCGTTGTGTACATATTTGCTGGGTATTATATATTGTGATATATCACTATATAACATATATATATATATATCTATAAATAGGATTTTGTACTTATATTATAAAATCTTAATCATTTCAACATATTAAATGTATATTTTAATCCATTCAATATATATATATACTCATCAAATACAAATGATATAAATTCAATTATTCAGACTACATTTTTATGTGATAAATAATAATATATATATATATATCTGTTTTCATATATTCTTGTATTAATTTTTATAATTCATTTATTAATTCTGAAATAATATATAAAGTAATATATAATTATTAGTAAATTGTATCTGCAATAATTAAATAATGCTGTTATAATGGCCGATAAACTAAATAAAAAGAATCAAGTAATACTAGCTAATGTAATAGAAAAAGTTACCCACATATTACAAGTATAATTGAAAAGGCTGAGAAACTTGTAGCAGTCAGAGGTGAGGTAGATTTTCACGACAGAAATTGGGATTTTAGAAAATATTGGTGGGTTAGATAACATTGATCAGTACTATAGGAGAGGCAAACTTAGAATAGCTGTAGGTATTATAGTTGATGAAAATATCGCATATAAGCATACTGATGCAATAATACAACCTGATTCGTAGTTCATATTGTTCAATTTGATATTAGTATATCTTATCTATCTTATTTTTACTTATATATTATTTTATTGTTTATTTATCTATGTATTATTATTTTTCTAAAACACAAATGAGAACTATCTTTGTTATATTTGTGTATAAATAAATCATCTATCTATCTTATCTATAGATCTCTACCAAGAGCAATTTATCCAGTAAGATAGTTCATTTTAACAGATGTTCAGTTCAAAATGATCTTTACTTGGTACAACAAAGATAACAGAATTATTTAATTATGAAATCTATATTAATGAAGATCTACGTCATAGAGAATTATTACATTGCATACATATTTGTGTACATGGTCTTATAATGGATGAATATTGTGTATGTTAAAGGATAATGTATATTTAACAATAAAATCACCTTATATCAAATACTATAAATATGATATCAATAAGTAAAACTATTTCTTTATTTAAAACTATTCCCCATTAATAAATATTGACTATTAATTATTAAATTCTTATCAATATTTTATTTTTTTAAATCAGTTTATGTTCATATTTTGTTGTTTTTTACTTTTAATTTAACTATCTAATTATAAATATATGTATATATACTCATTTATTTATTTACTTAATCTTATTCTATTTAAATTCTCATTTATTCTTTTATTTTACTTATTGTTATACTTACCTGTAATCAATGTTACCCTATATTTCATATTTATTGTATTATGTTATACACCTGACCATGATTGTGTATCAATTTCATAATGATCCAACTCTTTGCAATGATCCAGCGAATCTTAATTATAACGTTGATCAGGTTTCTTCATATATGTTCGATGAATAAACTACATTACGTTACATTTTAAATACGTTATCAGTATTACAACTACATCTGGGATTTATAGTTAACTCACAAGAGAATATTCTATTTATAACATTAAGGCCCAGTCGCAGTGTATAAATGGTTAAATATCACAAATAAAAAATAAATATTATTCCATAAAATTATCATTTACTTGTGTAATTTAGTATCTATGAAAAATGTGCATATAAAAACGATATATAAATCACATAAAAACATATTTTTATGACCGTACTATATTTAAAAAAGTAGAAATATTTTTAATTTATATATACATTTTTATATAATATGAATATAGTAATATTTATTATAGTACATTATTATATAGATACTATTATATATTATACACATCATTATATTCATTTATAAATGTAATGTGATAGATAATAAATAATTTTATAAAAGTTAAGAAATAATTATTACAAATATTATGCTATGAAATTTCAAACGCATATTACTCAATGATCAATATTTTCACTTTAGGTATGTATGCATTCGTTGCTCTACAGGAAAATCTATTTGTTGATAATTTGTATTGATTTATAGAAAATATATTTATATGGATATCATTACAATAGAATATTATAAAAATAATATTTCAAATAGTTTCATAAGTTGATTTATAAATAATAATTAAAACAAATATATATATTATTAGATATATGTATACATATATATATATATATAACGATATATATTATGAATGTTCTATTGTAATAATGTTGTACTATATAATGTATATTATACAAAAAAAAGTGACTCAATACAGATAATAGTTCTATCATGACAAGTATTCTGAATAGACATATATTTTCCTATATCTATATACATTGTATTTTGAAAACATCTGGAAAAAGTGGTCCGATCAACAGTGTATACTGAGATAGGGTCTTAATCCTCCTATATTTAATCCCCTTTAATATCTATATAAGTTATCAACAGTTATATATAAATATATTATTAAAGCCTGGTTCATGACTATATTATATGGGTAGGTAAATATTTGACATTAAAAATGATTCCTTTATTTGATAAACTAGGAGTAACTCGGGGTGGGGGGGGGTAATCACGAGGGTAGATATTGCATAACAAGGTGACGACGACGTAACAATGTACTCGATCATTGTTGATCTTCTTGTTGTTGTTGTTGTTGTTCTTCGTCTCGCCGCGACAGCTTACTGTATTGTTCCCTCAGCATATCCGCGTTCTCCCTAGCGAAACTGCTCGTCACTTCTATCGATAAAACTTCTACATTCTGTGAACGTATAGCTGAGTTATAAATTATAATTGAGCCGGCGTTTGTGAATAATAATCGGGCTTTCGATAGATCAAACATATTAACTGTATCGGCATATTCGTAAGCGAGCCCTCTGCTTTATAATACATATACATATATATATATATATCTGAGATTGTTTTAACGATGAGAGAAGTATCAATAAATATATTCAGACTATTTTAGTAACCAATGATCAATTATTATCGTTTAAATACGCTGTAATAGTACACGTTTAATATTAAATATGAATTAATTATAAATAAAACTTTAGCTATTAAACGAACTTCTAAGTATGTAATACATTTTATTCGATACATATATAGACTATTTGTTATCGTAAAATACTACTCTACCGCAAGGATAGGTATTCCGTATTGATATTATCTGTATTCAATTACTCGCAGATACCCTACACTAGTATGTATATGCTGATTTAATGTTTGCTATCATTAACTAGTCGATGTAAAGACAACTTCTCAATGGGTAATAGGAATGTACTTATTAAGAATATATAACGCGTTATAATTCAGATATTTTAGGGGCTTAATAAGGTGTTATAATAGGGTGTGAACACCGATTCCACCGTTTTCTTACGTTACGTGAAATCCGTACAGAAAATAAATCATTTACAGAAAATTTTCCGTAATCAGATTTGTAGGTGTACACACCAATTCAAAACGGAATTGGTGTGAACACCCTATTACTAACAAAGCATATATATTTGTCCGTTATGAGTTTCATTTAAATATGTAGGTATATATTTATAAACACAAATTGAAATTATTTATTTTATAGATGTTTCCAACTATACTTTAAATTTGAAGTGAAAATATACATTATTAAGAAAATTATCATTCATTGTGTGAGGGTGATTAGTGAGAACAAAAGCATTCTTGGTAAAGTGAATCTAAAGTTGATTTTATTTTAAATTTCAATCGTATTTTTATTTCCTATTCTGTTTTTTAATGTTTACTTAATTACAAGTTTATATATATATATTATTTCAAATAATTTATTTGTAATGATTTATTGTATTATATTTGTATATATATTTAATGTATATATTTCTCATAAAAACATTTTTTAAAGATAATTTCAAAGACTATTTTTCATATATTGTAGATTTACAATAAAACAAATTTATATAAATCAATTTATTTGAACAAAATCTAAGGTTCGCATCCTCTTTAGGGCCGGTGTCATATAATAAATCGTCCCCATTCCAAAAATCGTCCCCGATTGTCACGTGACTACAAAATCGATGATATTTCACTAAATACACATACGAATCGCTTCAAATTTAAACCACATATAACTAATATGTATATACACACATTTGGAAAAATCAACTTCTAATTATGCATTAGAAGAAAGCAATACACAAATATATAACGTATATCGGAGATGACTTTGAAAATACCAGATTAAATGATAATAAATTAATATTTTAAAATTCTGAATCGACAGAAGTTATTATTTTTCAATTTTAAGTATAATATTATAAGATCGTATTCTAAAATTGTCTCTATATACCATTTTAATTAAAAAACATTATACGTATTTATATTCGTGAATATAAACATATATCAAAGGGCTTTGCATATACTCTATTTATAACTTAATGCGGGTGTCACGCGCTCAACACCCGCATTAAATTCAAAATAAAAATGAAATGTAGATTTAAAATTTAAAAACTTTTATAAGGGTAATAATAGTGTTTGTATCTAACTATAACATACAATATTACAAAATATTAAAACAAAAGTAACATTGTTTATTACTTTATAATTAAAATATAAAATATTTATAAGTAAACATATATATATATATATATGATTAATATTTAAGGAGTGTTTTTAAGGGGATATTGGCAATGGAAAAATTCGTTAAAATCGGAAAAAAATTAAAAATAATTTGATTACGTACTATATGATTAATGATATGTTATTTAGTAACTGTGAACAAGCTATCCATGAAATCAGTTTAGAAATAGCGTAAAAATCATCTTTTATAGCATGCCATTTTAAAATAAATTATTTATTTTGAAATCTACATACGTAACTAATATAAATCATTATCTAATCATTACTCATATAATCACTATTTCAAACATTTAAAAACTGGATTTTTTTCATTTATTCGATTTATACAGTCTTGGGTATATATATATATAGGGAGACGATCAAAGAGGACGAGTTGATGGTTAGAGGTTACATTTGAAATACGAGTTAATAGTATATATGTATATATTGTAGTGGTATTTTTGGGTTATTTAGTTTAGTTTTGTCCAGCTTGTATTTTTTTAGTTGCATTACATCCCAAAATGAGCCTATATAAATTTATTTCACATTTAAAATTTAACCTTTGCTACTCAACTCGTCCTTTTTGATCGTAACCCTATATATATATATATATATATATATATATATATATATATATATATATATATATATATATATATATATATATATATATTATCATGTGATATTATAAACCAATCACAGGCTATTTAATATTTAAAATATGAGTTTGATTTTTCAAATTCGTTTTAATTGCAATAAATTGTTTTACTATGTTTGCTTATAGAATTTAATGTTTAGATAAAAGTACTAAAGCTATCTACCTAATGTCTTTTGCTATATATAAATAACATATGGTTGTACAATTCCAGAGTCCATATTCAAAAATATAATTATTACATATTGGATTTTATAAAATTGGTGAAAAAAATAAAATTATGTTTATTGTTATACATGTAAATAATTATTTTTATATTTTGTTGTCTCGAGGATTATAGATATTTATGTCCTTTTAAAAAAAAGTTCTAAAATTTAATGAAGAGTATTTTAGAAACACTCAATAAACGGAGGCAATGCGTTCTTTAATCAGTATTATATCTAAGATCACCGGGGGGTTAAATAGGGCTAATTAAGGGGTTAGATCTTATAATCAATAGTAATACTTAGGCATCCATACTCGGCGAGGGTTATTTAAAGACATATAAAGAGACACAAAAGTATAGACCCCCGTAGCATAACAAGTGAACTAATGTGATGTGATGTTTACTGACCTACTAACACACTGACCCACTGACCTACTAACATACTGACCCACTGACACACACTGACCTGTAGTTCTGTTTCTGCTTCGTATGACAGTCTACGTAGCGGGTCGAGGGTAAGATGGGAGGAATACATCCTCTCACTGGCGTTTACACCTGCGTATTCTGCACCTGGGGCAGTGGGGGTAGTGGGGTAGTGTTGGTGGTAGTAGTGGGGTTGATGGTGGTGGTAGTGGTGTTGGGGATAGTTATGGTGTTTGTAGTGATAGGGGTAGTGGGGGTGGGGATAGTGATGGTGTTGATGGTGATAGTAGTGGGGTTAGTGGCAATAGGGATGGTGGTGGTTATGGTAGTGGTAGTATTAATGGTAGTAGTGGTGTTGGTAGTGGTATTAGTGGTGAGTGTGGTTATGCTGGTGTTGAAGGTTATACTAGTATCAATGGTAATAGTGATAATAAAGGTTATGTTAGTGTTTTGGTGTCATATTAGGAAAACATTAAATAAAGTATATATAACAATATTGTATATTCTACGTACCTACAAAACTAAATAATAATGTAATGATATCTAAATATATTCATGTATTTAAATAAAATATTATATAACGATTACTTATAAGTTTATATTAAATACTCATTTACTATACCACGAAAATAAAATGAAATTATTTTGTAATTACTTGATTTTCCTTTGAATAGCAACTATTTCTAATGTATATCAAACAGTTATTACGCAATCGAACCTTACCACTATGCACAACAATTGACCGCTACGCAATCACTGAATCGGAGTGAATGACAGGCAATCACTGAATCAGAGTGAATGACATGCAATCACTGAACCAGAGTGAATGACACGCAATCACTGAACCGGAGTGAATGACACGCAATCACTGAACCGGAGTGAACGACACGCAATCACTGAACCGGAGTGAATGCCACGCAATCACTGAATCGGAGTGAAGGCTGTACTACAAACCAGTCGTGTGGGCAGCCTCCGCAGATGATATCAGCATCTTCTCGGCGCATTGGTACAGGATGTTCAGTTCCTAGTAACGAAGTAGGGTTACGGGGGTTATAGCCGTGGCGAAGGGAGCTGATTGGTTGATGGGTATTAATGAACGCAACAGTAGTAGTGGTGGCTGTCTCCACTAGATAGATATATATATATATATATATATGGTTTATTGAGTGTTAAATACACATAAAATTATATGCAACTTTAATTTATAATAATAAGTAATAAGTGAACAAAAAGAATGATGGTTGGGTTTAATAATACATACAATAAATACACGGGGTGTGGTTGTGGTAGCAGGGCAGATGGACAGATAGTCAGTTTACTGTTATCTATGCATTGTATCAACGGACTAGTTAGAATAGAATAGATAGGGGAAATAGGTGGTCTTGTATAAAAGTTATCGGTCACTGAATATTTAATATTTTTAATTAATTTGTATATAATATATCACAATATATAGCTCACAATATATAGCTCTATTTATTGTTGTACATCAGTAAAGCTAGTACTAAACCAGTTACGCTGAATAACAATACATAACGTCATACCAGACACGTTTACCTAAACCAAACCACAACACGCCCATCTTTCACGTCATCATTAATGATGCTTAAATCTGAAAAAATGTCAACGCCATTAAACGTATTCACTATAAAATCCGAATAAAATGTTAAAAAATAATTACTATGAAATATATAAACATTTATAGACGCGCATAGATACATAAGTGTAGCGTCCACCTGACTATGTTATAATCAGTGCACATTCACCTGTGAGGCTATCTCGCTACAACCAAGCACAGCCTAACTCCTCCCCTAACTCCTCCCCCTTATGAGTCATAGTGTTCTGTTCACTAGTAATGTAATATGATTGATGCGAGCATAACCAGATTGTTATGTCTACGATAGAGTGGCAGTGGCATTACTAATAGGCAGGGTCACTATGTTAGGTATTAAGATAGAGGGGTGGGGTCACATGGTGTGTGTGTTAAGAGAGAGGGGTGTGGTCACTATGGTATGTATAGAGAGAGGGGGGTGGGGTCACTTTGGTATGTATTAAGAGTATGGGGTCACTAAGGGGAGACTATATTATATATAAAGAGGGTATGTGAGAGGAAGGAGAGACTATGATGTGCATATAGGGAGAGAGAGGGGTAGTTGGGGACAATATGGTGTTTATATAGAGTGTGTTAGGTAGTAGTAGTAGTAGTAATAGTAGTAGAGGTCATTAGTGATGACTCATTAGTGATGACTCATTAGCGATGACACATCAGTTATGACTCTTTAATGATGACTCATCAGTGATGAGTCATCACTGATGACTCATTACTAGACAACCACATCGAGAGAATGTCACCGACAGTAAGAGGCATACGAAGATCTGTGCAGTACGCACCTGTAACGCTGCTCTACAGAGAATATAGGTGGCGCTGGTATCGTACCGTTCTCTTCTCCTTGGCGTCGTTCAGTTGAAGCCGCACCTCTAGTATGGACTGCCACACCGTGTCCATGCGTCTCTCGTTGCCCAATACCTGCAGGTTCATTTCTATCAGCTTTATCAGTCGGCGTATTGTCTGGCGGAGGTGTTAGGATACGAATTTCGATGTTATTTACGTTATAATTAATGTTGATGTTAGTTTAACATGAAGACTACGCCACAGTTATGGTAAAGAGTGGCGACCACGTAGAAGAGGTTGTGTGTGTGTGTGTTAGTGTGTGTGTGTGTGTGTGTGTGTGAGTGTGTGTGAGTAAAGATTAGGTACATTACAATCACGTAGAAGCGAGAACGCACGACCTCATACGAATGGCCGCGCACGAAGCCTACCACGATACTGCGCGAGTGGCGTGTGCGGTGAGGCGTGACATCGTGTCTGTCGTATAGCACGCGTTGGTAGTGCGTAATGTATCAGCGATAGCGTATCGTATATAATCTAACACTATGATGAGATATACGATGTATTGCGTATGAATATCGTATATCTTATATCGATATCTTAGTCGTAATAGCGCCGAGATAGGATACACAAACTTATACGCGATATATTCGATACGCAGAGGCTGAATACTAGACATACTACAGTACAGGTAGGGGTGCTAGGAGTATGGCTTCAAATCAACAGATACTAGTCAGTATTCACTGTATTTCAGTGTTATTTTCAATGTATCTATATTTGTCAAACAAATACTATCGTTTTGTTAAATGTATCCAATAAAAGTAGCTGCATTTAAGAAAATTGTTACACTAAGATTTGCGTTATAAAATATCCTTGGCCTTATATGATAAAGTTTGATACTTTAATAATAAGTTCAAAGTTCAAGTATCATAAATTCGAAACCGATACAAATAGCAAATATTGAAGTACGAGTAGTACCGACTGCGATGAGGTGATAGCAACCCTAGTGGGGGGTGGGGGTAACCTGTTCATACTCTCTCTCCAGTTCAATGAGAGCGGATGTAGTGTGTAGTAGCAGAGAACACGCAGCGTTCACTGAAGTAATAGCAGCGCATCTCAGTGTAGTACATTCAGTGTTGTGTTGGCATGCATCTGATGCCTCCACCTGCTGTAGTGGTGGTAGTGGTGATGGTAGTGGTAGTACTGGTGGTGGTGGTGGTAGTAGTAGTGGTGGTGGTGGTGGTAGTAGTAGTAGTAGTAGTAGTAGTAGTAGTAGTAGTAGTAGTAGTAGTAGTAGTAGTAGTAGTAGTAGTAGTAGTAGTAGTAGTAGTAGTAGTAGTAGTAGTAGTAGTAGTAGTAGTAGTAGTAGTAGTAGTAGTAGTAGTAGTAGTAGTAGTAGTAGTAGTAGTAGTAGTAGTAGTAGTAGTAGTAGTAGTAGTAGTAGTAGTAGTAGTAGTAGTAGTAGTAGTAGTAGTAGTAGTAGTAGTTTATAAAGGAGGGGATAAATTGAGTGCGGAAAATTATAGACCAATTTCACTATTGCCGAGAAAATGATTAAAGTAAGATTTACTAGCTATCTAAATAAATATAATATTATAAGTGATTCACAATATGGTTTTAGGGCTAATATATCAACGTTTGATACTTTAATTTATACAATTGAATTTGTTACTGGCGCTTTAGAAAAATGTAATAAATGTTCTATTGTTTCAATTGACCTCAAAAAGGCATTTGATACAATAGATCATTCGATACTTATTAAGAAATTACACTTATATGGAATTAGAGATACTGCCTTAAATTTAATAATAAGTTACCTAAATAATCGCAAACAATATGTAAATATTCATGATGCAAATTCTACATTTCAAGATATTAATTGTGGTATTACAAAGGATCGGTATTGGGACAACTATTATTTTTAATAAATATTAATGACATATCAAATATTTCTAATAAAGTTAAGATAATATTGTTTGCTACAATACAAATCTTATTTTTAAAAGTGACAATACTATAAATCTTGAAAATATTATACAGGAATATCTAGATCTATTATATGAATGGCTATGTATAAATAAATTGTCTATAAATATACAAAAATCTACAGCAATTCTATTTAATATTAGAAATACACTTTCATCTATTAAATATTACTATTAATAATATTCCTATCGAATTTAATAGTAACATCTAATTTGTAGGTTTATCGATGGATAAATTAAATTGGATAATACATATTTCCCATATATTAAGAAAATTATCAAAATCTATTGCCATATTAAATAAAATCAAGTATAAAACGAAAAAGTTTAATTTTAGTTTATTAGCAAATTTTAAATGTCATCTTGATTATTGCTCACATATATGGGTTAATACTTTCGAAAGTAATATTAAGCCAATATTAAAACTCCAAAATCGAGTAATTAGACTAATTTTCAAGATGTTCATAGTTCTATACTCTATAAAAAAAAATACATAATGAAATTTACTGATATTGTTAAATTAAAAACTGTAATTGTTATGTTTAATGCAAGTAAAAATACTCTATTAACATACAAAAGTTATTTCTGGCAGAAAACATACATTTATCAGGAAAAAATTAGAACTGATAGGGAAATGTTTTTTATTTCAATTATTGGCCCAAAACTATGGAATAATTATTTAATATGATAAATATTTAAAAAAATATCACTTTTAAAAAAGACGTCGAAAAAATGTTTTTATAGTTTTACTAATTTTTATATTCCCTATTTCGTATTTTATTGACTATTTTTATATTTATATTATATTTTTATATTTATACTCTTTTATATTATTATTTCTATCAATTACTATTTTATATTTTATTTAATAATGATGACATTTTAGGGTTTGACTTAATGGATATATCTCAGCTTTTTGATGTTTGCATGGGTATTAACATTGAAAATATGTTATTATTGTAGCAAGTGTAGCTATGATTGTAGTTTATTGTTTATTGGGTCATGCTCATATTATGTTGTTTCAGACTTGAACAATTTATTATCTTACCCATCGCTATTTTTTGTTACAAATTTTAAATTTATTTATAAAAATAAATTTTTTGTTTTAAAGTTTTATAATACTTATATTTTACTATTTCAATTTAAATACAATCTCCATAGTTAATTTGTATTTATTACTATACTCATACTTTTTTTTTTCAACGGATGATCATGCTCTGCTTCAATATCTATCCGGATTCTTATACCAAATTCTGAATTATATATTTATATACATATTTATCAATATATATATATTCACTAATTTTTATATATATTCACTATATTTATATATATATTCAAATATGTATATAATCAGTTAAAAACTTAATAACATGTTACGTGTTTAAGTACATTAGTTATATTTTATAATAATTGCTCATGTAACACAGCATATTTGTAGATTCTCATAATTACTTATAGAGATCACTTGTTCGATGGCTAATATTATTATAAAAAAAAATGTTAATATTTTTAAAAAATACAATAGTTATATAAGAAATTATGCATATGGCATTATTAAGGTCAAATACCTCGAAAGTCTTCTGACTATTTTATTTGTCCGTTTATTGTTTTTCTTTTATAATGATTACAATAATAAAATGTATCTTATCTTATCTTATCTTATCTTATCTTATCTTATATATTATAAGAACAGATTATATGGAATGTCTACAGATTAATGTGATTATATTTAAATAAATGTACCGACACATATATCATATGATGCTTCATACAAAGTTCAAATATTACTATATATGTATATATATATATATATATATCATTATTCAATTAATATCTTTACACCATTATTATAATACAAATTATTTATCAAAGTACATACATACATATATATGAAGGGCATTTAATATAAAGGTTGAATGCTATACCTGTACAGCATACACATTGTATTACACAATGTATCATATATGTTGTTATCTACATATACAGTACACATTATTCATAAGAGGTGTTAACTTAGAGAATAATTCTATACTCATATATACTTGGTGATGATAATTAAACATAAACAATAGAATATATACATATAATATTGATATATATATATATATATATATTTATATTTGTGGAGCCATCCACTTATCGTTGCATAAATGATTTAAGAATACTTAATACGAATACAGGTGATTACGTTGGGAATGATCTCATGTGGGTTAGCGATATCGTGTGGCGCAATGCTAATATGTAGTGATGTAAATATGTACCGATGCTTATATGTAGTAATGTAAATAGTTATTTATAAATAGTATATATACACTATGAACGAGATCACCGCACCACACCAGATCACTGGTTACCCTTAAGATGATCATACTTCCTATCGTAATGATGTGTATGCAGTATTCCACAGGTTATTACCGCCTATGGTAAAAACCGCGGTAATAACCTGTCCGGTAAAAACAGGTTTTTACCATGAATAATGGAACCCCGTGCGTATGTAATGTATATTGTTGTAGTGTAGTGTCTGGCTGTAAACCTATGCACCGATACATAGGGGCGCTGCAACAGTGGGGGACGGGCGGGGGGGATATGTCCCCCCCCCCCCCACTTTAAAATCTAGGGGGACCTCCTATGTATTGGACCCCCCCCCCACTTTTACCACAACATTGATTTTGATCGGTTGGTCCGCCCTACATACACACCATCATTCCAGCGCCCCTAGCGATACATGCTCACCACCCCCACCACTCTCGCACCATCTAACTACGTAAATAATCATTATTATAATGATTGTGCTTACCTTATAGAATATTATTCTACTAGAATTTATGTATAGTATACATTGTATATGATATAAACAATGTACGATACGATATGACTCGTTTACTGTGTATAGCTTTTCATGTCGTAGATCATAATATATTAATTGATAAATTAGAATCGTATGGATTCAGAGGTAAAATGAAAACATTTTTAAAAAGTTATTTATATAAAAGATATATTGTTACAAGAATAAATGATTCATTATCATCGAAGGATTGTATAGAATATGGAGTACCCCAAGGATCAGTTCTTGGGCCTCTTTTTTTTATATTATTTATTAATGATATGCCAACTATTTTAAAAGATGCAGTCAATATTAATCTAAACTTATATGCAGATGATACATCACTTACAATATATGCAGACAACAATGAATTATTAACTAAATACCTACAATTGTATATCGATAAATTAGTATATTGGTTCAATATCAATAAACTAAAACTGAATATTGAAAAAACAAAAATGTTACCTTTTATGAATGCTAGAATATTAAAAGATATATATATTGGAAATTCTAAAATTGAAATTGTAGGTAGCTACAAATTTCTAGGATTAATTTTAGATCAACATTTAACTTTTAAAAAACATATAGAATATCTAGCTAATAAATTATCATCAATAATATATTTTATGAAAAAAGTTTCGTTTTTAAGTACTGAAAATATGATTTTATATATAACTCTTTTTTTTTATCTAATATTTCTTATGGCATAGAAATATGGGGAAATACCTATAAATCAAATATAAATATTATTATGTTATTGCAAAAAAAAATTATCAGAATTATTAACAAAAAAATCTTAAATTTAAATCTATTACATTTAATCAGATTATCAAATACATCTGAATTATTTATTAGTAATAATATTCTAAAATTAAATGATCTGGTGATGTTTAGAAATATTATATTCATTTATAAATTGGTAAATAAAAATTACAAAATAGATTTTAATGAATATTTTACATTAAATAAACGTAATGATAGATTCATTTTACCATTAATGAAAACTACAAAATACCAAAATACAATATTATTCAAAGGTATAAAGTATTATAATGATATAATATTTGGTAATATTCTTAAAAAAAATAAAATAACAAATATAAATAAATTAAAAAAAGTTATGAAATTGTTTTTCGTTAACCAATATAAAATATAACACTTATGTGTGATGTTTAATAATATTAAAAATATATTATTTCTTCTAATATTATATTGTAAATTAAATAAATATTTTATATTATAAAACTTTATTAAAAAATCAGTATTAAATAGGTATTTCTCCATATAAATTTTACATTTTTACATATTTTACATTTTTATATATTTTACATCATATATCTAAACACAAAAAATAAAAAAAAAAACAGTATTACAAATTAGAAGTATTAAAAACATAAAAAAACAGTATTAAATGTTTAAAAAATTTTAAAATTACTATTTATCAAAACTATTTTATATTTATTTTTCAAATTTTACGTTTTATATATTTAACTTTATATAACTAATAAAAAAAAAAAAAAAAAACTAAACAGTATTAAAATAATAAAAAACAGTATTAGAATTAAAACAATTATAAACAGTATTAATAACCTATAGTAACCTACAAATATATATATATATATATATATATATATCAATATTATTAAAATTGACATAAAATATGTGATACAAATATTTAGATTCTTTATAAATATTATATTACAATTATGAAAAATGTATTAATTATATTTTATACTTAGTTTTGGATGCTAACATGGGAATCAAATATTTGTTTTAGTTTTGTTTTATTCTTTCTTTTATATTTTGTTTTAGTTTTGTTTTATTGTTTATTTTAATATCTATTTTTATGTAATTTTATTGTATTTTATCCGAATGAAGATGATGAAATATGACATTACACTACTGTTAGGAGTTATCGAATTAAAAAAGCTCATCGCTTTCACTGATTCTCCTTAGACATTGTCTATAAACTGAATTCATTCATTCATTCATTCATTCATAAGTTATTAATAATAACGTGTGATATGAAATTATTCATTTACTATATATATATATTTAGTTAACATTCATACTATTCACACTATTTAGTGTATATGTATAAATGCACATATATATATATATATATATATTAGATAATTAATAATCGCGAATATTATGCACATAATTAGACGACGCGACTATGACAGATATATATAGAACTGCATTTTGTAAACAATCTGTTTAATTTAATGGCAGTCCGCAAGGACAGGATATCTGGTCGCTCTCACTTCGATAGTAAATTTCCGAAATAGGCTATTTACCGGCGATATTTAAAATAGAACCGAGTGAGCGAGTAATGTAGAAAGAGGCGGTTCTAACTATTATAAATTGTGAAGTTGCGCACGCATTTCGTATGTTCATACTTATTATTCTTTGACGATGTAAACTTATATATTTTTATAAAATCAGCGACAGTTATCACGTTTGATATTTTGAAAGGTAATCAATATAATGGAGTGTATCGAATATGGCCCCCGTTTGTTTTGATTACGATTGCTGATATAAAATTTAAATGTATTACATGTATGATATTACATGATGTATCGCTATATAATTTAAAATTATATTAACAGAAAATTTTTATATATATATATCTTATAATATATACTAGATCATAAGTATTCATATTAGTTTATAATGTATACTAGTGTATCAACGGCAGAAACGAGTATTTTAAATTTGACGTCGTAAATCGTAATCAAAACATACGGGGCTATATTCGTTGAATAATTCGATATAGACCAATAAAATATAAAACAAATTACTAGAATATATATGATACACATTCAAAAGCTTCGCGATTTGTTTAATACTCTACACTTTGAACTCCAGCACAATTATTTATTCAAATTAGTGATTTTATAATAGGGTAACTAAACATATATATATATATATAATATATTATATATATAGATTATCTATAATAGATATTACAATCACGTGAATATTAGTCATAAATATTATTTAAATAACATGTAATTTTGTAATTTTGTTAACAAAACATTGTATAAATTTAATAATTTAACTATATCAAATATTAGTATGAATACACTTACAGCCCGCAATTATTCTTCTATTACATTATATTAAACATGTAATAACATGAATACTATATATTTATATATGTATAAATAAATGTATATAATCACTAATTCGAATGAAGAATTATGTAGTGTTTAGTGCGTAGTTTATTTTGTTAAATCGCGAAACTTTTGTCCATTATCCTATAATATATGACCTGTATATTTATAAAATACTATATTATATAATAGTTGAATACTGACATCGGACCATCGATGTAAAGATAGTGGATTTGAGCAATTTAAATGGCACGCAATGCATGTAAAAGATAGATACGCGAATGGCACTTTTATCGATAAATTAACTAAATGGCATCGGTGATTTTGATTGGATATTAGTCATATTATATATGTCAAATATTAAAACAGTAGGTTTTTCATCGAAATAGAGTAATGTGACTTATATCTATATCAATAGATTTAGATTATAAATATTAATAAAATAGTATGATATCTTCAATTTAAAAACACAAAATTACGAGGAATGTTGATATGATATATTTTAAATATATAATTTTATTTTTAGTATTGATAGTACATTAAAATTGATAGAAATTATCAATATATATAAATAAATAATATTAATTTAAAATTTAGTAGGTATTTACTATCGCAAAGTGCCATACACTACATTCGATTGCTATCCAGTTGTTTACATTGATGATCGGCTCCCAATAAGTCACGTGTCTAATTGAGAGTTCAAGTAAACATTTTGAGGGGGAAGTTATATTTCTCAGTAAATTATTCACCAAGTAGGGAATTTATTTTTATATATAGTATATATATATATATATATATATATATATATATATATATATATATATATATATATATATATATATATATAATATACATATATATCATAATAACATATTCTTATATATTAATATAATTTTAAATAAGTATTATACGAATTTTTTATTTGAACTATTTGTTAATATGTTGGAGGCCGATGTCAGTACAAATGGGGACCAGATATCTTATATCCGCCAGATATCTATATTTAAAAAAGTTGGGTTTAGTTTTGATATTGCCAGGTTTTTAGCTGCTTTACATCCCGAGCGAGCCTATGCATGTATCATACATCGTATATACATTGTATGCTACTCTATACATATTATATTTAATATACCATAATCCGAATGCCAGTAATCTCGTACGAGGTAATTCCGTAAGACTAATTTAGTAATCTCGTACGACTTATTAAATTAAATTTATTTCATAATTATACAGTTCTTACACGAATATAGATAAATACAATATATGATATCAATATATAATAAGTTATTATATATAATCGTATAAAAACTATATTATTATTAAATAAATTAAATTTAACAAGTCGTACGAAATTACTCGTACGAGATTACCTCGTACGAGGTTACTGGCTACCCATAATCCGACTACACCAGGTCTACTATTTTTAAATATAGCACGGCGCAGATCACTTGCAATCGTACAAATCATATAATATATGTAAGTTATAATAATGTATAATATACTATATTATATGTAAGCAATAATAATTAATAATATAAAATAAAAAATAAAGTACATATAAAATGTATACGCAATTTCACGATTTATATAGAACCGCCTCTTTCGTTATTTAAAGCTATCGCGTTATTCTATTTTTATATCTGCGGTTATAACTCTGATTCACGATTAAATTCTATTATATAATATTTGATTATATTGATAATGTATATAATTATGAACAATGTATAATATGTATATATAACATTTTATTAAAGTATTTATTTCTAGATAAATTAAATAATATGATTAATAATTAAAATTATTTTAAATTAAATTTAATATTAAAATTATTTAAATAATTATGACCTTAATAATATCTTTAGCGTTAACTACTAATAAAGAACATATAAAAGTTCCCTTGTAATTTATATGTTTATTATTTGGAAATGCTTTATAGTTAAATTTATTAGCCCTAAATACTAAAAAAGTATTAAATCGAAATAAATTTTTGAATAATCTCATAATTTGTAACGGAAGTTAGGTGTGTTTACAAAAATACCCTTCCTTTTCCTGTAGATATTTACCTATCTCAAATGTAAGTTAAAGATGTAGCTTTTATCCAATAATATAATGTAAACTAAACTTAATCAGTGAAACGTAAATAAGGTAATATACAAATTAAATTTTATTCTTTCGTATGACCATTTTAAGACTATTATATCTAATATAAAAATTGTGTATAATAGCATTTATTTTCAAAAAATTGTTTGTTTACATTTATTTTAACAAAATAATTAAATTTTATTTATTTTTAGCATGTTGATGCCAAAGAAGACCCGTGTAGCCATATACGAAAACCTCTTCAATGAAGGTGTTATGGTTGCTAAGAAGGATATGTATGCCAACAAGCACCCAGAATTTCCAGAAACTGGTATCCCCAATTTACATGTAATTAAAGCATGCCAATCTTTGAAATCTCGCGGTTACGTTACTGAACAATTCGCGTGGAGACATTATTACTGGTACTTGACAAATGGAGGAATCCAATATCTCCGTGACTACCTTCACTTACCCGCTGATGTTGTCCCATCAACATTGAAGAGACAGGTTTATAATATTAAAATTATTATTGTAATTTCTATTTTAAATCCTATATACACCTAATATACATAATATTTATATTAAATACAATGTAAGTTATTTATAGCTGTATCTCGACTAAATAAGTAAACTATATTTTAATATCTATCGTTGATACACGTATTTATATTGAGCAATGAATGATTTTATATAATCATGTAAATATTGTACAATGAATAATGAAATAATGTTATATCGACAGCGCCCCTATAGTTATACTATTGGAAGTATTGTATTTTGTTTACTGTAAATTACAGCCTGTAATCGTATTATAGATTACATTGAAATTGATTAATTGTGATTGAAATTAAATATATTTCTTATTAGTATGTATATATCAAATAATTATATATTTAGTATATTATTCACTTTGTTAATATATTCCCTTACAATTTAATTTAGACTCGCCCTGATTCTGCTCGTCCCCGTTCGAAACCCGAAGGAGGATTCCGATCAGGAGCTGAAGACCGTTCTTCATACCGTCGTGAAGGTTAGATTTGGATATCATGTTTAATATTTATATTATTAATAATGTAAATATAAAGAAAATAAAATGATTAATATAAAATAAATGTATTATATATATATGCATAATAGTTATTTACTGCAAATTTTGGACACAATGGAATATGTATACTTGCTTTATGGTAACTTGAATGGGAAATATTAATTGAATAAAAATGCACAAATAATAGTATGTTACATAATTCATGTAACACATTGCGCAATACATATATAAAAAATATCATTTACCTTTTTTTATCAAAGGGTATCCCACTACAAGTATTTCCGGCAACTTGCTGAATATATAGTAACTTTAAAAGATTTTTTATCAAGTTAACTACAATTGTAGTGGGATACCCTTTCTGGCAACTTGTCGGATATATAGTAACTTTATAGTGGTATCCCATTAAAACTTGACGTGGTAATGGTTTTAAAGTTACAATATTACTGTAAGCAACTTGCCGGAAATACTTGTAGTGTGATAACCACTTTAGAAGAAAATATTCTAAAAGTAATTATATTTGTCCTACATTGAATTTATTACATGTATCCATTTATAAATACATACAATTTATTATATATTAATTATATAGGAAATGAATCTGATGCCAAGAAAGCCGATGCTGGAGCCGGAGCAACAACCGAATACCAATTCCGTGGTGGTATGGGACGTGGTAAAACCGCACAATAAATATTTGTGAATAAAACTATTACAAATTAATTGTGTGTTATTTAATTTATGAACTATATTTTAATTCAAGTTATAATAATTTATTACTCTTTAGAAAAATGTCTTGCTATTTATGTTAATGTAATAGAACATTGCTTATATGTGATTTAATCATAAACCTATTTTAAACCAAATTAGTATGATATGAGAAGAAAAAAATGATTTGAAATAATAATTTATATATGAGTTATGTTATATACAGTTTTTCATCATTCGGTTTAAAAAGTTTAGCCTTTTTTTAAATAAACTATATAATTATATTAATAACAATATCCAATGGTACCTGCAAAAAAAAATATTTCAATAAAGTGCCATAAATTATTGCAGTGTGCGAAGTGGTCATTCAACTTTTAAAAATGTTAATTAATTTTCGAACAGATGTACAAATATATTATACATAATAAGAATAAGTTGATATAAATGTAATATATATTTATACACATATTTCTTCATTCAATATCACCAAATAAAATATTTAATTATTATAGTTGTTTAATATTGATAGCATATACTATTTTATAAATAACCTTCATATATTTAGTATTAATATTCGTAATTGTATTTTTTTTAATTCTTCATTTACATCCCTATTACATAATGATTTATTCTTGATATGATAATTGAGATATCAAGTATAATGAATTAAAAATATATTTTATTACGAAATATATTATATACAACATTTATACCAAGTTCTGTTTATATTAGATACAAAAATATTAGATAAAAAAATTTTTATTTTAGTAAATGATTATTCAAATGCGAAGCAGTTATAAATCTTATAATCAATAATTTTAGTGAATACTAAGAATAGGGAATAAATTAAAATATCGTATTTAAAACAAATTATTTACTGTTATTTAAATGGTTTCTGTATATAAATGATATCAAATAAAATCATCATTAAAAGGGAACCATAGATAATGAATTTGTTGTCATTACCAATACCTCGAGAGGTTATTTTTATGAATATGTAGATATAGTCAAATTCAATTATATCATTAAATAGTAGCAGGAAGTAGCTTCCCGATAGTAGCTAGTTAATTGAATTTGTTAAATATTAAAAATAGGCTATTATATATATATATTATTTTATTGTTATCAATATAAATATATATTTGATTGAATAATAATACAAATAAATTTAAAAATGAAAATATTATGTCTACCAAATATATATGCGTCCATATATCACTAATCTGAAGAAAACATAGAATCTACATATTCGCTGATTGTAGAATTACATACATATTAGATTTTATAAGATTATTTTTAAATTAGTAAAATACATGTATATAATTCCTAATATATTTATATTCATTATTTATAATAATTATATACAAAATAATGAAAAATACATGTAATGTTTAACATTACATTTCGGTATATCTTAATGTCGATATTTATCAAAAAATAGAATAGGATAGGTCAATTAATGTTATAATTGTTTATATCATTTAATTTATTTTTTGATTTCATACCTATAGGTATATATGGGTCGGAACCATCGGGTCCCCTCACATTTGTAATTCAAATAATTATTTTTTAAAGCTATTTATTTAGTATATATAATTTAAATATAACATAAAAATGGTTTATATGTCGTAAATGGACGGCCGATTGCTAACGCACTGATGCAGTCCATAAACCAAAAAAAGTAAAAGTATATTATATAGTCATATGAATAATTTATTTTTAGAAAAGAAATCAGATCTGTTTCCTTCATAAGAAAGTATTCAGAATATATTTTAAATTCAATCATATAATTGCGTAATATAGTTAATATATTTTATTTTATATTTAATCTATAGTGCAACTATAGTAAGTATACTTACTATCAACTTATTACAAACATTCATGAAATAAATAAGTGATTTTAAAATTTTCCGAAGAATTTCTAAAAACTAAATCGCTTAAAAAAATGATATATACCTAATTTCAAATTAGTAATAATATTTGAAACCACAATGGTGTATATTGTTATTTATATATTTTATTATTGTAAATTCTAATTTTGTCCACAATATTTCTTGAACTGAAATACGAAAGTATGTAATTAACATTTTCCACCCGACCAGTAATACATTACATAATATAATATTATTTATCTATCAATATCAATATGATTATTTGTCAATGTGATTATTAAAATGATATTATTATCAATTAGGACATATTTTTCCTGCTTTTTAAATATTTCCACTAAATAGTAATATATCAGTTACTTATAACAATAAAATATTATAAATAATAATGACAGTTAAAACAAAATTAGTTTTAAAATTATTAAATAAATGTATTATAATTAAATTATACTTACGCATATGTATTACTATAATTGATGTATGTCATGTAAACTATACATATACGATTATGGTTACAGGGATCTATATAGAGCTAGGGGAGAGTAACCTAATACGGACACTTTAATAATAAATGGTCTTAATATTTTATGACTCATTATTTTTATTCAAAAATTACAATATATTAATATTATATTATTATAGATATTATGGTGATTTTTAAATTTTATTTAATCTTTTAATTCCATAGATAACGTGGGTGTCCGTATTATTTACCCATGTCCGAATACGGACACCCTGTGCTATAATACGGACACCCTATATACCACTATAGATAAACTATATATTATTGATGAACCAATCATGATTGGTTCAAGCTGCAGCTACATTATAATTACATTATTTATAATCAATGTTATGAACAATTTATTATAATTCAGAATAGTTCATACGCTGCGAGCTGATTGGTTATAGGGTGTCCGTATTAAGACACCTAGAGTGTCCGACGGACACTGTCCGTATTAGAAACTTATATGACCTCTATATATATGCTTATAATTTAATGAATATTTGATAACAAATATAGAAATTTAATATATAATTTTTGAATGCTTTACTTTTAATAATATAGTGTTATATTTTATATCGATAAATTTGTATATTCTTGAGTAGGTTTTAAGTTGACATTTGTTTTCATAAATTTAAAAACGTAATAAAAAATCAGTTTATGGATATATCAGCAATATTTTGAATAATTAAAAAATAAAAAATACTTTTGTAGATTATTTATATTATTATGAAAATTGTATTCATTAATAATTTTTTCGTAAGATTTATGGTTTCTGAGATACCGAGAATGTCCGTATTCGTGCACTGTCCGTATTCGCTTACTTTCCCCTATATAGCATATATATGCAATTTAAATTATACTATTATAAACAAAAATGTAATAGCTTTTATTATAACTATAATACATTTTCGGATATTAGATTAATTTTAATATTTATTCTATATTATTAAATAATATAAATATAAAAATTAATATTTATAAAATATATATGTATAACTTAAAGTGGGTACTACAATATTTTCCGGCAACTTGCCTGAAATATTGTAACTTTAAACCCATTTTCTATCAAGTTGTAATCGGATACCCCATATAAAGTTATATATGTCAGGCAAGTTGCTAAAAGTAAGGGGGTTTCCCACTAAAATTGTAGTTAACTTGATAGAAAATCATTTTAAAGTTAAAATATTCCTGGAAAGTTGCCGGAAATATGTGTAGTGGGATACCCCTTTAACACATGTATAGCACACCGATAACTTATGAAGAATCATCATTATCTATAAATACGATTCATTTTTATATATTTAACAGTAGGTTAACCTAGTCATAATTATATACTATATAGTAGGGATCATAGTCAAGTGCAACATTCTCCATGTAATATATTCACGTATAATCAGTACGTTATCCAATAAGTAACTATTACGTATAGTTCTGATCAGTCATGAATATCATTCATACAGATATTTTCTTTATCGATTTCGTTAACGACCAATTGATTCATAAATGATGACTGGTTTATCTATATAATTATAATATATACATTATATCTTGAAATGTGACTAATAACTTACGTGTCACCATGTAATGGTCCCCAACAAGGGTATATATACCTACAGGTATGTATTAATAACATTATCTTATTTGTAACTTATAAATATCAAAGATTTTCCGAATGCTTGGCAAGATCTTTGTAAATATGTTAGCTTTTCTTTCTCGGTATCGTATATTGCCAGCATAGAGCTAAAGAGAAATTCTCTATAGCTCTATGATTGCCAGTTAGCTTTGTTTTTCAAAAGTCATTAGTTTATTCTTCCAGAGACGTCTAAGTTATATATCCATATAACAGTACATTGGCAACGAGTTTTAGAATTGGAATTTAATTTTTAAAATTGATCTATCCACTCATTCATATAATTTAAAATGTCACCATAGTGCACATTGAAGGCGGTGTCGATGTTACAGTAGCAAGTTATATCCTACATATTACTAGTGTCACAACCACACACACACACACACACACACATACACACATACACACACACATATATATATATGGAAATATATATATTTATATATATATATATATGGAAATATAATATATGTTATATAAGTGTTATTTGTGCTATTTCCATAGATATTTATATGATTGTACGTCGTACAATGTACGTTTCTGGTGGTTAATTCATCATCATTAATACATTGAAACGTTATGCTCTAGTGTATATGTTACGTTCTGTAGTGTTCGTATACATATCGGTGTTCTGACCGAGTATTCCGTAGGGGCGCTGGAACGAGATTGTATGTAGGGGGGACCAATCAATCAAAATAAATGTTGTGGTAAAAGTGGGGGGGTGACCACAAAATAGGAAGTCCCCTAGATTTTAAAGTGGGGGGGGGGGGGGGGGGCATATCCCCCGGACCCCCTGTTGCAGCGCCCCTACGGAGGAGTCATTCTATTCGGTATTATTTGAATGAGAATCTTATTAGAATGAATTATCAATCTAATTGGGAGGTAGTTTTTCAAGTCTGTTTTATTTGGAAGGGAATTATAATTCCTTGTATAAAAGTATATATATACTTGTATACAAGTGATATACTCCATTATTTTTGCCATTCCCTCGAAATACAGATTTTCTGTCAAAGTTTCGTAAATATGTATGTTGTATCTATAGCTACATATAGCTATATATAGCTGGACGACTATATTACTCATTCTTTAATATGTTCACTGGTGATATATAATCCATATAAGTATATTATGTATGCTATATAGCCTAGTCTACTTTTTACTTCTGAATGTAGAATAGAAACAACTATAGTTCTTTAGCATCATTTCGTTCTTCTCGAGAAGATATAGTTAAAATAATCTAAAATAATCTAAGTGTATATAGTTAAAATCAATATACTATAATGATTAATAATATAGTTGTACGGGTCCTTTGTACAGGTTTATTCAACAACGTTTTGTTTCCAGTATATTGGAAACCAAACGTTTTTTAATAAACTAGTAGACATAGATTTAAACTGTATATTTACATGCATGTCTACATGTAGGCAAAGCTTTCGGGCTTTGAATGGGCTTTGATGTAGGTTACATTATTAGTTTATATACAACATTTGATATTAAGGTTTGTTTGATCAGTTTTTAACTAGCTAATTAATCAACAAGCCTAGGATGCTTAATAAAAAATACTTAAACATGTTTATAAACTTGCTCTTATAATATATATTTTCAACTAGTCTAAAATTGAACATAAGTTAATAACTAGCTTTTATAACCTACATTTTTCTACAATAGTCTACATTAAACATATGTAAATTAATGAACTTTTGTAGCCTATATGTTTCAACGTGATGCATTACGAGAACGCCGCCGTCTCGCGTTATCTCGCATCGAGTTCAAAGGTTATCCTCGACACCGCCGCCACAACCGGAAGTCAGCGTCACGCTCTCGTTACGTAACGCGTGCCTAGTATTACGTAACACAGTCGTCGCGCATGCGCAGCGGAGTCAAACAACGAGAGCATTGTTCTGGCACGGCGTACGCGATTACAGCGAGACAAAGGAGCGCGCACCGCACACACCGCACCCACCGATAATGTAATTACTATCACCAGGCGGCGCACTCAGTAGTAGGTCGCACACACATACGAGCGCGCACACACACACGCTCGAGAGGTCCGCGCGTCAGTTTAGATCTATCTCTCTGGCCGGCAACAGCTGACCGCCCCACACACACTCCGGACATCGGTCAAGCGTAGACCACTGTAAGCGTCATCGGTAGTAGTAGTAGTATACGAAGAGGTATCGCCACTGGTCAGATCTACCACACTACATCGAAGTGGTCAGTCATGCCAGGCTGTAACTTCAGACAATTTCAGAGGTAGATCGTATACATGTACACATATATTTATATGAGAATACAATTATTAAATTAAGTAAATTAAAATACTGAAAAGGTCATTCTGATGACTAATATATGATTACAATCTACACAGAGTTTAAGAATATATATATATATATATATATATATAAATATATATATATATATATATCTATATATATAATTATATATCATTGATTAACTATAATACTAATGTTATTAACACGATAGCCAGCTTATTACGTAATACATAGGTAAATAATACACTTAATTCAGTGTAAATCTTCTCCGGACAGACACCGCGGATCGTAGACTAATGTAGCGAGTACGTTAACACGCCCACACTTATATACGCCCACTTAGACACGCCCACATCGCTAGCGATAGTCTGCGTCGTTCGTTACGCTTAATAACGTAGACACGTTAATATAATTAACTCGTTCACTTTTCACGCGCAACACCGCCACAGGTGTTCAAGTGTGTGCGTATGGGTGAGTGCGTGCGCGTATGGGTGAGTGTGTGCGCGTATGGGTGAGTGAGTGTGTGTGTGGTGCTTCGCACTGTGGCACACTATGCGTGCGTGTACGAGTGTGTGTATGAATATATTTGTGTGTGTGTGTTAGAAGTAACATTCTGGTTAAACCCGTCGATGTAAATAAAACACTTTTATTTACATCGATGGTTAAACCCTAATATAAATGTTACTTTATACCCTATAGGGTACATATCATTTCGGAATCCTTTCTGAATCCCAAGAGTGTAAAATAATACAAATAAATAAACGTATACTATTTGAGACTTTAACTGTCTGGTTAGATAAGTAGGCTAGGTGGTCAGAAACTCATTCAGTATGGAGCGGTATAAATCCCTTCCGGACTAATAAAATAGGTCTTAAAATAATATTTAGAAGTGATTTTATATAATTGTGTATACAAAAATGATCAGCTCTCGTTAACACATTATTTCTTAACATGAGAGCGGCTTCGAAGGACATTAGAGTAAATAGGTTATAAGTGAAAACTTCATCTAAGTTCCTGGATGGGAATCCACCAAAATAACAATAGAAATAACAATAACAATAACAATAAAAGTAACAATACAATAACAATAATAATAACAACAATACAATGACGTATACAAATCGATATTAATAATGTGCCAACATAATAAGGAATATCCTATTGTTTTAAGTCGTTTCACTCTAAATTATTGACAAGTAAATTAAAACATAATGCTTATAATGTTTATAATATTACCATAATGATATATACATCTTTAGGGGATGTAGGATTTATCCTACTGGATTATCTCAGAGATTACCTATGTGTTATCCTACTGGATTATCTCAGAGATTACCTATGTGTTATCCTACTGAAGTATTGCTATCAGCGTTTATTGTTTAGAATGATTTAGAATGTAAATATTAATATTTGCGGTCTACACACATGTTGGTTACCGGTACAAATTGTGATTTTTTAACGATTTTAACTTTACCTTTATAGGCATGATTTTATTATTTGATCGACAAATAAAGATTATGCAGGTCATGGTAATCGTGGCGATTACATGTAAAACAATATCCACATTTTATTTACCATATCCAACTGCCTGTGTGGCCAGTTTTCTAAGGACTCGGGTTAGGGGAAAGTAACCTAATACGGAGGACAATTTAACAATAAATGTTCTTAATATTTTAGGAATAAATATTTGTAATCAAAAATTATAAAATTATTATATATTATCTGATTATAGATATTATTGTAATTTTAAAATGTTATTTAATACTTTTATCCAATAGATAACGGGGGTGTCCATATTCAGTACCAATTTTTGAATACGGACACCCTGTGTTATAATACGGACACCTAATATACCACTAATATACACTAAATATTATTGATGAACTACTCAGATAAATTACAATTACATTATTTATAATTAATTTTATGAATAATTTAATATAATTTAATTAGTAATTCATTCATTATTTTGTATTATTTTATTAATTAATGATTCAAGTTAAGAGTCTAAATAATAACTTTTTTAGATGTAGCTTCATTGTTGATATTAATATTATAATGCCTGCGACATTTTATGAAAATCAGAATAGTTCACATGCTGCGCGCTGATTGGTTATATGGTGTCCGTATTAAGATACCTAGAGTGTCCGTATTAGGGATTTATATGACCTATAGATATATTATTATAACTTAATTAATATTTGATAACAAATATAGCAATTATGTGTATAATGTTTAGGATGCTTTAGATTTTAATAATATTATATTAAGTTTTATATCGATACATTTGTATACCTATATGCTTGTGAAGGTTTTAAGTTGAAATTTATTTTCATAAATTTAAAAAAACGTAATACAAAAATCAGGTTATCGGATATATATCAGAACTATTTCGATTAATTAAACAAAAATAAATACCTGTAGGTATATATTTAGACTATTTATATAATTATGAATGTTTTTTTTTTTTTTATATGATGTATGGTTTATGATATACCGAGAGTGTCCGTATTCTGTCACTGTCCATATTCTGGTACTGTCCATATTCGGGTACTGTCCGTATTCAGTTACTTTCCCCTACACAGGTTCTAGGACACGGGTTCAAGTCTAGTTCGGAGCAAAATGTAGTTTTAAAATAGGCCTATCTAGAAGTGATTCTATATAATATTTTATAAATAAATGATCGGCTCTCGTTGAAATCATGGATACCTTAACACGATAGCGGCTTCTAAGGGACATTAGAGCCATATGGTTATAAGTGAAAACTTCATCTAAGTTGCTGGGTAGTAATCACTACTTAATAACAATATAGGATTCATGGAAGGCTACGTCGATATCGACTACATATATAGTTAGAAGTGTTGCATTACGTCACGATTGACTTTATTATCTAAATTCTTCAGTTTTAGAATATAATGGGCTGTCCACACGAGAAATATATTCTTGCTATAGCAAGTGTATATATATATATATATATATATATATATACACTATAGTATACATTATAGTATTGCAGAAAAATACATACTTTTACGATTGCAAAATGCCGTAGCGATATAAATAGTAGGGTGTTTACATGAGCAATCTATTCATTCAACCGTCGCAGAAAATACACCTATATTTTTTGAACATATTTTTTTGAACTTATGATTATTTTATATAATTTATGTAATCGTACATTAATAATCGCCTACATTGGTTACTACGTACATACGTGTATATTATTAGGCGTCCATACATTATTTATATGAACTTATGATATCATATTATAAATAAATAGGATAATACACTTAGGTTGAACTTATTATATTATATTATGATTTATAATATATTAAGTTTGGAACAAAATACTATATATATGTTATAAACCCATATAAACCTATATAGGTGTATACGTCGTGCGTGTGTTTTGCTCACCAAACGCGTACATATTCTAATTAGAACATTTAGCAAAGGACGCAGAAAAAAGCGCAGACTTTCACAGTTGAGCAATTCTTTCCACTGATTTCAGGAATATATTGTTCACGTGATCAGCCCTGAAGTTAGATTTTAAAGTATCGCAATTAATTCTAAACATAATTGTCTTTGATTGAATATAATATATTCGTAGCCATACTTCGCGAGGTTTTTGTAAGGGCATAAGTAAAATAAATATGAACATATTGAATAATTTGAATTCTTGTAAGATATTACTATGCTGTATAATATATAACTCATCATTTACATTTATAAGATAGATATCTTCTTTAATAGATAAAATCAAATTATATATTATAATATTTGATTATAAAAGAGTAACAAATGTTATTTTCCCAAACTACGCGGTTTTTCCAACGAACTCGGATATGTGGCGATATATTATTTGACCCGCTATTCTAAAATAATTAGATAATATATAATTAGACAAAATGTAAATCCACGTTATCTAATAATAAAATATAATACATATTATTTAATTATTTTTTAATCACCATTCTCCTTTAAGCGAAGAACGTAATAAATTCAACCACCCTATAAATCAATAAATAATGAAAAAGTTATTGATTATTGATTTATTAAAATTAAATGAATCTTAATGTTTTATAATTCTCTATAATTTTCATATGTACAATTTTTCAGTAGGATAAGGATAGTGATAAGGATAATTTATTATTGCAAAAAAATTTGATTTTTAACAATAAATGGCTAAACAAAATAGTCAAATTGACTTTCGAGGTGTTTGGCCAGAGTAAATAATAATGCAATTACATATTATACATTCAAACATGTATGTGTATAGAAGGATAATCAAAGGGAATATATAAGTGAAGGAAGCTTCGGGTTTGCCCAAATCCCATATGGGTAGCCCACACCCAGGAGTGTAATACTCAGTGATTTATTTAGCGTTTCAAACAATCAGAAATATAATCCCTATGTTAATCCATCTGATATTACTTATTAGTAATTCATAATAATAAATAAATAATCACGGAGCTTAATAAAAGAAAACAAATAAAATAAAAATAATTTCTTTGAGGATCTGTTCCACTTCTATCAATCAGCTTGAATAGTCACCATTAGTCCATCAAACATGTAAAATAAAATATAATTAGTAAATAGCTAGGTAAGAAATTTTTAATTTTTTTATAAATAACTTAATAGGTTTTATAATTTTTAATTTGTTACTTAGATTATTCCATAATTGAATACTTGCATAATGTACAGCATAACAACTAATATTAATTTTACATTTCGGTATAATAAATCTATTTTTAGCCCTAGTACAACTGTTCGAACAAAGCACAACCTTTTGTAATAGTTTAGTTCTATAGTCTCTATTAAAAGCATAATGTTATTTTTTAATAATGTGACTTTAACTAAGTCAACTATTTTCAATATATTATGGATCAATATATATTGAGATTTAACAACTTGCGAAGGTTAGGTTCTACGCGAACTATGGGCTACTTTCCCCTACCTATGTATTAGTGAGCTATACAGTATAGCATATAGGCTATATACTATAGTATATATATATATATATATATATATATATATATATATATATATATATATACTATAGTATTCGCGTGTATCATTACATGAGGTGAACCTACATAATTAGAGTAAATACAAAATAACAAATTAAAGAATAATCGAATAAACAAAACTATATATATATATATATATATATATATATATATATATATATATATATATATATATATTGTATTTGTAATAGTTATTATATTTTGGTGGATTCCTTTCATCCCATCCAGGAACTTAGATGAAGTTGTCAATTATAACCATATGGCTCTAATGTCCACTCGAAGCCGCTATCATGTTAAGGCATCCATGGTTTTATCGAGAGCCGATCATTATTTATACACTATTATATAAGATCACTTCTAAATATTATTTTAAGACCTATTTTAATGGTCTGGATAAGTATTGAACCCGCGGGACCCGCGTCCTACTGCTTGTCTATAGCCATTACCATGACGTAGAAAACAAGTAGTTAGTATTAAAGTAAGTCGATCATAATATTGTATATCAACCAGTATATATCTGAATATCAATTCACGATAATACAACGGTGTGTATCATAGTTTTAGTAAAGGATACAGTTACAGATGTTGGTACTCTACGAATGTTAAATATTCTTTAGGAAGAATATTTAAATTTATAATACTGGTTTATATTGATAACAAATACGTTTCTCTCGGTAACTAACTCAATAGAGTCGGTCATAACATCAATAGACTTCCCAGTAGTAGTAAGATGAACATAGAATGCATTGAGGCAAGGGCAATATTAAATAGGGGAAAACCTATTGGGTTAGGGGAGGCAGATTAGCGATATTTTTGATAAGTTTTGGAGATATTTTCAAAAGTGTATCTTTCATCAAGATATAATGATTTAGTTCTTTTCCTAAATATATAATATCCTAAATTACTTGTTTTTGAATACCTAAGCATTATATAGTTTAACAATAAATATATATATATATAATCGTAACTTGTGAAGCATTAAAGCTAATCTATCTAATGTTACAAACCGGAGAGTTAAACATACCATGTAGATATCTATAGATAACAATTATAGTTATTTGTGATCTAATTGTTTATCAATAGTTACGCTCTTGATATCCATTGTCCTTCAACACTATTCTAATATATTGTTTACTAAAATAATATTAAAACGGCAACAATTTTTCTAAAATAAACCTGTAATAAAATCCGAATAAAAATTAAATATTTACAGATAAATATTAATATAAAATACATATTGAACATGATTCACATATCAAAATATCACCTATAATTGTATATATATATATACATTGTAATACGATTAGAGAAAGTAGGGCTTACGCATAACTTTCCGTGAAACGTATTTATTTTACGCATAGCAACGATAATAAAATATATTTATGTTTTAAGGAGGAGTCGCCAATAATTATAAAATAAAGTATTTTAGAAATTAAAACACGTATGTCTATTACTATATTTAGTCGACTTTGAATTAATAGGTATTTTGAAAATCCGGATAGTCGCTCTCATATTAAGGCATCCATGGTTTTAACGAGAGCCGATAATTTATTTATACACAATTATATAAGATATATATATATATATACACCCTATTCATGGTAATTAATTGATGCTCGGATAGTTATAGTGCACATTCCATGGACTTGGCTATCAGTATCTATATCATCAATAGGGTAGTATGAACACATTTAGAATTGCGATTAGCGATTAGCTGCTATTGAGTATTCATTAATGTATATTATATAATTATGATAACGAATATTATAAAAACGTACTTATGATATTTTATATGATATTATATGATATTATATATATATATATATATATATATATATATATATATATATATTCATATATAGTCTATATTCCTATTATTTTAGTATACCCTAGCGGATAGATTATATTTACAATTCTCCACAGACCGATGAAAAGAGAAGATTCGTTCTTCGAGAAAACAGCCGCGGCCGCTCGCGCTGATCGGTTTAAATGTCACGTAGTTCATCAACAACAACAACACACGCAGACCCTGAACCTGATCCCCTCGCAACCGGTAGCCGACTATCGGCTCCCGAATCTGAGACGAGACATCGATCGTCGCCAAGCATCATCACCGTCTCCTAGCAACTCGCGACGCACGCCACTACGACACCCGCCACCCACTCCTTGTGGCGCCATCTTTCACGAATCTCGAACCGGATCCGTGGCCGCCAAGTATCCGCCGACTACCCTCACTAATTTGTCAGTATAGTAGTAGTAGTAGTAGTAGTAGTAGTAGTAGAAGTATTATTAGTAGTATTAATAGTAGTAGTAGTAGTATTAGTAATAGCAGTATAGTAGTAGTAGTATTAATAGT
>OZ025242.1:7935820-7968320 GCA_964019155.1 Osedax fenrisi
TTCTTTGGCATTTACCCAATAAATCTTGAAAATGTTTGTGCCATAGTTTCACCCGTTCTTCATCATTTTTCGCTTAATCTTTGATATTCATGAGTTATTTCTCCCACTTACCTCATTACCTGATTTTTGGTTTCTTACAGCACATTGTATTTCATCTATCTTTTTTTGGATGTATTCAGATTGTTCTTTTTCATAGGAAAGCTCAAGTTATTTGTGTGCTCTCGTGAATTGTCTCTTATTTTTCATTGTTGGGTGTGAATCTCTTTGTTGTGCTATTTCTTGTAGTTTCTTTCGCTTATTGCATATATCTATAGTTTCCCATGGTATTCTTTTCTTAAAACTAAAATACTTTTCTAGAAAATATTTTCAAAATTGTATGTCATAATAACCTATTATTGATTTACAAGTTATTTTTTTTATAATTTTTGATATAGTAATATGATATCGGGTGGCTCAGGTCTCCTGTTCTAGTTTACTTACTTGTTTTTGTTTCCATCTGTTCAAGTCTCCACACTCTCCCCTACGACGTATATGTACGTATATATATATATATATATATATATATATATATATATATATATATATATATATACGTATTTAAATTATAATTCAAAGCAGCTGAATTTTATTACCATTTATATTTGGAAACATAAAGTTGCCTGCCTAATAATATTAGTGCACTATGTTTTGATACGTTTACATTATACGACGAAGTCTTGCATATAGAGCTTTGGCAAATGTAAAAACACACACACATATATATATATACATATATATATATATTTGATTGATTTACGATATATAAATGATGTCATGCGATATCCGTGATAAGTGGCTAACAATACAAACGGTACGTAATAAACAATGAGATTAGTACGTGCTATAACAATTGTGCAACTTTAAGGGTTTAACGTCGTTCAGGTATGGGCTAACAATCGTGCAAGCGCATACAAATACGCCATTACTATATATATATATGTTTTCTGTATACTTGAGGTAAACTTTTATTTTGATTTTAGCTTATCAAGAATGTGAGTTATTTACAAACACATTTCATTCTTTTAAAAAATGTTCCCACACCCGAGGAATAATCATGACGCGCTTAACTTTCCCTCCTCCTCCTCCTCCTCCTCCTCCTCCTCCTCCTCCTCCTCCTCCTCCTCCTCCTCCTCCTCCTCCTCCTCCTCCTCCTCCTCCTCCTCCTCCTCCTCCTCCTCCTCCTCCTCCTCCTCCTCCTCCTCCTCCTCCTCCTCCTCCTCCTCCTCCTCCTCCTCCTCCTCCTCCTCCTCCTCCTCCTCCTCCTCCTCCTCCTCCTCCTCCTCCTCCTCCTCCTCCTCCTCCTCCTCCTCCTCCTCCTCCTCCTCCTCCTCCTCCTCCTCCTCCTCCTCCTCCTCCTCCTCCTCCTCCTCCTCCTCCTCCTCCTCCTCCTCCTCCTCCTCCTCCTCCTCCTCCTCCTCCTCCTCCTCCTCCTCCTCCTCCTCCTCCTCCTCCTCCTCCTCCTCCTCCTCCTCCTCCTCCTCCTCCTCCTCCTCCTCCTCCTCCTCCTCCTCCTCCTCCTCCTCCTCCTCCTCCTCCTCCTCCTCCTCCTCCTCCTCCTCCTCCTCCTCCTCCTCCTCCTCCTCCTCCTCCTCCTCCTCCTCCTCCTCCTCCTCCTCCTCCTCCTCCTCCTCCTCCTCCTCCTCCTCCTCCTCCTCCTCCTCCTCCTCCTCCTCCTCCTCCTCCTCCTCCTCCTCCTCCTCCTCCTCCTCCTCCTCCTCCTCCTCCTCCTCCTCCTCCTCCTCCTCCTCCTCCTCCTCCTCCTCCTCCTCCTCCTCCTCCTCTCCTCCTCCTCCTCCTCCTCCTCCTCCTCCTCCTCCTCCTCCTCCTCCTCCTCCTCCTCCTCCTCCTCCTCCTCCTCCTCCTCCTCCTCCTCCTCCTCCTCCTCCTCCTCCTCCTCCTCCTCCTCCTCCTCCTCCTCCTCCTCCTCCTCCTCCTCCTCCTCCTCCTCCTCCCATCCCCCAGTCCCTGCGCTACACTATAGTGGATGATAGCCAGTCGGCGGACAACTTAAGTCCTGTGTCCTCAAGTAGGCTGTTGTGCAGTAAGTCCGCTCTACACGAACGTCTCATGACTAATGACAGGTTAGCTGTCACGTGACAGGTTAGATGTCACGTGACTTATCACGTGACCCATACCACCTGACTAATGAATAAATATATATATATTACGGACAATTTTATAATATTGTGGATAATTAATTTTAAAGGTAACATTAAATGGTATCGAGATCTTAATAATAATAATAATAATAATACAAATAATAATACATTTATAGATCTTATTTAATTTAAATATCGTCCACTACTAAGTTTCATTAACCAATTGCTGGCATATTATCACGTGATACACATATTGTTATCGATTACGTAATAATGATGACGTAACGTTGATTAGATTATTTAAGAAGTCGCAATTCGCCATGCAATCCATCGACGGTATCAGTAGCGGTGAGATCAACTGGATCCTGGCTCCGTGCATCCGACAAACCATCGATAAGAAAGTAACTACCTCTAGATAACGCTTGAGAAAAACTTGTATTAACACGTGACTAACAAACGTATAGGATACGCCCCTAATGATATTATTAATACTATTTCAAATATTCGCTCGTCTTCTAGAACATTCGCAGCATCGATATATAGTTAGCCTTCTTCGAACTTTGTCCACCCTTTGGTGACATGCATATTATACATGTAAGATAATTAAATATTTTAAATTTATATTCAAAAAAATACAGTATAGTTAATGTTTAATTTATTAAATATATCATTGTTATACAATTCGATGTAACAATTATTGTTCACATTTTTTTTCGATAGCCGATTTATTCTTCCCTGACAATAACATATAGTATATACAATGAGGGTTCCAAATACCTAGAGGTAGTGGAATCTAACGCATATCTAGCAGATTCACGGAATAATCTTTATAAATATCTTCATTATGAATAATCGATCAATCAACATTTATAGTTTGTTGTTTTTAAATTAAATTGTTTCAAAAAATATTTAATGTATGTAGTTTCATTTTATTAACAATTTATATTTAAAATGACAATATAATTACTATAAAATAATAGCCAGGACATATTATATGACTTGATACTATAATTTTAGTTATACAAAATATTTAAATTGAATTGAGTCGATAATAAAATTCAAGATTTGGAACTTTCAAATCATAAAAATGTTTGAAAAATTGCCTAAAATGAAATTTGGTATTATCATAATTAGTTTATTTTGTTAGTTAGTTAGTTAATTAGTTAGTTAGCTTCTTAGTTTCTTAGTTTCTTAGATTCTTAGTTAGTTATATGTTTCTCATTATAATCTTAAATAGGTGAGAGACTTGATAAGATATAACATTTCATTCACCCAATAATTTGCTATATGTTATTATTATTATCATTACTATATATTTCAAGTAGCGTAATAATGTATCTATCCCGTTAATCGTAGTTGTACCTATCTTAACACCTTTTCGAACACCCCTACTAACACCCCTACTAACACCCCTACTAACACCTCTACTAACACCTCTACCAATACTACATACACTTACAGGTTTCATTACCCTCCATGTTATAGAACATATCGAAATCCTAATGGATAACACATAATTTTAACAATATCTGTAAATAATTGAACTAAAATGAAAGGGCAACAAAGTATTGTACATTTTGATATTAACCTGTATGTTAAAGTTGACAACTATCTATAGATACTATCTATAGTGCTCAACTAATAACTACTAGCAATATAATACTGTTATTTGATAAATTGGATTATTTAAAAAGATTAAAAAAAAATTTAAATGGATCAGGTCTCCCCATTTTTTGAAAGATATATCGAAAGAAATATATTTTATATGAGCTATGTTTAAATTTTGTAATTGTTAGATACAATTATTTCTGACAACATTTAGAAGAAAAAAATGTATCCCATTTATTAATTATAAAATACTAAACATGTTTAATGTCTAACGTGATGTTAAATTTTAGTATTTTATATGTAGTATATATACTACTATAATAGTAGTATACTACTTATATAAGTTCTTGTGAAAAGCTACTCAAGTCTCCCCACTCTCTCCTATCCAATACATTATTGTCGTACTTGCAGAATGTCCGATCATATCACTCGCTACACACCCGCCATAGCTGCCGATGGTTCACGCCCCCAACACGCACCTAACACGCTCATAATATGCCCCTAACACGCCCCTAATATGCACCTAACACGCCTACAGGGTACCATATGTCAACAAAGCCCATATTCTCGAATGTTCAGTGTAATGCGCGCGCGATATACCCGCCATAGTTGCCGATGGTTCACGCCCCTAATACGCCCCTAACACGTCCCCAGGGTACCACGTGTCAACAAGGCCCCTATTCTCGAGAGTTCAGCGTCACGTGCGCCACGCCCCTTAATTGGCTGCGCATGAAACTGGGCCGTAATCGACGCAGGTCGGGCGCAGGTCAAACTGTTCCCGGAGCCGGCTGTTCCCTAGAGGACGAGGACTTCCGGTGCTCGTTACGTAACTGAGGACGGGACATACGAATGTCGTCCTGGTTACTTAACAGAGAAGGACACGAGTGTCGCAGATTTAACGTATCTCAGGTATACGCCATACAACGGTATACAATGTATGCCGTCTCATTATTATCCGTTATCAGTGATAACTTATCAGTGATAACTTATCAGTGATGACTTATTACTGATAACTTATCACTATTATCACTGACAACGTATCACTGCTATCTTTGATAACTTATCAGTGTTGTCAGTGGTAATTTATCACTGTTATCTTTGATAACTTATCACTGTTATCTTTGATTGTTCCTATCATACCTGACGTCGTAAAGTCATGTGATATTAGCGTGATATTAACGCGCCTATGATATGTTTACGATCGGTAGCCGACTATTTATTGTTTACCAGTGTATTTGCTGCTTTATTCGTCAGAGATTGTAAAACGTATTATAAAGATCGCAGAGCAAGGGCATATATGAAAAACACAAATTATATAATGATCAATAAATTAAAAAAATCAAACTCAGTTTAACTTATTATGTCTAATTATTTATATTTTAAATGGTTATTACATTTATATATATATATATATATATATATATATACTTATATAGGTCTAAATACAAAGCAATATGGAATATTAGTAGTGAAGTTTGACCTTTTATCATCGAGCTAAACTAAATAAAACATAAACTCTGGAAATCAGAAGAATGGAGGAACTGGTATAATGGTTAAACATGCAACCGCATCATCTATGTGGAGTATATTGATATTACTTACTATCAGTGTATCACAATTAAACTTGTATATAACACTATAACTCTTATAATAATTTAATATATATATATATAATATATATATACCTACAAATTCCTTAACATATATCTAGCAGATTATTAATCTATGGATACAATACTATAAAATACGAATTACCCTTGAATTGATTACACCACATTTAAAAATGACTTCACAAATACTAAAGCCAATAGAATATAACCAATTTGATACACTGATATATATATATATATATATATATATATATATATATATAGATATTCATTATACCATGGGTTATTTTTTATTTTAAAATTTATTAATTAGTAATTATTTTAGTATTGATGGGTGTTTATTATATATATATATATATATATATATATATATATATACAATATATATATATTTGGTATAATAAATATCTAAATAAACTACAAATTAAATTAATAAAACAAGAGTAACTTTTACATTTGCATTTCAGGACGATAATTAGATCTTAGGGATTTAAATTTTATTTATTCTGTATGAGATTCAGTTTTATTTAGTACTTACAATTAATCAACAATTAAAATATATCATTCGATTTTTCATCATCATACCTCGGATATTTCATCTATGAGACGCGCTTTAGGTAGTGTCACCTATCTTCCTTCGCTATAGGGTTAGACACAAGTAGGGGCGCTGGAACGATGGTGTGTATGTAGGGGGGACTAACTAATCCAAATAAATGTTGTGGTAAAATTGGGGGGACCAATACATAAGAGGTCCCCCTAGATTTTAAAGTGGGGAGACATATCCCCCCGTCCCCCCTGTTGCAGCGCACCTAGACACAAGTGATAATTGACGGATATATCCTGCTGCTTTACTTACTACCCATTTAGTAAATCGGCAAACATGGTGTAATCTGGCATACGACTATTAAATACCATACACAAGAGATAACGAGATGAATTCGCCATTATCTACTGTATCCATAGAGATAGAGAGAAATCGAGTGGTAATACTCAATTCCTGGTAGTGTAAGCCAATGCGGAAAGCGGAAATAAAAAAATCAGCCATCTTGCGGTGACCAAATATTAAAATATAATATTCTTTTGATCATAAATTTTGTATTATTAATTTTATCAAAAAAGTAAAATATGAAATTTATATTACTTTTTATCCTCTTTCCAATAGTATTACTATTTTTTTTCTAGCTACAAAATAAACAAATAGGTCAAATCCGCCATTTTGTGGCGACCAATTTAGATTAACCCTTTCCGCATGTCAGATATCTTGTTTACACATATATTTCTCTGTAGCTCTATGACTGTATCGGATGACCGTTAAGACATGTTGTTGTATCAAAATTGCCTCAACGCCTCAGCCAACTTATCCTCAATATTTACAAATATTGTATTATCTGGTACATGTGCGAGTATATAGAACATGTTCTATACTATAGTAATACTATAGTAATGTGCACATTATTGACCAATGGTCGGTGACCATCTCCTTATCTGCTGCTGACATCACACCCATCAGCATTATTCATAGTTCATTAATTTAATACGAGAAGATAATTTCGTATTATATAACGTATATTAACAATATATAATATAACGTATATTAACAATATATAATATAACGTATATTAACAATGTATTATATAACATATATTAACAATGTATTATATAACGTATATTAACAATATATAATATAACATATATTAACACTATATAATATAACATATATTAACAATATATAATATAACACATATATTAACAACACATAATATAACATACTATTTATGCCGTAATGGATTATAAACTGACCGTCACGGTTTATTATCGAAGTCTAAAGAACTACGATTAAGTAATATTACGTAATATTTATAGTAAAATCTTCAACTCACGACAGTCGTCTACGATATATGTGATATTACGTATATAGATATGTCTAAAGCTTTTGATAGAGTGTATCATTAAACGATATTTTAACTATACTATTATGGTATTAAAGGGAATGTCCTTAATTCATTGAATTCTTATTTTAAAAATAGATACCAATGTTAAGTTAATAATATATATTTTAATTATGTAACTAGGTAACAGCTCTTACTTCCGGTTTTCCCAAAGGATCTGTGATGGGTCCACTCATTTACTTAATTTAAATAAATTATTTATCAACAATTATGAATCCATCTGTTAGAACATGTTTATTAGCAGGCGATGCCAAAGTAGTATTGACTTTAAATCTTATGCTTATAACTATCTGCAAGAATGCTTAAATAGTCTTTGCAAGTGGATGACTGACTGAGAACTGGATTGGCGCCTACTAAATTTGTTTTTATGAGAAGTAGTTATATTAACCCATAACCTTCGCATACGCTATGTGGGATTTCGTTAAATGAGCTATTAAAGAGAGATTAATGACTTTAAACATCTTGGCATAACTTACTGCGATAATAGGCATACTAACATAGTATGTACTAAAGCCAATATACTTAGTAATCGAATACGCAGATGTTTTATTAGCAAAGATTATACATATCTTCTAAAGATACGCATCCTTTATACGCGCGTCCTATATCGGGATACGGGACCTCTAATTCGAATCCATATATTAATTATATTGAAGCGAAATCAATTTAAAATGTGTACCAACACTTTACAAACAGATTATTATACATATGTTATCTAAATACACACGTGCCTCGTCTGATCGTTTACAATACATTACACCTACACCGGCTCTCATCGTAGGGCGGTGATTCATTACTAATGAATGTTATGAGTATTGCATATATAGGCGTATATTGCGTTCTATAGAATATTCTATATATGCTCGTATGTATATTGACTCCGTATCTATCTTTAATATAAATAAATAATTGCAGAGGCCCTCGAATACATATTAATAACATTATAGAAACACAAATACTCCTCTAGTACCCCCCCCAGAACTGCCCCTCACTCAGGCATACTTGGCGACTCTACATACGCCTCTATTCGCAGTGTTAACTATCAGCCAACTACCATATTTTCAGAATTATCACAATTCTCATACGGGAAAATGTGTTTGTAACATATAATAAGGTAAGTTGACGGTAAACCACTACTATTGATGACACGTACACTCTAGTACATTCTAGTACATTCCACTGACCACTTACTCCACTAATAACCCCAACTGTTATGTGGTGTTATAGTGGTGCTTAGTGACGAGTTGAACACGATACGAATGCGCATTGGTTAACGAAGATAAGTTTCCAAGTTTAGAGTAGATTTATTCAAGATGGAGTAGGTAGAGTAAGATGGGGTAGTTAGCGAAGTAATGAAAGAATACACAATGGAGACTGAGAATATAGAATATATATATATATATATATATATATATATATTAGCGGTCACATATATTAATGGAGCATATAATAACACGATTACATCAGTATCGCTAACAATACATATAGATTATATGCGTATACGTATACTATACATGATACTATACATGATACTATAACCCCACACGTGATTCATGCTATCGGAACATCAATCAGGTCACGTGTTGCCTACGCTAATACTTACGTACACCCCATCCTCTGACATCTCCTACATGTACACGTACATCTCTCTTATCTAGCTGCCGTACCTTCAACATATCCACTACAATATATACCATAACCTTATCCACCCCATTATTTAAACTTAAAACCCGTGCCCCTATTCATATCGATCCATATATATATATATATATATATATATATATATATATATATATATATATGATGTCCACTCTCTATATATACTCCTATTCGCTCTAACCCGTACTCGTATAATGCCTTCATACCCATATACCAAGTATAAATGTCAAACTAGAGTCTATAGACTATAGGATATACCCATATCTACTATACTAGAATATATATATATATATATATATATATATATATATTAGTGATGCAATCGAACTCTACTATCAGAGTATCGGTATAGTATCAGTTCGAAGTATTCGAGTATAAGTTCGAGTCCGCGACATTTTATAATTATTAAGTATCAGTATCAATTCGAAATGCTTGAGTATCAATTCGAAGTTCGAAGACCGAAGTTCGATTACACCACTAATATATATATATATATTATAGTAGTTCCAGTCGATAATCATCATATCGTATTCATCCTTTAATATAACGAAGTCTTGTTTTCAGGCTACATCAGGCTACTAACAAAGGTCACTTGTACCTAAATATACTTATATAGGTCACGTGTTATTAACCAATGAAATCTACCGTCTTACATCAACAGATTAACAAACTCCTCATATGCGCGTCACTTTTTAAATACTAAACAAATCGGGTGTGATGATCACTTTATATAAAACCATTCGCGCTACTATATATTTGTATCACAGCTGGTGTTTATATATTACATGGGATACATATGTTGTACATAATTGTATATGCATGTTAATTTTAGGTATATATATATATATATATATATAATTTATTTATACAAAAATATAACAATGATAGTTCTTGTGTTTTATCAAAGTAATAATACATAAATAAATAAACGATAAAATAATATACAAGTAAAACAAAATAGGATTGTTAGATAATAATAAACGTGAACAAAATAAAATAATATAAAATAAAAATATACGAATATTAAAAATTACCAATAATAAAATCTTTGACTTTACTTCTGGAACGTTCTATGGGTGACACAGATCTTAGCTCTCGAAGTAGACTATTCCATAGTGCAGCTGCCGAATGCCGAAAAGATCTTTTGCCATATCTAGCCAGCTCAACATATGATATTAATACTCTAGTATATTTACAATGTAATCTTCAGAGTGGGGATTATTTACTAAATGTATTACCCGCTCATTTTATATTTAATATAACATTTATTTTATTCGTCGATTAAAAAGAAATTTTATTTTTCATAGCACTTACATCATCATATATTATTATGTAGAGTGTATATTTTTTATAATATTTGTAATTATTATATCTATACGGGACTTGCTACATAATGCCTTTATTTATTTTTCGCATTTAATTTATATAATAATAAGAAATTGTTAAAATACATATATATATATATATAACATCTATAATTTAGTAATATAATTCCACCTATATACTTAATATACCTATGTACAAATAAATATACGAGAATGACATATTTGTGTAGGTTTACTTAGTAAATTTAATAATACTCGATACTTATTTGATAATATAAAATAATATTAGATAATAATAAATAGCGAATGTTTTATAGGGAAGTACAAATCTAATAGATGTAAGTATAAGATAAATATAAACATTTATATCGGCCAGAAAAGTGCATCAAATATATGTATGATGATACAGATGATCATGTGACATTATTCATGTCTATAGACATATAATATATTATAAACTATATATTATAAACAGTAGATAATAAATCGAATACAATAAATAAGTGAAATAAAAATAAATCAGCGAAATAAACATATATTAATAAACGAATAGAAAATAGTTAAAATAATTCATTTAAATCGCCATCTTTTAAAAGAATTTAATTTCGCCACATATCCGAAAGAATGTTATACGCACTTGTAGCTGCATATCTGAAGCATATTCCATCTAGTGATGTTGTATATAGTGTATATTTGTATTGCTACTCCTTAGCTCTGCTTGATATTAAGTAGTTAGTATAACGAAACATGAGTGTCACGTGATGTATCACATGATTCACCACGTGGTATATCACATGATGTACCACGTGGTGTATCACATGATGTATCACGTGATGTACGTACGTATATTCTGTTCGAGATTCTATTGTGAATATGTCTAGTGTATTCGTGTATTTAGACATTGAGATAGGGTTGAGGTTCTCTCGAATTTACTTTTATTAAAATCAGTCTAGTAATTGATATATAATATAATCTATTTATTGGATACAGTTAATTTTTGGTGTAATTGGTAAGTTTTGTCGAGAACTAGCATAATCGAGAAAAAATAAGTTAGTTGTCTAGTAAAAAATTATTCTTAATTGGAAGGGAATTTCTTATTTTACATAGTTGAATCAGTCTAGCAGTAGCATTAGTATTAGTCATGTTTGTTAGGCGAGACTCAATTGTCTGTATTAATAGTAAATAGTATGTATATCATAAACGTTTGTGGAATTAGTACTGTATTATTTATTTCAATATTAGGTTAGGTAATTGGTTTACTTGTAAAGTTTAGTAATGTAATTTTGTGAGTTATTTATTAAATAAAATAAGTTAATTGTCATAGAGTTTTTAATATTAGTTAAGAAGTTGTTAAATCTTGTATTTTTACTGGTGAGATCATAATATCATCACCAGTATATAAGTGGTAAGTAATGTCAGGGTATTTATTAGATATATTGATCAGTGGTAATATATAAATTAAGTATAGAAAGGACATATCCTTGTAGTATTCTAAATAGTAGGTTTTTTAGTGAATTCGCAGTAAGTTTTATATTTTACGTATGTACTTTAATACTTTAATACTATACTTTAATACAATAAGTTAGTAAAGAAAATTACACTATTTTGGAAGAGTCTAAAAGGAATATTCGTGCATTCGAATCTAAAGCCAATAGAAGACTCTTAAATATCATATAAAAACAAAGGAAAAATAATATGTAGTAGATATTATCCACGTATCCACCGAAATAAGAAGGAAAATAGGAAATTATGAACCTCTCTTAGCTATGGTGGTACGTTGAAATATGACTTTTATAATGATATTGCAAAGTTAACTTAATTAAGTCGAAAGCAGTAGAAATATAGGCCGTCCAAAGAGAAACAGGCTACATGACATCTTGGACTGGATTAATCTCCCTTTGCACGAACCCTATACAAGTCTGATGGTCGTGAACAATGGAGGAAGTAGTATTCGTCAATATCATGCACTCCCCCTATGACGTCATCGTCACGGAAGTAAGCAACTAAGTAGTTGTACAGAAAGTGCGTTACCTCTTGTAAGTCAAGTAAGGTTGATCTTTAATTCTGAATATCATGGTAAATATTATCAAAAGCTTAAGATATGTCTAATAATACTATTTATGTCAGTATACGCTTAAGTTAGTGTTATTAAGAAGTTAATAAAAACTAGGAGTAATGCTGTTCCTGTATTATGTGTTATCTGTAGACATTGATACATATCGGAAAGTTTATTTATATTAAGATGTGATTGATTGATAATTTATTTAAGCAAATACATAGATAAAGATATAATCGAAAGTATAAAGTATACACATTTGTTAACGATAACATACGTTATAGAAAGAATAATACGAAATTAAAAAATTAAAGAAATTAAAACGTTTTCAGTTACCGTAACGTATTGTGAATCACAATTTGTGATGTTAGTTGTAATTTGATAACTTGTTAACAAATCTTAGATATAGTTAGTAATTGTGATATTGGTCTATAGTTTGATATGTCATTAATGTTAGCATTTGCATTTTTATATCATGGCATAATAGAAGCATCGTTAAAGTATTGAGATATTTTAAATAGTTTTATAATGTCAGCAAGCAGTTTTCTGATAATTGACGATATAAAACGATTAATTAATTTTAATAGAGATATATGAATGGGAATTTGTGTGGAATTAGCTAGATTAATTCATTTAGATATATTTATTCCGCGGATTGGTATAAAGCCAGTTAAAGTTATAAAATATATATTTATATTTATGGTTTACTGAATAACATTTTTTTTTCAATTAAAATAATCTTTGATTCAATGATTTTTATCATACTTCACTGATATGCTCGGTATTTATGGAATATCTTCTAAGCAAGCTTACACACAATATTTCACCTTAGTAGATAAAACCCAGACCAAGAATCTTCCTGACCAATCTGAATTATTTCGTTGTTCCTTGTTTTCCAATTTCTTCCAACAAAAAAATGTCTAATATTATCAATGTAAATATACATCAACTCGGCATGACTCAATCTTAATTTAACATCCAGTCAGAATCATTGGTCATGTTTTATGCTTCCCACACATGACATTGTACTCTCTCTGATGACATACTTGAAAACTAATTCCCCACTTGATCCAATTCCACTCAATCTACTTCGTTCATTATCACCATATTTTATTGGACTTATCACTGAAATCATTCATAGATCTCTTATATCATCTATTGTTCCACACTCTTGAAATATTCATACATTATGCCGATTAAAAAAAACTACTCTTGACCAATCTAATTTATCAAGTTATCGTCCAATATCCCAGTTATGATCCATATCTAAGACCTTAATATGAGTTGTGTCTACTCAACTTATTAATTACATTACGTCCAATGCTATTGTTGATATATATCAAAGTGCGTATCTTCCTCATCGTAGTACCGAAACTGCCCTTATTTTAATCATTGATGATATTCTCATATCTCTTGATAATAAAGCTCCATTCTATCTCGTGCTACTTGACTTATCTAATGCTTTTGATACTCTCGATCACAATATTATTTACATTAATTTAATGAAATTTGTATATACGGCCAAGTCCACAGTTGATTTATGTCTTTTGTTTCATCTAGAACATCTTCGGAACATGTTTCATATTGTTTATTATTTATATTCTTCCTATTACATTAATTTTTCACAAATATCCTAATATTCACTATTATCTTTATGCTGATGTACATGATGTACATCATCTACAGATATACATTTCCTAGTTCTAGTGATTCTGATCTGATTCAAATGTTTAATTGTATATTTAATTATAGGTTACATATTTAACCTATTACTGATCTCACTGAATGGTTCTCTAATAACTCTCTATCCTTAACTATGACTAAAACTGATACATTCTTATTATCTAGACCCAGTTCTCATCTATCAATCACTCATCCTTTTCTACTATATCTTCCGACTTCTCAATCTATAACTACCCTCGGTTTCACTATAACCTCTCACCTAGACTACTCACCACATATTAATAACATGATTCGAACTGCCAACTATTTTCTATATAATATTAGAAAATATCGTTATAAGCTTACCTTCGTCATGACTAAATGTTTAAATCACTCGCTAGTATGCAGTAGATTTATATATTGCTGTTCATTATTATGTAATTTACCTGTTAACCTTATGTGTAAACTTGAGCGTATTAACGTCGTGCTATACGTGTATTATATAAACTAAACTTTGCTTCAATAGTTTCTATATCTACTTTAATGAGATCACTAGACTGGTTTAGTTTAGATATATTTATAAACATATACATAGCCTATATGCTATTGTGTATTACGCATAAGGCTATACACATTGTATTTCCTGAATATTTAGCTCAATCTATTATTATTCAGAGTTCTAACATATCTAGTCGGAAGTGCCACGTCATGAAGTTGGTGAAACGCTCAACATCTTTGGCTTACTCTGAATCAGATTTCTCGGTTATTGTTCCGAACAGCTGGAATTAACTGCCATGTGATATTCGTTGTATAACATTACTTTCATTGTTTAAATGTAAACTGTATGTCCATTTAAATCATTGTAATTCGTTCTATTTTGTTGATCGTATTCTATTTTTTTTTGTTTTGTTTTTTATTATCTAACGACGCCTATAATCACCATGTGTTTTTGAAGTCATAATACATTATATAATAATAATAAAAAAAATATACCTGCACAGCTATATTATATATATTAGGTAATTATATATCTATATATAACTAGCATCATTAATAATATTTACAAAATATTTATTCAAAATATGATTATTAAATTAATTATTAATAATAAACCGATTATAAGTTATATAATTATAATTATAATTATAAGTTATAATACCTATATATTATTTATGTTTTATTTAAAGCATATCAACATATTTTTATTCAGATAATTTAAATATTTATTTAACTTATTTATTTTTTGTTAAAAGTAAGTATTATTAAAAACAATATTTTATATATTATAGTCTATAATTTAGATTAATTTAATATATTGGAGTAAATAATAAAACATTGCTATACTTATTAATATTGCTATAACATATACTAATATATGTAGGGGAAATGCCACTATTACCGACCCTCTCGTATATCAGTAACTATAAGAGATATTAAACAATTATATATATATATATACATAACATATTAGTAATGTAATGCTAAATATGAATAAGTATTTTCATCATCAACATATTTTATCATACCATTTTTATTTGATAAAATGTAATATTCTGGTTTTACTTTTTAAATACTTGAATAATAACTATTAACCAATATATCTTAATTATATCAACCGCAATGAATTTCCTATTACCGACCTCCTAAATTACCCTAATACCGACCCCATGTATTTATAATATTCAATAAAAGTAGATCATTATTTTACTTTAAAATATGTCATAAGTTGTTTGTGTATCATTGATATAGATATAATATGATTTCAGTTGATTATATACATAACGATTAATAAATAAATATTAAATAATAATATACACCATTTTAATATAATTACTATAAAGTTTAAATTTAAATTTAATATTAATATTAAAACATAAATTCAATAATAAATAAATTGCATGCATGTTATAATTAATTATATTTATGTATATCTACTATTTTCATTGGATATTATAATACAACACTTATGTATACCACGATTCTTTTAGGGGGTCGGTAATAGGAGAAGGGGGTCGATATTAGGTACATGTATCTAATTACCGACCCCCTGTTTATTCGTGTCAATATATTTATAAACAAAATTTAAAATAGCCAAATTATTCATTGTCATAATATTACCCTAATTTCAAATAAATATATTTAATATTAAATAAGTTATTACAAATAACCATTTAGGTGTCGGTAATAGGATACTTTCCTCTGTATGTATGTATATGTATGTATGTATGTATATATATATATATATATATATATATATATATATATATATATATATATATATAAATATAAATAATTAATGTATTATAATTTAATATACATTAATGCCGGGCGGTTATCAGTTATCAAAGATTAATAACCACCTGGACTAATACTTAAATAATTACAGATACCTACAATGCCGGTTTGCGTGCGTTGGAATTCAGTACCGACGCTCGCATTAGGGAGTACGCCCACTATCGCTACTACAGCAGAGGTAACAGCAGCCACGACGGAAGCCATTATATAACTTCGCGTAACGCATAGCTGAATGTATAATAATAGAACAGATAAACCAGCCGACTCGACTACCCTGTACAACCCCGATGCTGAAGAATTCCGTTAAGGGGGGAGTGGGGGTGGGGGGGGGGGGGTTTGGTGCGGCCGGGTAAACGCGTGCAGCACACCTGTTTATCCGCATATAACTTATACTTTATACAGCGCACACATGTGTGTGTATAGGTATCAGTGTCGCACTATAGTGAGCGCACACCAGCACACATCACACACACACACACACATATATATATATATATATATATATATATATATATATATATATATATATATATATATATATATATACCGCTATTAATAAATGATCATACTCAAAAACCAACACACATATGCGCGCATACACACACACGTATATATATATAGAAATCCGTTGTTTCAATGCATGTTGAGAAGTAAAATACAATTCCCATCCCATATATACATATATTTTCAAACGTAACTTTTCAAAGAGTAATTCTATATGTGTACTATAGTATACATATTGGTATACCAGTCGAATAGAAGAACTATATATATATAACTTTCATCAGTATATTCATATACTTAATATTGTATAGTAATGTATAGTATTATATATATATATATATATATATATATATATATATATAGTTATTGTTATTGTTATTTTTATTTGGTGGAGTCCTTTCATCCCATCCAGGAACTTAGATGATTCACTTATAACCATATATGGCTCTAATGTCCCTTCGAAGCCGCTCTCATGTTAAGGCATCCATGGTTTTAACGAGAGCCGTTTTTTACATATATATATGTAATAATATGTAATAATATGTAATAATATGTAATAATATGTAATAATATGTAATAGGTATCTGATTTTAACAAGTAAGCGAACATTCTGTTAAATCATACTATAGTATGTACTATAGTATATATATATATAACGTGCATAATCAGGATGATTATATTTATTTTACACTATAATACTAGTATTTGCATACATTTATATCTATATAAGCTAATATATGTTATTATTCGCTTGTGTGCTTATTTCAGACATTATGTAAGATATGAAATCATCATTTCAAATCACCCCTTTCCTTGATGTTGATCTGGTTCCATCTCTATTTTTATATATTATATTGCTACCTTATTTAATGTTATTGTTTCGTTTTGTTTGTTCGTTCACAACATCAGTGAGGGTAATCTTTCTTTACCATATTTGGTGTATAAATAAACCATCCTATCCTATCCTATCTTTAACTACATATCTAAAAAGAATGTATGGATTATGCATAATATAGAATATTGATTAAATTTAAAAAGAATAAAATTAAAAATAAAATCAATAAAACAATACATATAAAGTAAGGTAACTTTGAAATACTTTTATAACAAATTCTGGAAACTAATTAAATTAAATTTAAACTATTTATATCAACAAAATCAATGAATTAAGATAAAATAAAGTATGGGAAGCAGTAATTATCGTGAATTAAATTGATTCTTTTTAGAGGGATAGTATATATTATAGTATAGTAGCTATATTATATAGTCTATATATACTATAGTTACTATAGTATTATAGTGATAAATGATAACTTCCTGTGCAATACTCGACGATTACGCAATGTTATATAATTCTATAGTATATTGAGCTGGAATCTAAAGCTGAGACACTAACTAGCAGATGTTATATAATTCTATAGTATATTGAGCTGGAATCTAAAGCTGAGACACTAACTGTCAGATGTTATATAAACAATGATATGTATTAATTACACATGTTAATTACCCGGCCAAATTTCTGTTATGTATGAGAATTAGAATAGAAATATTCGCATATATATAATATATAAGCTATATATACATACACATCTCTGTGTTCCCTTCAGTTCTGATATGTCAGAACTGAAGGGAACGACGAAATGTGTCTGATATATCGAGGTTCTGATATATCGAACATTTGATATATAAATATGATTATACACAAAAAAAAACTCACAATACCGACATGTCTGATATATGGGGTTTTTGATATAGGGTATATGTATATCGAGAGTAAACATATATATATATATATATATATATATATATATATATATATTTTTTCAGACTAGCTAATAAGTTATTATCTCCCCCAAAACCAGCATTACTACCATCTATAATTAACATTTCTCCATTACAATTAAGCTGTCTTTTCTCCAAAACATTTTCTAATAAGATTGACTCCATTATAATAAAGATCAATAACCATACCCTTACTGCCAATTATCCTTCAATCATAGTTACCCCACCTATATCTGTTTTCTTAAGTTTTTTTCGTCCGCCACATATATCTCTCATATCTAAACTACTAAATGCATCCTCTTCGATATCTCCCTCCGATCCTGTTCCACTATCTATTTTTAAACTTTACTCCGATTATCTATGTCCAACTATCTGTAACATCATCTCATATTCCCTAAATTCCGGTACTGTCCCTTCAATTTTTAAACAAGCAATAATCACTCCCATTCTTAAAAAACCTTCACTCGATCCTGATTCACTTCTCAATTATCGCCCAATTTCTCAGCTACCTTTGGTGGGTAACATTTTGGAAAGAGTTGTCTCTCGTCAACTAATCTCATATTTAACCGCCAATAATCTCCATATTCCTCAACAAAGTGGCTTTCGCCGAGGACACTCCACAGAAACAGCACTACTAAACGTAATTGATGTAATCACTTCTACCCTTAATACTAAAAACTGCTGTCAACTTGTAATGCTGGACATATCCAGTGCTTTCGATACGCTTGATCACAAAATTCTACTGTCCCGTCTACACCTGCTTGGAGTTAGAGACCTTGCCCTCTCATGGTTTACTTCATATCTATTTGACCGTAGTAGCAGTGTAAAAATATATAATTCTTTTTCTTCCCCTTATCCTATGAAATATGGTGTTCCCCAGGGATCAGTACTCGGTCCTTCACTTTTCTCAATTTATTTATACCCATTACCATCCATAATATCTAAATATCCAAATATATATTACCATCTTTATGCAGATGACATACAACTATATATGTTTCTTCCAACTAATTCATCACCAGGTCTCAATAATCAACTCTCTAATTGTGCTAATGACATTAAATAATGGCTTATTTCTAATAATCTTCTCCTTAATACTTCCAAAACTACATTGTTGAATCTTTCTCCATCACCAACTTACTTCCCTCCTTTTCTTATTGATAATATTGTAATATCTCCTTCTCCTACTGCATCTAACTTAGGTGTACTTTTTGATTCTACACTTTCCTTCATTCCTCATATTACTGCCATCACTAAATCTGCAAATTATCATCTATTTAGAATTAGAAAAATACGAAAATCAATTACTGTATCTCTTACTAAAACTCTAGTTAATTCTCTTGTACTCTCACGCATAGATTACTGTTCCTCAATCCTTATAAATATTCCATTATCATCTATCTCTCCCTTAAATCGAGTTATTCGTTCATCAATCCGTACAACATATAACCTACGTATTCGAGATCATTCCTCTACTTCCTCATACCAACACATATCTCCATGGTTCACATTTAACAAACGCTCTGCTTATCGCATATTATCTATTGTTCATTCCTCAATATACTCTTCAAATTGCCCTTCATATATTTCTGCTTCTCTAGTACAAAGAGCTCCCCTTCCATCACTTAGAAACCATGCATCTCACCTTCTATCTACCCCTATTCTACGTCCCTCAAAAATGAATACTCGGGCACTGAGTTATATTGGTCCTAAGCTATGGAATTCACTCCCGCCCTATATTAGATCCATAAAATCGCATAAAACATTCATGAAATATATACAACAATTGATCTCAGGTGGTAACCTGAATTATTAATATTGTTTGTCATTATTATTTTATTAATTAATTTCCGTACGGCTTATTCTATTTTATTGTATTATTATTATTGGTATTTATTGTTTACCTACTTTTATTATTTGTATTCTATTATATACACCTTTGAGAAATCATTTATGATTTATTTAAGTGTCTAAATAAACATTCAATATATATATATGTATTAGTCTGGGGTCGATGGCTCAGTGGGACAACCAAAAGCTATAGTAAGCCAGAGGTCCAGGGTTCGACTCCAGATAGTTCTTGTTTTTCTCTTGTGTTTATCAAGAATTTAATAAAAGATAAATCAAAACACAAGAAAAAAATGTTACTATTTGTTTTGTATTGTCCGGGGCTCCTCACAGTTATTTATAACATGTACAAGTCTATGCCTTCTTGATGGGTCCATTTGTATCCGCTATTATTATATGTGTGATTCAATAAATAAATATTATATATATAATTCACAATGTTATACCATATAACATATCATTATGAAATACATAATCTTAATATTACGAAATAGTACACGTATGCAATGATGATGTAATAATGATGTAATTATATCAGAACATAATAGGTACCTTATACCCGCGCTATATTCATCTCTAATTAGTGTTCAAACAAGGAGAATATAGGGAATTATTATATATATACACACACAATGCATGACGTACGTAGAACTATTGTAACATAACGCAGGTGTACGTAAGCGAACAGATGATTATATTAACGTTATATATTAACATTTAACTAGAGGAAAAAATAGAAAACATTTAAAGAAAATTCATTTACATAATAGAAATAATTATATTCACTTAAATATTTATAAATTCACTTAAATATTACTGATTTTCGATCTTCACGAAACGTGTAGATAACATAAAACATTTAATAAATTGAGTTTTGTAATATACAAATTTCATAAATATTGATTATCATATTATAAATATTAATAATTTTCAATTAATATTGACTATTTATGATGTATTATAATATTGGAACTAATGGGTAAATTATTTCTACTTTAATAATTATTAACTCAATTATATAATTAGTGTAATTGGTTTCAAATGTACACACATTATTAACAATACAACACATTACAACAATTAAGTAATTTAGATGGTATTAATTTAAATGTAATATATGTAATATATGTATCTAATAGATACTATAATATATTTATATATATATATATATATATATTAGATGGATATAAAACAACTTATATGTACCAACAACTTATCGATTTAATTCCTACTATAGTAGACCCTGTATTAATATGATGATGATGATGATGATGATGATGATGATGATGATGATGTGTGTGCTATACGGTGTTTATTCATAGAGAAAGAAGTAACTTCGTTCTGAATGTATTAATATACACACATTGTATGATGTCATTTAAGTTTCTTCGTAATACAATATATAAATAGGACACCGATAATAAAATAAATCTCTATACATGGACATTAATTGCTACATTATATAATAGATATTGATCAATATCGATATTAAATTTCTTAAAAGTATTCAATTTACTTAATAACTATTATATATAACTAGTTTACTAACTATTACATATAACTAATACATCTTATATATATATATATATATATATATATATATATATATATATATATATATATATTTATCTCATATAACTTATATATAATTATAATACTCAAATTTAACATCACTTTTATATAGCATAAACATAACATTTTTAAACCCAAGTATATCGAATACATGTATAATTAAAATACAACGTAATTATTAAAAGTACAGCATACATAAGTACACGTTATTAGGTATACAAGTAGACAATATCACCAATGATTTAATACACATTCTAGGATTACAAATTATACTAATATATTCCTCAAGCTAGTAGTAAACAAAGTTAAGCCAACAGCAGTATACATATATATATATATATATATATATATATACGATTACGTAAGAATAAGTAAATAGGGTTTGCCTGGACAATGCCCCGCTAGACAAGAGAGTTTCTACACGAACCGATACGCTGAACACTGACTAACCGCGGATGTGTTTACTAAGGTATCCATTACTCGACTACCTTATAAGGAATACGAACAGGTCACGTGTTATCGAAGTACTAGGACGTACGCCACGCGCGCGTGCCGATGTGTACGTATTTCGCGGGCGTCGAGTGGGAGGGGCTTACCCACACACACATTTATGGGAGCCGTATTCCCAGATTTAAAAGAACGTTTTATTTATAGGTATAATATAGAAACCAACATTTCTATATATATATATATATATATAAATGTATATATATATATATATATATATATATATATATATATATATATGCAATTCTTTCGATATACGAATTTTTCCGTTATCTTATATTATATGAATATGAATACTACTAGTGATAATAATCCTAGCACTAGTAGTGGTATACCATTACTACCTATAGGATAGCTATATGACATCTATAGGACATATATAGGATATCTAATGATGTGGTGGCAGTACGATTAAAGTAGTCATGTAGTTGTGGTGGTATCTATACACATCATATAGAATGCGTCATGCATACGTCATATATTATCCTACGCTGTTAAAAATTAGGGTACAGCGAATTCAATTGATAGGGTACAGATCGTTAAAATATCACAACAATTCACCATGTACCATAAATAGGGTACACGACTTTTAAACTCACTAGGGTATAATATATATATATTTGTAGAGTACATATATGTTAAATATTAGGGTTCATGGCTGTTAAATGCAATAGGGTACACTCTATATATTTATTAGGATTAGCTATGTTAAATATTAGGGTACGTGATTATATTTACATATCATGCAATTCAATTATGGTACATATCATTCAATTGCATTAGGGTAGACGGTATCATATAATTAGGGTACAACCAGCTAACATTCTTTAGGGTACAGTTTGATCATTTTTAGGGTACTGATCGTATTTATTGTACCCTAATTAGGGTACGGATATGGGGACACTACTTACACCCTACAAAATACACTCGCTGTACCCTCATTTTTAACAGTGTACACGTGTATGCGCGCGCGCACACACACACACACGCATACACGCACGCGTACACACATACACGTTTATTGTTGTTTATTACAATAGTTCTATTATTCCCCTAATTAGGTGCAAAGGCACTTCGTACATATATTCCCAGAATAGATTATGTGCACTGTGGATTATGGTTGGCGGATGATTATCGGTATCTTTTTTATAGAATAATTAACTACATAAATATGTTATTATTGAGAAATTGTAACTATAATATTATTGTATATATATATATATATATATAGGCTGGGTATATGGCTCAGCAGTAAAAAGATGGAAAATGAGTTATCCGATTGGAATCGTGGTAGTTCTTGTTTTTTTTTTGTGTTATTGGAGAACTTAATAAACTCTAAAATAAAACCAACTTAAACACATGTTGTATATTTGTATTGTATTGTCCCGAGCCTCTCACAGTTATTTATAACATGTACAAATCTACGTCTTCTTGAGGGGTCCATATGTATCCACTATTATTATATGTGATTCAATAAATAAATATTATTATTATATTCATATATATATATTAAAGAAATAGTTGTATTCAATAAGGTATGTTATATATCTATAATGACAATGACTGAATTATTAATGAGTATTATATATTTGTACGCACATCATGTATGCTGTTGATGTTGATGTTGATGTTGATGTTGATGATAAAGATGATGTCGATGTTGATGTTGATGTTGATGTTTATGTTGATGATGATGTTGATGATGTCGATGGTATTCGTTACGATCACAATAGCATATGTGAATATAAATCGTTGTACACCTACTACTAACTGCGGTTCTTCCCACAGGAAATAACAATAAAAAATACCAATGTATACTTTTGAAGACATATAGAATAGGACATGAGAACAATAGTGTTTGTTATTCACGTTTATGTTATAATACTTTACATTACAAATTATGTAAATCCACTTGACATATAAACATATGTGAATATTATGTAATCGAAATCTAATAACGTATAATCTATTACGTCGAATTATGAGATTTAATACATACCTATGCTAATAAAATAAGTATTATGTATTATGTGCGAATAATCCTTAAAATATCTATTTAATAGATATTAATATAAATATATTTCATAATAATTTCAATTAATTAGAATTCAATGGAAAATAATATATTTTTAAGAAATAATATTAAAATACCTACATATAAATATATATAAAACTAGGAGTTATAACCCATGCCTATTAATTATCGAATATATAGTAGTTAAATACACATTACTTTGAATAGTAAAATAGTAAGATCTATAAAATGTTCATGAATGTAAAATATTTATTAAATACTAAAGTTTAATAATTTTATTTCCAAAATAAATACAAATTCATCATGTTGTCAACAATATAAATAATTGATATATAGTATTTAACTTCACAATGTACCCGTGCTATAAGAAGAGGTAGCTTTACAAATGGTACCCTGCTTCTTTATGTAAGATTATTTCTGGAATTTATAGTTAATTGTATGCATCGTATGATATATAATATTGTAAAGGAAATAAATCACATTTTCTGATTTTTATATAATATTATTTTTAATAAATAATATATTTATTTCAAAAATCATATGTTTTTCGGTCCTACAAACTTTAGAAAAGTTCCCTCGCACCAGTAGAAAAAGAAATATCCACGCGAATCGTAAAATATAGTAGTTATGTAGAACATTCCAGATTCATATGAAAATCTACATTATAAATATACTTTGTTTATATGGGAAATGTGGGTAATACGGACTGGTTTGTAATACGGACAGGGTAAATTTTCGATGATAAATAATATTATAAATAAAAATTGAAATAGTAATGTTATATATATATATATATATATATATATATATATACTATCTACATCTTGATAACATTTCATCCATCTCTTATCTCATGGTGATATGTTATTATAGTTTATTGAATTTATAAAAACTGTTCGATATCTATACATTATGTATAATTACACACGTGTTAATAATATTGGTAGAGGGTAGGCCCCTTACTAATACATTAGAGGGGAGGCCCCCCGCCGTAATTTTTTACTAAAATATATATAGGTTAATAGCTTAATAGGATATTAGGTTAATATATATATAACAATATATATATATTTATATATATATATATATTTAATAAATTTAAAGCACGCAACATTTTAACTTATTTTGTAATAAAAATGTTAAACAGCGATATATATCTTACATAAAGATCACGAATGTAATGTAATGAGATATATATATATATATATATATATATATATGTATATATACGACGCGTATCATTGAATTCTCATGAACTGTAGTAGTGATGCCTAGTACCCCATGAAGGCAATCTTACATCAATCTAAAAAGATCAAAATCATCTCCTAGCTACATTTATATTTTGTACGTTTATTCTTTATGTTTGTTCTATATATATATATAGTATATACTGCCATATGTACATATGCAATACATATTAAACCTAGGAATGTTACATTCAATAACAATTCTCTTGTACTAGTCCCTGGTCTTCTATATAGACGACTGATATTTCTATTTTTATAATATTATTCTATTTGATTATTTATTGAATTATGTTATGGTATAACATAACATAGATCTATTTTACAAATTTAAAATTGTTTAATTACATTTTGTTTTATTAATAAAAAATTTAATTATTTAAAAATTTAATTACTTAAAATTACTTAAGTAATCCTTATATATATACATATTAATACACATATACACATATATGATGAAATAAACTTACTATTACATATATTATTAACATATTAATTTACTATTAACATAATATTATCATAATATATGTATATAATTTACTTTCATTTTGTATGTCTTTAAGAAAAATAAAATAAAATAAAATAATAAATATCATATTATAACAATTTAATAAAAAAATCCATTTAATTTTTTCTAATTTTAATTATATAACTTTATTTGTATAACATCTTAAAACATCTTAAAACATCTTTAAAATAGAATATATATGATTTAAGTAAATCCTGTAAATATTATTTTCTTATATCATATATCCATCTCATAACTACATTGTGTAGGTGTGTCTACCTATGCAATGTATATATTGTGCTATATGTATTAATGTATACATATTAATGTATACAAGCGAAGGGGTCTCTACGATACGACTCTATTTTAGTGCCTAATACACCGTATATCACCATCATCATCATCATCATCATCATCATCATCATCATCATCACCATCACCATCATCACCATCACCATCACCATCACCATCATCACCATCACCATCATCATCATCATCATCACCATCACCATCATCATCATCATCATCATCATCATCATCATCACCATCATCATCATCATCATATTCTTACACTTACATTACATAGTACAAGATATTTCATGAATTTTTCTATTTAGATACAATATTTCTAATAATATAATATTCTATAAGATTATCTTATTGACATATCTGTATCCACATTACATATACCTGATTAGAGTTTTGTATTCGCTCATACTGAATAATATGTTACAATTTGTATTTTATTTTCATATTATAATCTCATTTTTAGTTTTAAATTTACTTAGTTATCTCAAATATATATATATATATATATATATATATATATATATTGAATACTATAAACACGATTGTTAACTGGTAGTTTATACATATATTGAACTTATGAGTTTAATTAGAAATACAAATATAAATACTTTATGATAAATACTAAATTAATGTTATTGATACAATACAAAGTTAAATATAAACACATATATATATTAACACCTACATAAACCTACCCACACACACCCACACACATATACACACATATACATATTCGTAAAGCATTCTGCAGAGAAATCAGTACCACAATCATTTATAAAATGTTGAGCAGCACGGTCATCACGCCCACCCGATACTTACTGCAGTGAGTGGGCGTGGCTTATACACAACGGTATCCATATATACACACGCACACGCACGCACACACGAGCGTGGCATACACGAATAGTTTCGCGGGAAAGCACACATACGAGCCGCAGCTATTTATAGCTCGTGTAGTTACACGTATACTAGCTAGGTTTACATAATATTCATCCGCACCGCAACGCGTACAGTGCGTCGCACACACACGCGCACACACGCACGCGTACACGTATTCGATGAAGTTATCGCTGAGGGGAGATTTACCGTAAACGAAATAATCATTTCACAAGTTATGCGTACCAATATCGGATTGATATTTAATAGTAATACACAATATTTATGAAATAATTTATTCGTTTATATTCGAAGATATAAACTCCTCTTAGAACATCGTAATGCAGCACTATCGTAATAGCAAGGACTACAGTAAGGCCTCCTGTACCCACGCGACAATAGGTCTTAATAATAGGTACCATCAACGAAGTATATATATATATACATCTATATACATATACAATAAACACAATATAAGTGGTATTAATTTATTACAATTTTATTTTCCAATGTAGATTTGATTTTAATATTTTAATTTTTCGTTTTGTCTCCTCCTCATCCTCCTGCTCCTCCTCTCCTGCTCCTCCTGCTCCTCTTCCTCCTCATCCACCTCATCCTCCTCCTCCTCCTCCTGATGCTGCTGCTGCTGCTCCTGCTCCTGCTCCTCCCCTCCTCCTCCTCCTCCCCAACACGTTATTCATCATAAAGTTATGCAACGTCTAAGTTATCTTTTGTAAGCGATGTAGTTTTTTATGTGTACGTCACCGGATTTATGATTATGTAATAATGAATGGTACAGATAGTTTACACATGTTATTCTAATAGCTATGAAGTCATTATCAGCGTTGGTTACGTCATGCATACTCGTTATTAGTATACGTAGTACTTACACAGTTCAAAGTTCATTAATAATACATTATAGAAGTTAGTGAATTTAGTAGATTATGGAACCTTATCGGTGTTATAAATGACTGTATGGATACGTTACGTGAATATAGGGTTAAGTACACGTATACATCCCGGGTGAACCTGTACCTAGAGTTCAAACTAGAGTTCAAACTAGAGTTCAAACTAGAGTTCAAACAAAGTTCAAACTAGAGTTCATACTAGAGTTCAAACTAGAGTTAAACTAGAGTTAAACTAGAGTTCATACTAGAGTTCAAACTAGAGTTAAACTAGAGTTAAACTAGAATTCAAACTAGAGTTCAAACTAGAATTCAAACTAGAGTTCAAACTAGAGTTCAAACTAGAGTTCAAACTAGAGTTCAAACTAGAGTTCAAACTAGAGTTCAAACTAGAGTTCAAACTAGAGTTCAAACTAGAGTTCATACTAGAGTTCAAACTAGAGTTCAAACTAGAGTTCAAACTAGAGTTCAAACTAGAGTTCAAACTATAGTTTAAACTAGAGTTCAAACTAGAGTTCAAACTAGAGTTCAAACTAGAGTTCAAACTAGAGTTCAAACTAGAGTTCAAACTAGAGTTCAAACTAGAGTTCAAACTAGAGTTCAAACTAGAGTTCAAACTAGAGTTCAAACTAGTGTTCAAACTAGAGTTCAAACTAGAGTTCAAACTAGAGTTCAAACTATAGTTCAAACTAGAGTTCAAACTAGAGTTCAAACTAGAGTTCAAACTAGAGTTCAAACTAGAGTTCAAACTAGAGTTCAAACTAGAGTTCAAACTAGAGTTCAAACTAGAGTTCAAACTAGAGTTCAAACTAGAGTTCAAACTAGAGTTCAAACTAGAGTTCAAACTATAGTTCAAACTAGAGTTCAAACTAGAGTTCAAACTAGAGTTCAAACTAGAGTTCAAACTAGAGTTCAAACTAGAGTTCAAACTAGAGTTCAAACTAGAGTTCAAACTAGAGTTCAACCTAGAGTTCAAACTAGAGTTCAAACTAGAGTTCAAACTAGAGTTCAAACTAGAGTTCAAACTAGAGTTCAAACTAGAGTTCAAACTAGAGTTCAAACTAGAGTTCAAACTAGAGTTCAAACTAGAGTTCAAACTATAGTTCAAACTAGAGTTCAAACTAGAGTTCAAACTATAGTTCAAACTAGAGTTCAAACTAGAGTTCAAACTAGAGTTCAAACTAGAGTTCAAACTAGAGTTCAAACTAGAGTTCAAACTATAGTTCAAACTAGAGTTCAAACTATAGTTCAAACTAGAGTTCAAACTAGAGTTCAAACTAGAGTTCAAACTAGAGTTCAAACTAGAGTTCAAACTAGAGTTCAAACTAGAGTTCAAACTTACGCACATTTCACCAAAACACTTGTTAACTTCGGGAAGCGTTTTTATTTATAAAATCATTACGACAATATTTCTATAATGAAAAACAATATATAAACTAATAATCTATTCAAATATATATATATCTAACTTCTTATCATATTGGATAACACATTATTATAAATTATAAATAATAATTACTCGTTTATATAATAATCTATTCATTTCTACATTAATTATGTAAATTATGCGATTTTAACAAAGTATCCTGATATCTCAGATAACTCAATATCTCAGATAACCCGATATCTCACACACATCTGTCGGTGCCTATGATTCTGACAAACCGGAAGTATTCATTTCATGTATCTAACTCGTTAATAATAGTATAAAGTAATAAGTATTGCTAATGGGGATGTAGGTTTGTGGGTATGAGTGTGATAGGGTGGGTGGGGGTTATGGGTATGATAGGGGTATGGGGCATGGGGTTAAGATGGGGGGGATTCATGTTATCAAACGAACGAACTAAGGAATTACTCCGTTATAAGAATGCTTGTACAATGTACAGTGTACACTGTACACTGTACAGTAGACCGGTTCGTTCGATTCAATTTTTAATCCTTCATATAAAATATAATACATATCTATATTTTAGTATAATATGTATTAACAATTTTTATAAAAAAATAGTTACCTTTGGTCACGAAGCATTTAAAGTTTGAAATATAAATTATTATTTTAAGATAAAATGTATAATATTCCATGTATAATAGTAATGACGCCATCTTATTATCTTTGATGTTTACAAATATTTAAATTAATATTTAAAATTAATTATGTATTTGTATTATATTTAATGAATTAATATAATATATACCATTATTTATATTTATTATTAATATAATATCTATATTTCATTTTTATATCTACAAATTACCAATATTAATGTCTCCTAAAACTCGAGAAAATACACCATTTTACAAAGTATTTATTTCAAAATAATTCAAAAAAATAATTAATTTTTAAAAATTAATATATATAATTATACTTTACATAAATTTGAGTGATCATATTGTATTGAATTGTGGATACGAGTTAGATATAAATGTCCTTTATATAAATAAAATAAAAAAAATAAAAAAATATATAAATATATTTTGTATTTCATATTTCAAATAAAAATCCAAAAAAAATTAAAAATGATGTTAATTTTTTTTCTAGAAATAATTTTTAATTTTTTAATAATTAATTTGAATTGTATTATTATTATCTATAAATTATATATTTTAATTTTGTAAATTAAATTGTAATAATTTATTTATATTAAATTATACGATTTTTAGATATTTTTTTTGACTACAATTATTTTATAAAATTTGGGCATCTAGATTGTTATGAAAAATATTTTGTAATGTTAATACTACTTGTTATATATGTTTCTAGGATATATCCATAGTTGGCTTAAAAAAAATCATCCAATTTTATAAAAATGTAATAAAACTTATTTCTATATCTCCCCCATGTTAACTTTTGTATGTATTCAATGTTAAAATAAAAAGGTCTCGTGACATAACAATATTTAAGATATAGGTCTACAATTTTAAACACTTATTCATCATAGCATACATAATTGTCACAGATGTGAAGGTTTATAAAATTGCGAAAAAAAATTTAGTACGAACCGGTCTACTGTACAGTGTACAGTATACATTTCTTAATGTTATTCATCTATTTCTTATTTCTATATTTATTCATTAAAATGCTTATCGTTTTATCGATATTAAATAGTTTGCGATGAAACTTCAGAAATATGCTTATCATAACCTATGACCTATGACCTACTCTGGGTGAGACAGCAACACTTTCAAAAACGATATATACATTGGGGTATACACCAGAGTTACTAGAGTCGTACTGATAACGTGTGTAGTCTATGTCTATACTATAGTATACTATACGTATATACCATATATATATACACACACACATATATATATATATATATATATATATATATATATATATATATATACACGATAACGGAACGGAATCTTTATAGGTCAACATATTTATCTGTTTCCAATATATATAATATATATATATCGGATACTTTACACATTACTCATATAGTCACACGCATACACACATGTATATACACACTTATACACACACGTATATACACACATATATCAGTGTGTGACCTATATGTGATCCCCCTCAGATTTCACACGTACACTATAACGTAATTCCTATTCGAAAGTGAGATATTCGCGGATGAGTCATACAATAGGAACACTATTTCCGATGACTTTAACATATTTAATGCCGGGTACAATAACATACTGATATAATCTAATAGATGATATACGCATAGAAATATATCATCTATTAGATTATGTAATTATGTTATTGAATCACGCATTAAATATGTTAAAGTCATCCGAAATAGCGTTCCTATTGTATCGTTCACACTGTATGATTCATGTATGACTCATGTAAACTGTGTATACATTGTATACATTTAATATCTTATTAAACCTAATTAACCCTTATTAACCGTTAGTTTCCTTTAGCTTAATATCTTAGTTACTCTTTTAAAAATAAAATAATTAATTAACATTTACTATTTTAATACATGTAATTGTGTGACTAGAACATTACATAATATTACGTAACGGAAATATAATAATATATAATATAATAATAATATAATATTTATTTATTGAATCACACATATAATAATATCGGATACAAATGGACCCCTCAAGAAGTCATAGACTTGTACATGTT
>OZ025242.1:7973320-8343320 GCA_964019155.1 Osedax fenrisi
GTTCGCGGTATTCGCGGCGACCGCGTTTCCTAGCAACTGGTCGGGGTCTATAAAAGAGGCTCCCTCGCCTAGCATCAGTTGTAGAATCGATTGCGAAGTAAGTGTAGTAACTTAATTTCGTAGCTATCTCAACCCTCTCGCACACAACCTTTTCGGATACCCGAACTAATCTTGACCCACCTTCAACAGTCTATTCTAAGACCTTTCATCAACCATGGACCCTAAAGATCCCGATTTCCGTTACCTTGGTGAGTACTCTAGATAGTAGCTTGATCACAAATTGGATTATCACGATGACGACGACGACGACAACAATAACAACAACAACAACAAATCTACTACTACTACTACTACTACTACTACTACTACTACTACTACTACTACTACTACTACTACTACTACTACTACTACTACTACTACTACTACTACTACTACTACTACTACTACTACTACTACTACTACTACTACTACTACTACTACTACTACTACTACTACTACTACTACTACTACTACTACTACTACTACTACTACTATTACTACTACTACTACTACTACTACTACTACTACTACTACTACTACTACTACTACTACTACTACTACTACTACTACTACTACTACTACTACTACTACTACTACTACAACAACAACAACTACTATACACACACAAATTGGATTACTTGGAGTATTATATATATATATATATGTATAGATTTATAGATCTGTAAAAAGATTTATAATTTAGATTTAAAATTATTATTTTAATTATTTCACCTCTATTTATAGTTTTGAATATGTAATTGTAGATAGTCACAATATATATATATATATATATATAGCATACTATATATTATATAATATACACATGTATATTGTATAATATATACGTGTATATTGTATAATATAAACATGTATTGTATAATATATACATATACTTTATAAAATATACATGTATATTGCATAATACATATATAAACATAATGTATAATATACACATGTATATTGTATAATAGATACGTATATATTGTATAATATATATATATATATATATATACGTGTATATTGTATAATATATACATTGTATAATAGATAAATGTATAATGTATAATATATATATATATACTTCACAATATATATATATATATATATATATATATATATATCTATGTATATTGCATAATATTTATATAAACATAATGTATAATCTACATGTATATTACACTTATTATAATAATGACTTTATGTAAAACATGACGTTAAATAAAATTAAGTTCTAATAATACAGTAGTTATTTCAATATCATATAATAGTACTCGCATAATATAACGTTTATTTGATCGCGTTAACCACATTATCTACTGTGGGTGTAAAGGTCAATACTTTCATGACCCCTACATCGGATAACCGCTACTATTATACTTATGATTAGAATAGCGCGATCATTAAAGTTATTTGTATTCAATTAAAACACGAACTACTTTTTACAAGTCTATTCTATTATACGTACCACATTATTCCGCGAGTGTAATTGGTTCGATACTCGTCCACGAGACGTACCCACGCATAGCTACCATGTACTTGCATAGCCTGGCATATAGCTACGTACCTAGTACTAGTACCGCTAAGAGATATCCTAGTTACCGCACAACACACGCATTATCATACGCTACTTACGTATACTTCATTACTAGGCGTGCGATATGTTCCCATTCGAATCCCCCCGTAGACTATATGCGATAGTTACATGTACTATAATAGTAGTTGTACTAGTAGTTGTACTAGTAGTTGTACTAGTAGTTGTACTAGTAGTTGTACTAGTAGTTGTACTAGTAGTAGTGTGGATACTACGTATTCGCGGTCAGTGTGTCGCTACTTCTGAAATGTGACGTAATACAGTCTAAACACACGACGTTCGGTAGTAGTAGTAGTAGTATTAGTAGTAGTAGATGTGGCATTATATTGACCTTATTATCTGGCCTGGCATCATCGTGTAACGTGTCACTGTGTTGACACGCGCACTGTTCACCTAACTCATTGTTATCGTGACAGAATGACACACGTGACCCGGTAGTAGTAGTGGTGGGCGACCGAGTGGGCGACACGTCATCACTACCCGTATTACATACTTTACCCCCCCCCCGATCCCCAGGTATCGACAAGAAGAAGCTTATGGCCGAGGCCAAGCCTTACGACGGTAAGAAGGCGTGCTGGATACCCGATGATAAGGAAGGATACGTGAAGGCCGAGATCATGTCTACCACTGGAGACGACGTGAAAGTCCTCACCGAAGCCAAGAACGTTAGTGTAGTGACGTCATAGGTAGCGAAACTCGGTGTCGCCATCTGGTGACGGATCTCGAGTTGAGAGAGAGACACGGCCGCCATTATTATTGACCACTAAACTAAGCCTATAGTTGTAAATCATCAACGTTTTAATATTGAAATATACGTGTATAGAATTGAAATTTGATATTTAAATTTAACGAGGACCACTCTTTTGTGCGCACCTATTAATCTCCTTCGAGCGGAACATATATCGCTTTGTCTGTCTGTCCTTTGTCTGTCTGTATTCAATAAGCTATTTCAATTGTTTTCGATAATTACAATTAGCCGATAATCACGTTTAGAAATAGCTTTACGAGCGGAATACAGGCATACTCGTATACTCGCTCTCTACCTATTTAATACTATCTACATTATCTAACACTTGACCTCCCACCCGGAATAGGAAGTAACCTTGAAGAAGGACCTCCTTCAGCAGATGAACCCCCCTAAGTTCGAGATGATCGAGGATATGGCCAACATGACCTACTTGAACGAGGCTTCCGTTTTACACGCCCTCCGTTCTCGTTACTCTAACATGATGATCTACGTTAGTAGTCACGTGACCCCTGGGGGTGACCTCTAGTGGGGAACACAAGTAGTAGTGGTAGTAGCGTTAATTATCGCTATTTTAAACGTTCAGTTTTGTAACCGAAATATGGATAATTACCGATTTCTATAGTTCTCTAGAACTCGAATGTCTACGCGGATTCGGACTCGTTAATTAAGATGAATAAATCGGAGTATTACTAATAGTATTATTATTAAATGATACCAGTAAATAGTGTATATTGCCTACGAAGGTGTAACTTTGTATGATATATCTCGTTATAACCGGATATTTACCGTAGTATCCGCTAAGCTCTGCATATTCAACGTTCTTACATCATCATCACTATGTTATATAACGTATGCCCGGTTTAGCGATAATTCGTATTATTAGTAAATACCTACATATCCCCACATAAGCCAATATTTCAAATTCGTACGCCAGTAGATTATTATTCTATTTATAGAGCGCGCGGTAGACGCCGGTAATCATCGCCGAGAAGTTTGCTCGGCTCTGATTGGTCGACGCGGCTCGCTCCTTATACGTCTAGCTATCCGTAGCCGACATTCCGCGAAATCTAAATATAGAAAGGGCGCACGCTAACATTCTCCACAGCCGAGAAACTATCGTTTAAACACACTTTTTTCTTTATTCATCGATAACAAATTATTAATACTAATAGTTTACATTATTATATATATATAATTATTTATATATATACATATATTTCCAATTAAGTATATTTAATTGGTTATGCTTGTAATACAAAAATTCATATTTCCGAGTGAAAAACAAACAATTGGTCTCTTTTGGTATCATGCTATCAACAATGCGACCTAGTTATCTAACGAAATACAATTACTATAAGTGACCGCCGATACTGTTTAACTATCGCATTCACATCGACGGATAGTTGTTCGGCAATATAAATTGTCGTAGGATAATCTTTGATAATACGAATAAGCTAAAGATTGTTCTAGAATATTGGTAGGACAATCGATGTTCTCAAAACCACTGACCCAAGTCACCTACTACCCTTAATTAACATCGGTTGAGTTATTGGAAATTACATACACTATATATATATATATAAATGTATATATTGTATATGTTCCAACGAAAGCAACGCGTAAGTTGACGACAATGGGGTTAATGTCTTACCCCCACCCCCACCCCATTCGACAGACCTACTCCGGTCTTTTCTGTATCGCTGTAAACCCCTACAAGAGACTGCCGATCTACACCCCATCCGTAATCGCCAAGTTCAAGGGCAAGAGGAGGAACGAGATGCCTCCCCATCTGTTCTCGGTTGCCGATAACGCATACCACAACATGTTGCAAGGTAGGCGTATTATACACTCTAGACCACGCCCCCGTAGCTATATAGGCAGACGCGCGCGTTAGATACGCCCATAAATGTATACGGAGATGTAAGCCTAACAAGGTATGCGCGATTTATCTGTGGTATTGCGATAACATCGAATTAAAGATTTACCAATCAGTATAATCAGCGCTCTAAACAGGCTTTAATTACGCATCAAACTAGGCCTCTATTACGGGACATATGTCCTATATATTATTACGTAATGCATTGTAATCGAAGTATCGTCATCCGTTCACAGATCGCGAGAATCAGTCCATGCTCATCACGTTAGTACTATCGAGTTACGTTAACAACGCCGGTTGCTAGGCGCTAGTTTTTAGCCGGCCGGCCGGCTCGGAATTTCGTAGACACGCCCCCCGAGTGTTTGAGTGACGCGCGAGCGTGCGCCATTAGCGATTAGTAAGTAAAACATGTGTACATTCCTCGACGGTTGTTTCCCTCGAATTAAAAATAGTTGCCCCCCCCCCGACCGACCGACGGTACCGGCCGAGGAATTTATACACGTTTTACATAAGTGTTTTCCCGGTGAAAGCCGGCGTAGAGGAGATTCTCCCACCCCGAGATTCTCTCCCACCCTGAGATGCTCTCCCACCCTGAGATTCTCTCCCCTACGCCGGCTAGTGTTATTGACCTCTTTCGTGTGTTTCCTTAGATTAGTGCACACGGTTAAAGAATTAAGTTCCACTAATTCTCTTATGATTACGATACACGATGAGTCATCATCGATGAGTCAACATCGATGACGCATACATCCTCGTATACCACCTCATATATATTAACGATGGACACCGGGTTATGTCCCGTGCGATATATATGCTTAGCACTAGACTGTTACCCTTTCACGCGTGTGTTTTGTTACCTATTCTAGCGGAGAAAGTGGAGCCGGTAAAACCGAGAACACCAAGAAAGTTATCCAGTTTTTCGCGGTGGTCGCATCCACTCCCTGTAACCAGTTGAACGATAAGGCTCTGAACGTAAGTGTGGGCATCGCAGTACCGTCGTTCTAATAAGTCGCCTGAGAATCTCGACTCGAAACACGATCGGTATAATGTCGAATCGAATATAGTTTCTATTTCGGAATATTAGCACGTTTGATAGTGGCTCGAGTCGAGATTTAAGCCGAGATTGCTAACTACCCGATCGTTTGAAGCTTCACTAATCACCCGCACCCGCACCCGCCCGAGCAACCCGCCCTCGTTGTCAGACGAATAAGTCTCTCTTTAACCTTTAACCTCTAGCGGAGAGTCCGGAGCCGGAAAGACTGAGAACACCAAGAAAGTAATCTCATACTTCGCCGTCGTTGCCGCCGCCCCCAAGAAGGACGGAGAAGAGAGCAAGGTCTTAAATCGCATAGACATCTCTAAAGCCAATATAGTATACTATGGTATACTGTAGTAGTAGCTTAAGGGCGACACCCGACTACTATGATTCGTTAATGCTCACGTCTAATTATCGTTTATAATAATTCATTTAAAATTAATATCGCAAATATTCAACTCCGTAACGCTTAATAACGTCAATTCTCGTCAATTCTCGTAAATTATCGTAACTTCGTAAACCGCCGAGAGCGTAAATCGCGCGCTCTAACAGCAAATCATTAAAAGCGCATTAACCTACTTGACTCTCGCTGTCTCTCTAACCTACATCTCTACCTAACCTCACTCTCTATATCATATATCTAACAAATATATATCTCTCTATTATACCTCGTTAGCCTATCTCTCTATAATATATATATATATATATATATATATATATATATATATATATATATATATCTCTCTAACGTATACCTATATCTAGACTAATCTGTAGTCGCTAGCTCTACCCACCTCTCTAACCCATATATCTCTAATATATCTCTCTCTAACATATCTCTCTCTAACATATCTCTCTCACACATATCTCTCTCACACATATCTCTCTCACACATATCTCTCTTTCCAACCTTACAAGCCTCGCCGGATAAACTTCGTCGCTATTAAGACACCGTCGCTATTATTCGTCGTCACTACAACCCAACCAGCGTCACACCCGCGTCACACCCCCCTGATTACGTACCCCTATTAACCCTCGCGCGCCCCCGCCGACGCTCACCCCATTATCAGACTAACCTCGAGGATCAGATCGTACAGACTAACCCCGTACTAGAAGCTTACGGTAACGCCAAGACCACCCGTAACAACAACTCTTCCCGTTTCGTAAGTCACACGAGTGTACCCATCTACCCCACCCCGGAGTGACTAGATGCCCCCCACCCTACCCCACCCGCGTACTAGTACCCATGTAGATAGTAGTTACCGCTTTTCCCTCGGCGACGCGCGCGCCCTCTTTCGATTGGATCCCGGATGACGTCAACAGCAGAGAGTTTTCTACTAGTGTTTATTTTATTTCACCCCGTTTGTTTGCCCGACGTTCTAGGTGGGTTCCCTGGAAGATCAGATCATCCAAGCCAACCCCGTACTCGAGGCCTATGGTAATGCCAAGACCGTTAGGAATAATAACTCGTCTCGATTCGTGAGTGTTCAATTATTTAGTTACCCGTATTTAGAGTTACCCCACCCCGCTTACCACTTTGAGTAGTACCTAGTAGAACGATAGTTTCCCCTCGTGAATTCGTGTGATTTTATATCCTTCTAGCGTTCATTTTATTCACTTAATTCACCTACGAAACATTACCGATCTTTTACCGGTAATTCTATACCGATCTTTTACCGGTAATTCTATACCGTCATACCCACGCGCGAAATCAACACATGCGTACCAGTTACGTAGAAGTAGTGATTTCGAGTGCCTAGATACGTGCCTAGATATGTGCCTAGATCATCATAGATATTTAGAACCGTTAATCGCTTTCCCCCATGACTATATACGAAGACGCACGGTGAACATACAAGCTAATCGAGCTACCACTTATAGGGTAAATTCATCCGTATTCATTTCGGAACCAACGGAAAGATTGCCGGAGCTGATATCGAGACATGTTAGTAATCGATTTCCTCCCCCCCGAGTGCAGTGGTTTTAATAGTTTAGAGTTTAATAGTTGATTTCTATCTATAATGCGATTATTCGCGAATTTCTATCTAAATATCCATCGATGTCAGTTAATATGTAAACTATAGGAACGGTACCCATGTACTTAGTTATACTCATCTCGAGTCTTACCCGGAAGTAACGGTACACAGAACCAATATTCGTAACCCCTACCCCCCGCGTTAACCCGTGTGTGTTTTCAGATCTTCTCGAGAAATCTCGCGTAACTTTCCAGCAACGCAACGAACGTAATTATCATATTTTCTACCAGTTGCTTTCGGGACGATACCCTCACTATATCGGTTGGTATGGCGGGTGTTCGACGCCCGCCACACCGAAATAGGCGGACGGCGCTGATTGGTTGGAACTCGTACCGCGACCCGTCTTACGGCGGTGCGAGTGAATCTCGGACGTCCGCCATTTCGTATTAGTCACGTGATATTAGCCACGTGACTCTAACGGAGAGTTTCGCGACCTGGCGAGCGCGCCGATACGAGTCGATCGCTAAATTCAAACCATCGATCCGGAGTCGGTTGAGATACCACCACCACTCCGATCTACTTTCGATGACCTCTCGATATCGACGCCCGCTCGCTCTCGAAACTCTACGAGTAAGACGTTTAGCTATACGGCCAGAGCGTAGATTAACCGCGCGACCACCACCGCGCGCCTGTACAGATCTGCTCGAGAAATCGCGTGTCACCTACCAACAACCCGGTGTGGAACGTAATTACCACATCTTCTACTGGATTCTGTCCGGTCTGAACCCCGAATTCGTGGACAAACTGCTCATCCAACACGACCCCGCCCTTTACCACTTCATCAACCAGGGATGTCTTACCGTAGACAACATGGACGACAGCGAAGAGATGGTCCTCGTTCACGTAAGCGACCCAACACCTCCTCGGTTTCGCGTTGACTTTGAGTTCTCTTGATTGCACCCCACCCCTACTACCAACACTACCACCGACACCCGACACCCCGACATCGATCCCACCCCCCACCCCACCGTGTGATACCAGTTTTCTTGCCGTTTCTGCAGATAGTTCCTTTCATCGGCGGCGGCGGCGACATACACATACGCATATGCGTATACATATACAGATATCGATTAGTCCTTAGATACGCGTGACTCTGCGTGTGCACAGTGTGTTTACGTGTGTTTTCCACCCCGTTTTAGAGAAAATGCTCGTCCAGAAAGATCCTAGCAACTACCATTTCATCAACCAAGGCTGTCTCACCGTAGACAGTATCGATGATAAAGATGAGATGCGAATTACCGATGTATGCATTATTAGTATATAGCTAACACTCTCTCCTCGTTTCCTATTTTACTAATCACCTTCACATACTAGATTCGTAGTCACTTTAGTTTCGTTAGCTCGTTTCCGAGTGATCTAGATAATACTCCTAAACTCCTAACTCCTTAACTCGTTTGGTTCTCCTCAAGTGTTCTCTAACCTCTTTCGATATGTGGGCCATGGTTCGCATTACTATAGAGCGCCCCCTATCCGCCCTTCTAGGAAGCTTTTGCCGTACTCGGATTCTCCGACGAAGAGAAGATGTCTCTTTTCAAGACTACCGCCGCTATCCTCCACTTCGGAGAGATGAAGTTCAAACAGAGGTTACAAACTAACTTCGCATAATACACACTCGATGTATATAGTATACCCTCTCGGGTTAAACACCCCACTATAGAGTCATATATTTATAATCGTAATCGGCAATAGAATGATATAAACTACGATTACAATTGTCGCGATAAGTTATCATCTAAATTCGCGTTCACACTTGCTAATATTCGCGCGAATAATAATCGTGGTTTTATGGATCAAACGTGTCACGTGTTTGCGCGAAATATTCTCCGGTATGTACACCTTAACTTAACATAAATAGTTAATAGGACCAATATTCGCCGTGTTAATACAACCTCCAATTAACATCCACCTCCACCTCCTCCACCCCTCCTCTTCTACCCCTCCTCCTCCTCCTCCTCCTCCCAACTTACCCCCTAATTCACCCGTCCAGACCTCGCGAGGAACAAGCCGAGGCCGATGGAACCGCCGAGGCCGAGCGCGCCGCTTTCCTCATGGGAGTCAACTGCTCTGACATGTTGAAGGCTATGCTCTCGCCCAAGGTCAAGGTCGGTAACGAGTACGTCACCAAGGGACAGAACAAGAACCAGGTCACCAATGCCGTCAACGCTCTCGCCAAGTCGGTATACGATCGTCTGTTCAAGTGGTTGGTCGCTCGTATCAACAAGACCCTGGATACCAAGAACAAGAGACAGTTCTTCATCGGTGTCCTGGATATCGCCGGATTCGAAATCTTCGAGGTCGGTGATCTATATACATTGATGTAACCTATAAGCATATAGTTGGTCTATAGACACACATGCTACATACGCATAGATATTGTCTATAAACATAGATGTTCATTATATGATTACATATATATATTTTAATTATTAAATTGTGGTTATTATATTTTAGTTGTATATTAAACCATTTCGTTATAAGTAAAAACGACTTCTCCTAATTCCTAGATGGGATGAAAGCACTCCACCGCATAAACTAACAGCATTACCTACCATAGTGTACAGAGCTATTGTTAAGTTGACCCCACCCTTCTAATTACAGTACAACACCTTCGAACAATTGTGCATTAACTACACCAACGAACGTCTTCAACAATTCTTCAACCATCACATGTTCGTACTCGAACAAGAGATCTACAAGAAGGAAGGAATCGTATGGGAATTCATTGATTTCGGTATGGACTTAGCCGCTTGTATCGATTTGATTGAAAAGGTTATTATCAAGTATTATATATAGAATGGATTAGAATAGAAATAATGTATAGGAATAATTGATTGTAAATGTTGTCTTAGAGATTAATTTTCAATTTTATTTCTTTATTTTCTAAATCGCCTCAAAATGGACCAGTTTGCCCTCTTCTGATTATCGACAGTCATTCATCCACATACATCCACACACAGCCCATGGGTATCCTGTCTATCCTCGAGGAAGAGTGCATGTTCCCCAAGGCATCCGACGATACCTTCAAGGCTAAACTGTACGAGAACCATCTCGGAAAGTCGCCCAACTTCCAGAAGCCCCGACCCGGTAAGAAGTCCAAGTTCGAGGCTCACTTCGAGTTGAAGCATTACGCCGGATCTGTTAGTACGGGATCATGTGTATTGTCCGACGGCAAATCGTCGTACCACTTAATTAATTAATATAAGTTTAATTTAAATAAGTTACTAATTAAATATTGTAGGGCATATAGATATTTTAACTATATCGATATATATATACGTTTTATAATTATTAATGTATTATATAGTTATATAGAACACATATAGAATAGATATTTATTGAAATTTGTATAGTTATTATCAAAATATAATTTTTTTAAATAATAATAATAATCGTGTATGCTTAAATCGGCAACCACGTTCACTACACGATCACTTACTACATAGGTCGGGTACAACATCTGCGGATGGTTGGACAAAAACAAGGATCCCATCAACCAGAGCGTAGTCGATCTGTTGAAGGAGTCCAAGGAGCTCTTGGTTCCAGTCTTCTTCGCCGAACAGGCAGAGAGTAAGTACACGTGCACCTAGATGGCGCACCTACTGTACGCGAATATAGTGTAACCATACCACGCGATGCCACGCCCCTAACCACGCCCCTTTCTCTTGTTAACAGAAGATACCGGTAAGAGGAAGAAGAAGGGATCTGGTTTCCAGACTATCTCCGCCACCCACAAGGTACAAATTACGTCATAATTACGTCATAATTACGTCATAATATATACATTTAAATTAAATTATACAGTATATGTTTATTATTAATAGTTATATTAGAATATCGCAATGCAATAATGTAAAATATATGTACACACGATTTATAACGACACGATTTATAAAGCGTCCACTTAGTTAATATCCCCCCCCCCATACTTCTCTCCCCATCACCCCTTCTCGGCACCCCATTGCACACCCACACTCTCGGCACCCCTACTAGGAACAACTCAAGAGATTGATGTGCACATTGCACGCGACCACCCCGTCATTCGTGCGTTGCATTATCCCCAACGAAATTAAAGAGTCAGGTATAACCGAGAGTCCGACCCACCACCCTAACCCGACACCGAAATACTAATACCCGTTGAGAGTGACCTATTTTTCCTAACTCTCCTTTCCGTTTCTCTGATCCGCCTAACACCGTTTTCACGCGCCCGACCCACGGAACCCCCGTTACCCCCGCCCCCCCGGCGATTAACCCACGCGTTACCCACCCAGTTAAGCTAACCCTAAGTTATCACACCGTTAACCCCGCGCGCGTTACGCCCTAGGACCAATTGAATCGGCTGATGACCACCCTGCGTGCTACTTACCCCTCGTTCATTCGTTGTATTATCCCCAATGAACTGAAAGAACCAGGTGGGCTACGAGCTCTTTACCACAGTAGATAGTGGCTTCGGTAGTGCACTGAAAACCTAGTCGGGTGATACCTAGTAGCGGAGAAGTTTCACAGAGTTTAGCGCAAGATTTCCAGATTTCGCGCGTGTTTCCCCCCCATTTTGTTTGATTTGATTTCTTGAATAACCCTTTAGCGACCAACTTGCAATACAATTAACGACTACGCATCGTACATCGCGTATAGTGATTAATACAACAAGCACAATAGCGATCTAGAGTCGATACAGAAGGTCCTCGGTACGTTCCTATTGTTCTCGATAGTTTAGCGGTACGCGACGAATGCGTAGGTATTAGGTACATGCGTACCTAGCTAGATGTATTAGGTACACGCGTACCTAGCTAGAGGTATTAGGTACACGCGTACTTAGCTAGAGGTATTTCGAGTAGATGTTAACGTCGGCAAACCCATACCACTTCCGCTCAGGAATCGCTGAATAAATTGATGACAAACCTAAAGATGACTCAACCTCACTTCGTGCGTTGCATTATACCTAACGAGGAAAAGGAATCAGGTAGCGCACCTCGCACACACACACGCACACCGCACACCGCACACACACATCGCACTCATTAACGTGCGCGCGCACACATCGGTGTCGATTAATTCGCCTACGCCCCGTTGTAACGTTAACCACGCCACGAATCGAATATCGACAACCTTACTATACGATTCCGCGATACAGCGTACGCGTACACATATACGTACGCACCTACGAACGCACCTACGTACGCACCCACAGCTACACACATCTACAGCATGCCTTTACCAACTTGTACGCGTGTGTTTGCATGCGCCTGTAATGACATGACACTGAGCCGAAACACTAGCACCGAGATCGCACAGAAATCGTACGACCTAATTTCGACCAATCACCGTCCAGGAATGATCGACGCCGCTCTCGTACTCAACCAACTCCAATGTAACGGTGTACTCGAAGGAATTCGTATCTGTCGTAAGGGATTCCCCAACCGTATCCTGTACTCTGAATTCAAACAGAGGTACGTGTTCTCGCTAAACTCGAATGTGTTCTAGTAACTCTTCAATATTCATTAAATATTATGATTCCAATGTTTTAGCTACTCAAATATCTATAAAAAGGGATAATTTTAAAGTGTTAAAAATCATAAAATATCTATTATTATAATTATTATACATTATTATACTTTACACAATTCTACGATTATAACGTATATTAATACCTCTTATACACATATACATGTTCACTTACAATACCTACAGATACTCGATCCTGGCCCCTAACGCGATCCCTGAAGGTTTCGTTGACGGTAAGGTTGCCACCGAGAAGATTCTCACTTCTCTGCAACTCGACCAAAATGATTACCGTCTCGGACACACCAAGGTACGCTAACGTACAACCTTTCTATAGATATGGTATAGGGTTGTTAATAATACATGGATAGAAAATAGATGTACAGTAAATGTAAACTACGTTGAAAGGACAGTTCGATTTCAAGTTAAACTTCATCTAGGTTCCTGGATGGGATTAACGGACTCCACCAAAATAAAAAAATTTAAAAATAGAATAACTCAAATGATATCGCTGATAGCGTTACCCACTATATCGGGGTTAAGGTCGCTACGACATCGTACTAACCCACTAACCCTTCTACCACCTGTTAGGTGTTCTTCCGTGCCGGAGTACTCGGAGTGTTGGAAGATCTCCGCGACGACCGTCTCGCCCTGATCATCTCACTGTTCCAGGCTCACGTTCGCGGATACCTCATGCGCAAGAACTACAAGAAACTCATGGATCAACGGTAAGCACCGACTTCGCGGCGTTAATACTTCGTAGTACACTGATGCGCGCGGGCAACTGTAAACACTGCAAGTGTCGATCTTATCGTAAAGCTCTTTAGGAGAGACAACGTAAATATAATAAATGTATGAAAAGAGTAAACGTAAATATTTTCTAATAAATAATAATAATAATAATTATTATATATATATATATATATATATTATATTGATACTATTATTTATATATTTAATGATACTAATCGATGACCTATTGCCGTACAACAGTCTTGGTTTGACCATCATCCAACGTAACATCCGTAAGTGGTTGACCCTACGTAACTGGCAATGGTGGAAACTGTACACTCGCGTGAAGCCCCTCCTCTCCATCGCTCGTCAAGAAGACGACATGAAGAAGAAGGAAGAAGAACTCGAAACCACCAAAGAAGAGTTGACCAAGTGCGAGAAAATCAAGAAGCAATTGGAAGAACAGAACGTCACCCTACTCCAGGCTAAGAACGATCTGTTCCTGCAAGTGCAAGCCGAACAGGACTCCATGAACGATGCTGAAGAACGTATCAGCCAACTGGTTACCCAGAAGGCCGACTACGAACAACAGATCAAGGATATGGAAGAGCGCCTTCAAGACGAGGAAGGTACCTGCGATACCCTCGAAGATAACAAGAGGAAGTTAGAAGAGAATGTTGACAAACTCAAGACCGATGTCGATGATCTTGAAACCAAATTACAAAAGGTAACTTATAAATTAACTTTATTTTACAGTAATATATCGTTATACTATGTATTTATATTAATGTTTAGTTTATTAAATCATATAACTAATTATTAAAAATATATATATATATATTTTATACTTAAACTATATAAAGTAACTTATATTTATCACATTTATTGGAATTATTTTATATTAATTTTAATTTTTAATAATTAAATATAATTAATTAATAAAATGTATTATAACTAATATTAATGATTTCACCCGTCATATAGTCCGACCAAGAGAAACAAGTCAAGGAGAACCAGATCAAGACCTTGAACGACGAGATGGCCCGTCAGGACGAAGCCCTCGCCAAGTTGAACAAGGAGAAGAAGGGAGCCGATGAGAACAACAAACAGCTCACCGAACAACTCCAAGCTGAAGAGGACAAATGTAACCACCTCAACAAACTCAAGCAGAAACTCGAGCAAAACATTGACGAGGTAATAATTAATCTAAACATAAATATATCGAATTCATTATTACATTATTAATATATATATACAATCAAATTATTAAACTCATTACTTTCTTTAATATTCGTTCAAGATTAATCTCAATAATTTCTTTCTCCTACATATATATTAAATCCATACCATATCTATACATAATCTAATACAATGTACATACGTCGATCTAGATGGAAGACAACCTCGAACGCGAGAAGAAACACCGCGCCGACGTCGAGAAGACCAAGCGTAAGCTCGAACAAGACCTGAAGATGACTCAGGAGACAGCCGACGATCTCGAGCGAGTGAAACGCGAACTCGAGGAGTCCGTCCGCCGAAAGGAGACCGACCTCGCCACGGTGAACAGTCGCCTCGAAGACGAACAGAGTCTGGTGGCTCAACTTCAACGCAAGATCAAGGAACTGCAGGCTCGTATCGAGGAACTCGAGGAAGAGTTGGAGGCCGAGCGTCACGCCAGATCCAAGGTCGAGAAACAGAGAGCCGAGGTTCAACGCGAGTTGGAAGACCTCAGCGAACGTCTTGACGAAGCCGGTGGTGCCACTCAAGTAAGTGTACATACATCATAGGTGTATATATATAATGTTGAATACTTATTGAATTAAATAGGTTTTAATACTATTACGGGTTTGTTTCTTATCGTCACCGTATGGATTCAAACATAATACTTTCATCTCAAATCAATAATAATAATGTTGAATAAGTATTTAATTCATTCTGGTTATTATCGGCACTTGAATCAAACATAATACTTTAATATTTCTATTGTTAAATATATATATATAAATATATATATGAATATTATTTCGATGATGAATATTAATACTATGAGACTAACCGTTAACGCAATCGTAGGCTCAAATCGAAGTAAACAAGAAACGAGAAAGCGAACTCCAAAAATTAAGACGCGATCTTGAAGAACAACAACTCCAAGGTGAACAGACCAGCCAAATGTTACGTAAGAAACAACAAGACGCTGTCAACGAGCTCTCCGAACAAATGGACCAAGTTAACAAAATCAAGAACAAGTTAGCATCGATAATATTTAATATAATTACATTTAGTTGTGATAATAATTATAATAAAACTATAAACGCAATGATTCTAACCAACTATCTTATCAACCAGGGTCGAAAAGGAGCGCAACCAATTGAAATCCGAATTAGAAGACATTCAATCCCAACTGGAACACGTTTCCAAGGGAAAGAACTCCGCCGACAAACTCGGAAAACAACTGGAATCTCAACTCTCCGAATTAAACTCCCGTCTCGAAGAAGCCCAACGTTCCATCAACGAATTACAATCCACCAAGAGCAGACTCCAGGCCGAAAACACCGAAATGTCTCGCCAACTCGAGGAAGCCGAAAGCCAACTCTCCCAACTCGCCAAGCAGAAGTCCATCTGCTCGAAACAACTCGAAGACGTCAAGGCTAACCTCGACGAAGAATCTCGTATCCGAAGCAAACTCCAGTCCGAGAACCGTAACATGTTATCCGACTTGGACCAAACTCGCGAAGCACTCGAGGAAGAACAAGAAGGTCGCGCCGAGATGCAACGTCACCTCACCAAGGCCGTAAACGAAACCACTGTCTGGAGACAGAAGTTCGAGAGCGGAGAAGGTGGCTGCCGTACCGAAGAATTAGACGATCTTAAACGCAAGATGAACGCTAAGGTAGTGTTCATATTTGATTAATAGCTCATTTAATGAGTTATATTTAGCGAGTATGATACTAATTATATAATGTCACATAGTTAATGGAAGCCGAAAGTCAATTGGAAGGTGCTGTTTCCAAGGTCAGCTCATTGGAGAAATCCAAGATGAAGTTAACCGGAGAATTAGAAGATCTCGTAATTGAAGTCGAACGCGTTAGTAGATCCATCGTATAATGTTAAATAACCTTAGATATAGATAGAATAAAAAATAGAATAGAATATATTTATTGAGTTTTCAAATGAATCTATTCTTCCTTCAATTTATTTTTTCATTTAATTTATAATATCCTTTAAACCGAATAAAAAAGACTTTAGTATTTTAATTAATCTATACCATAACTTAAAACAAAGAATTAATCGCATCGCGCATCATCTCGCAGGCGAACGCCATCAGTAACCAAGCCGAGAAACGTCAACGCATGTTCGACAAAACCATCGACGAATGGAAGCGCAAGGTATCCGACGTCTCCTCCGAACTGGACGTGTCGCACGCCGAGTGTCGTCAGAACTCCGCCGAGGTTTACCGCCTCAAGACTCAAGTGGAAGAGAGCTCCGACAACGTCGAGGCTGTCCGTCGCGAGAACAAGAACCTCAGCGAAGAGATCCACGATCTCAGCGACCAACTCACCGACGGAGGTCGTAGCGTACACGAGCTCGACAAAGCCCGCAAGAGGCTCGAACTCGAGAAAGAAGAACTCCAGGTAAGCGCATCATTACTATCCTATGGGTAGTGCTATGTATTCAAATATATCACAATATAACTAAATATATACCAATATATCCCAATTTATTATGATCCACTCCCATTATCCGCTCTATATATGCTTAATTAGATTTAGTGATTACACATAATCCAGTATTGTATACTAGCAATTAAAAGCTCTCTTTACTTGTTTAATCTATACCTTTACTAATGCATCTGTTCGCACGTTTAGTCTGCCCTCGAAGAAGCCGAATCCGCCCTCGAAACCGAAGAGGCCAAGGTACAACGCTCCACCCTCGAGATGTCCGCCGTCCGTCAAGAAATTGACCGTCGTCTTGCTGAGAAAGATGAAGAATTCGACAACACTCGGTTAGCTATGATGTCACACATAAGTAATACCCTACACACATCTGACCACTTCTACACTACCATTAGTATATAATTATCGATATTTTCATTATATATATATATATTTGTCATATTGTAATCTATATATTAGAATTTAAAAGTATATTTACGCTTATCACAATGATTATCTTAATTTATGATATAATCTTAACTAAGATAATTCTACGAATTTCTCTACCGTCCACAGCAAGAATCACCAACGCTCCCTCGACTCTATGCAAGCGTCTCTCGAAGCCGAGAGCCGCGGCAAGACCGAAGCCATGCGCGTAAAGAAGAAGCTCGAACAGGACATCAACGAGCTCGAAGTAGCACTAGATTCCGCCAACAGGGGTCGCGCCGATGCCGAGAAGAACATCAAACGCTTCCAGGTACGTCCTAGACGAATACCGGTATTGTGGTAAACTTTCAGCGAATCTTACCCGAGATGTATTACTGAATATAGCTTAAATTGTATCGAAATATATATCAATATTTAAATATTTTAAATCACTATTCGAATATTTTCACTTCGCAAAACGTACACAAACTATTTCGTAACGCTATACGATCCGTTGTAGAGCGTAACACTTATTACACACGCACTCACACACTCACACTCGCACACACGCACACACGTACACTCGCACACACGCACACTCGCACACAGGTACAACTCCGCGAAGTCCAAACCGTCGTAGAAGACGAGCAACGCGCTCGCGACGACGCCCGCGAAGCCTACAACCAATCGGAACGTCGGGCCAATCAGATCACCGCCGAGATCGAAGAACTTCGCTCTCAGCTGGAGTCCGCCGAGCGATCGCGCAAGTCCGCCGAAGGTGAGGCTTACGAGGCAGCCGAGCGAGTGTCCGAACTGACCCAGGTCAACTCGAGCCTCAACTCCATCAAGCGTAAACTCGAAACCGACGTACAAGCTATGCAAGTAAGTACCCACTCGTAATAATAATATTTATTAGAAAAATTTAAATAATAATTTTTTTTCTTCTGTTAATTATAATAATATTTATATGTTTTCTTCTGAAGGGCTTCAAAATAATATGCCTATCTTCTGTTGTTGTTGCCCATCTAGAATTATTATTAACATATTATATATAGATATATTATTAGATTAGGTAGTTGTTAATTTAAACATATTTAAGCATACTTACAACAAATCGAACATTTAAACACAACCTAACCGTTCTCCACCTCCCCTCCGCCAGTCCGACTTGGAAGACCAGTCCTCCGAGCTCCGCAACTCCGAGGAGAACTCGAAGAAGGCTTGCATGGACGCCGCTCGTCTGTCCGAAGAACTTCGCCAGGAGCAAGACCACTGCGGTCACGTGGACAAATCTCGCCGAGTACTCGAATCTCAGCTCAAGGAGTTCCAGATCCGTCTGGACGAAGCCGAAGCTAGCTCACTGAAGGGCGGCAAGCGTATGATCCAGAAACTGGAACAGCGCGTGCGTGAACTCGAGGTCGAGTACGAGAACGAAACTCGTCGTCACACCGAAACCGGAAAGTCCATGCGCAAACAGGTTGGTCACGTGCTTCACATCGCACACCTCCTTCAGTCTTTCTTCACCTATTTATGTAATTATATTCGACTAAATTTAAAGATTAAATATTTACGATTTAATAGGCGGTTTAATGCGTACATAATTCATCGTAGCTGATACCCATCAGTCTCTATAAACATATTTAGATAGTTGTGCGTATATAGTAAGATAATACTATAATACTAATGCCCGTTTCGCCCGCCAGGACCGTCGTCTCAAGGAGTTGGCGTTCCAGTCTGACGAGGACCGTAAGGCACACGAACGTATGCAAGACACCGTCGACAAACTCCAACAGAAGATCAAGACCTACAAACGTCAAGTCGAAGAGGCCGTTAGTGTCTTTATACCTACCCTACTCCTCCTCCTCCTCCTCCGCATCTATTTTCCTATTCTCCTCCTCCTCATCGTCTTCTAGTTATTTAGTTATTTTTATCTAGCATGGTATTTTCATGATAATAATATTTATAAATATATATTTTTGAGAATAGATTTTTAGGAATATATTTTTTAGAATATAACATATTAAAATATTTCTTTTAAGATAAATAGAATAATATTGTTACCAACTCGTGTCAAACACACGCACTCTCACACCAACACACGCCTCGTACACACCACGCCCACTTACGCCCACATTTAAATACAACAACACCACACACTATAGGAGGAGATCGCCGCTTTGAACTTGGCCAAGTACCGTAAAGTTCAGCACGAACTCGAAGACGCCGAAGAGCGCGCCGACATGGCCGAGAACACCCTTAGCAAACTTCGCGCTAAGAACAGGTCCTCAGCCTCCGCCACTCGCACCTTCTCTTCTTCGGTTAGTCACGCCCCCCTCGTTAGACACGCCCATCTTTAGATACGCCTATCTCGTGCGCTCGCATCTTATCGTGAATAATCGTTACTGCTGATAATGGCAATCATAAGTAGCAGGTTAAATGTAGCTGTGAATAAACCGGTAAATTAGTATATAATACACCTAATAACCTATTATATAATCGAGTAGAATACTCTTATCTAAGCGCTACATCGATTAGGCTAGATTAAACGCACATTATAGCATTGCAGCTATCTATTAGTAGTAGGGATAGTATTACATAATCACCCCTCCCACTATTACGTCACACCACTCGTGTCGCTAGTTGGCCCCGATAGCGCATAACGACCGTCGTTCTAGCGTGTCCATGGGTCGCGAACAGTAGAGTCAGGCCGGCAGACCGATAGCGTAAGTGACAATACCTGGTAGCGAGTAGCCGTACTAGTAGCTGTACTAGTAGTAGTAGTAGTAGTAGTAGTAGTAGAGGTACACGCACGCACGTACGTACCCTTAGTAGCATTGTTAGTAGCGATTAGGCCTTCCCTTAGTAGCCTATCAGAGGTCATTGTTGTTCACCTTAGTAGTTAGTACCGCCGAGTTTTTCAGCGTACAAAACCCAACTCCACTTCGGTGGTATATCGCGTTCACCGATTGGTCGTTAGTAAACATTCGTTACCTCCACTCCACTAAGGGTGGTGCAAGTTCCTCGATCACAACGAAACGTGTAACGGCTACCAGCAGTGTCACGACCACCGATTAGGTAACCACCGCCACACTGAACCAGAGTGAGGGTGGCGATCACTAACAGCGCTGTGCGTTTTGCGTGCGTTGAGGTGGCGATTTAACGCGAACAATAGAGTTGTCGCCTTTCGTTGCGGGGGTTACCGATTACGTGACTACTAAACCACTCACGACATTCACACCCCACCCCCATTAACTTCGAACAGTTTTCTTGTTAAGAGTGTTTCACGTTTTCTAGATTATAGTTTTAGTTTCGTGTTTTTCCCGATTGATTGATTGACATTATAACACGCCCATTATCACATGACATTACCTAACCACCACCCACACGTCACTCAGGTTGGATCTCGTACTTCGCCCTATTTAACTACCGGCCTGAGCAGCAACGTCTCCCGCATCGGTCTCGATCCTGAATCTTTGCTGGCCGACGATTAAATGTTTCGTTTCGAACTTTGAACTTTAAACTCTGAATACCTTTATATTCAGTGTTTCACGTGTACTACATATGTTATCTAGTGTATCCGATAGTTAAATAAATGAATCTCTCTCTACCCTTTCTTATTTCATTTCATTACGAATACGTTTAGATACTTAATAACATATTACAAATCGCAAAAAGGTCAAATTACAATGAATTACCGAAGATGCGAATAATATAAATGTGCATTAGTGAATCACAGTATTAATGATTATGAATAACGTGATATAAAATAAAATAGGCTAAATGATAAATTAAACATTGATATACCAATATAAATGATTGATATAGCAAATAAAAGCATACATGTTCCAATAAAAGATAATTAATCGTTTGATAAATATACTATGATTCATCGAAAAGTATCGTTCACCTAAAATACATATAAATCATAAATAATAATACTGAATAAAATACAAAATATCAGACTTAACATAAAGATCATAAATAATAGCTAAATAAAAATAAATGATCAATATCAATACTTGATATATTATATTATATATTAGTCAATTCATTACTTAACAAACATAACATAGCTGCGATGCGGTATAATGAACCGGCTTCGAACCCTGCAATTATATACACATACTATTACATCGACTTCTCTAGAAAATGAAGAAGTGGTATTGCAGCCATCTTCCTTAAATCTATTAAACTTACGAACATAATAATACAACATAAAACTCGCTATTAATCATGCTAATTCATTCACCCCGATAACAATAAAATACTTATATAGCAATAATATACTATTATACAAATTACACATATTCAAATGAAACCAGATATCATATAGTACATACTTAACTTGATAAAACGAAACATTATAATTTCTGACGACTTCAACATAAATACAACTTTAAAAACCTATAATGAACTATTACTGACAGCACTCTTAAACAATAGAGATCCTACACATATACAATATAATATATTTGATCTAACATTATGTCATCTAAATAATCCTATTAATATTAAATCACCAATAAAATCTATTTGTAAGACACAGATTCATTCTGAACCACGATGGAAGCATGCATATCAACAGCACATATACATCTTCGATTAATTAGAGAATTAATAAATATATAATAAATAAAAATATTGATACACAAAATATAAATGAAAAAAAAAATATATATATATGTATCTAATATAAAAATATACTTTAATAATATTGGTAGATAAACATGATATGAATATGCCAAATAAAACAGTCGACTAATTCCTCTCGAATAAAGAAATCAGAAACCTCAATCGCCGAAATCGTTAATCTTAGATTATGAATTAATACAAATTAACCCGTTTGTAAGTCTTAATATATCATAGCCACATTAAAAGTGTTATACGAATGTATCTAAACGAAGGGTTTTAAGTTGATCCAAGTAACTTTTACATGACGAATGATGACGTAACTTCTAACTTTGTCGTGATGTTACGAGCACGCCATACAACCTCTAGATTCTAGATCGGTATTCAGAATGATATATAATCTATAGATGAACATTCTAGAATAGGTCTGTAATGTGTAATATAGGATTTAACGGCGCGAAATTAGTTATAACCCTATAGGGTTAAACGACGAAACTGGCGCTAATTAAATTATACTCTTTTACACGAAATATTAAAACATAGGGAGTTATCTACTTAAATACCTAGATCTATTTGAAATATAATTTATCATAGGATTATTATAGATATAATATTTTAGAATTTGGTCTATACAAATTGATATTTCATTTAAGCAAATATATTATTTAAATATATAGGGAATGTAACCTAATACTACACTTTAACAATAAATTAACATTTTATGACTCAATCAGACAAATTACAATTACATTATTTATAATTAATTTTATGAATAATTTAATATAATTTAATTAGTAATTATTTATTAATTTGTATTATTATATTAATTAATAATACAAGTTAAGTATACTTAACTTGTATTATTAATTAATATAATAATACAAATTTGTTAGTAATTATTTATTAATTAAGTATACTTAACTTGTATTATTAATTAATATAATAATACAAATTAATAAATAATTACTAATTAAATTATATTAAATTATTCATAAAATTAATTATAAATAATGTAATTGTAATTTGTCTGATTGATTCATCAATACTATATAGTTTATCTAGTGGTATATAGGGTGTCCGTTATTATAATACAGGGTGTCCGTATACCGAATATATTCGGTCATGTGTACAGAATACGGACTATATATATACATATATATATACATAATAATATTTTTAGATTTAGCTTCATTGGTGGTATTAATATTATAACGCACGCGCTTTTTATGAAAATCAGAATAGTTCATACGCTATGAGCTGATTGGTTTAGGGTGTCCGTATTAAGACATCTAGAGTGTCCGAATTATGGATTAATATGACCTCTAGATATATGCTTATAACTTAATTAATATTTGATAATAAATATAGAAATTAGGTATATAATTTTTAGAATTCTTCAGTTTTTAATGATATATTTTTATGTTTTTATATTTTTATGTTTTTATGTTTTTATGTTTTTATATCGATACATGTCTATATTATTGAGAAAATTTTAAGTTGAAAATTGTTTTCATAAAATTAAAAACGTAATAAAAAAATCAGTTTGTTTGATATATCATCACTATTTTGAATAATTAAAAAAATACTTATTTAGACTATTTATATATTATGAATATTTTATTCATTAACATTTTTTTGTAGGTTTTATGGTTTCTGATGTATACCGAGAGTGTCCGTATTCGATTACTTTCCCCTAGTCGAAAGTATAAAGCATACATATTTTACCTTTATATTTATTATCAGGAATATTTCCTGATGCTTTTAAAATAGAAAAGTAATACCTATTTATAAAGGAGGGGATAAATTGAATTCAGAAAATTACAGTTTAATTCCACTTTTGCCTCGATTATCTAAAATTCTAGAAAAATTGATTAAAGTAAGATTTACTAGCTATCTAAATAAATATAATATTATAAGTGATTCACAATATGGTTTTAGGACTAATATGTCAACGTCTGGTACTTTAATTTATTTAATTGAATTTGTTACTGACGTTTTAGAAAAATGTGATATATGTTATTTTGTTTCAATTGACATCAAAAAGACATTTGATACAATATATCATACGATACTCATTAAGAAATTACAATTATATGGAATCAGGGATACTGTTTTAAATTTAATAATCAGTTACCAAAATAATGGCAAACAATATGTAAATATTCTTGATGCAAATTCTACATCACTATATATTAATTGCGGTGTTCCATAAGGATCGGTTTTAGGACCACTATTATATTTTAATTTATATTAATGACATGACAAATATTTCTAATAAGGTTAAGATAATATTGTTTGCTGACGATATAAATCTTATTTTTAAAAGTGACAATATATCTTGAGCATATTATGCAGGAATATCTATATATATATATATATATATATATATTATATGAATGGCTGTGTATAAATAAATTGTCTATAAATATACAAAAGTCTACAGAAATTCTATTTAATATTAGAAATCCACTTTCATCTATTCGATTAAATATTTCTATTAATAATATTCCTATAGAATTTAATAGTAACATCACATCTTTAGGTTTATTTATCGATGATCAATTAAATTGGAAAATACATATTTCCCATATATTAAGAAAATTATCAAAAATTTTAAAATTTGGATTGATGATATGAACATTATTTTGTCTTATATTAAATCGATGAGAGTGTTTGACTTAATGGATATAACTCGGCTTTTTTTAGTTTTCATGATTAAGATTGAAAATATATTATTATTATGGTAAGTGTAGCTATTATTGTAGTGTATTGTTTATTGGGTAATGCTCATCTTATGTTGTTGCAGACTTGAAACAATTATATTATCTAACCAGTCCCTAATTGTATGTTACCTATTTTAAATTTATTTATAACAAGGTTTTTTTAGAGTTTTATAATACTTATATTTTACCATTACAATTTAAAAAATTTCGTTAGTTAATTTGTTTTTATTACTATACTCATACTTTTTTCAAAGGAATATCATACGATTTTCTTGAATATCTATCTGGGTTCTTATACAAAATTTTGATTTTATATATATATTATTATTATTATTATCAGATTATTATCAGACAATTACCCTTTTATTAATATAATAATCTTAATCATAGTTAAATAAAATAAATAAATAATATTATTATTATTATTATTATTGAATTGAATTAATTTTATTTCGAATTATATTCATATAATTTATATAAATAATTTCTATATATAGAAATTCTAAAACGACTGCAGTCGTACACGCCGAAGTCGTAACGTACTAAACAACAGCACCTTATAACAATGGCGGCGCAACAAAGGACTGTTGTAATACATGTTAAACTAGGTGCTATAGCTGAAACTGTAGCCAGAATTCATAACAATAAAGAGGATTTCCTGTAATACGAATAATAGTATTACATGACAATATTGATTCACGTATATATATATATATATATATATATATATACACTTTGGCTCGCATACTTACTTTATAACGGTTATAGGTTATTTATGTTTAATATTTAAATATAAAAAATTATTTTATGAAAAATACCTCCTCTGAGTTATGGCATAAGACCCCTTTATTTAAGTTATGGCTTTTGACCCCTTTATTTAAGTTATGGCTTTTGACGACACATTAAATAGACTATATATTGACATATGCTCGTGACATATTATACGGATACTAGACATTAAAAAATAGAATGCCAAACAATACACGCACACAAACATACTCACGTACAGTGTACGTCGTACACTCATATAAATATATAGGATAGGATAGGATAGGATAGGATAGGATAGGATTGGATAGGATAGGATAGGATAGGATAGGATAGGATAGGATAGGATAGGATAGGATAGGATAGGATAGGATAGGATAGGATAGGATAGGATAGGATAGAATAGGATAGGATAGGATAGGATAGGATAGGATAGGATAGGATAGGATGGGATAGGATAGGATAGGATAGGATAGGATAGGATAGGATAGGATAGGATAGGATAGGATAGGATAGGATAGGATAGGATAGGATAGGATAGGATAGGATAGGATAGGATAGGATAGGATAGGATAGGATAGGATAGGATAGGATAGGATAGGATAGGATAGGATGGGATAGGATTGGATAGGATAGGATAGGATAGGATAGGATAGGATAGGATAGGATAGGATAGGATAGGATAGGATAGGATAGGATAGGATAGGATAGGATAGGATAGGATAGGATAGAATAGGATAGAATAGGATTTGTATTATTGTAAATAGAACACAGGAGAAAACAATAAAAGGACATCCACAAATAGTCAGTAAGAATGTCGACGTATTTGCCCATAATAATGTCATGTGCATATTAATAATATGTAGAATATATTTATAGATATTTTAAAATTAGATTTTCTCATCAAACTACGTAGTACTACGTTTAACTAATGATATATACATATAGGAGAGAGTGCTCTAATATCGACATGCACGTAATATCGACACCCTAGAGATCTTCTAAAATATAATTCCAATCAAAAAATAATTAATGTATGAAATGTTAATCAATATAATTCTAATTTATATGTATATAATTTTTTTTTTAATATTTATATTTTTTTAATTATAAACAAAAAACTGATTTTTTCGTTACAACTCTAAATTTATGAAATTTTTGAAGTACAATATCGATTTTCAATCATTTGAAAATATATATTTTTTAAATATTTTAAATACATCATATAGATCTAATTATATTTTACAATGTGCTGAAAATATTTTGTATTTATGATAATTTGTTACAAAGTTATTGACGTTTACCTATAGGTCTTATAAGAAACATACATTTTCATAATACCGATACCCTAATTGCACGTAATATCGACACCCTTTAACCAATCAGCGTTATTTGTTTATAATGTGCATGCGTTATGAATCATAACTTATGATACAATTAATTTTAGGAAAACAATGTATGAATTGCGTGTGTTAACTAAAAGTAACGCGCATTTAATTCTGATTGGATAGTGGATATTAAATAATATATTGTATATCTAAATATCAATATAGTTAGGGTGTCGATATTATGTGCCAAGGTATCGGTATTCGAGGCAGTGCCTGTAATATCGACACCCCTGTTATCTCAGAGTTAAACAAACTAAATTAAATTTTAAAATAGCTATTATATGTATATACCTACTTAATACTTATAAATAAAATTTTGTAATATTTAATTGAGAAATAATAAAGTGTTGGTGATTTATTACTAGGCTATCGGTATTCGAGTACTATCCCATACATGAAGCATGTTTCGGGGTTACTCAATGCGCACATGGGTACATAGATCCATATAGGGTATAACGAGCTCACCGATTGTAGAATTTCAAATAACCACATATCTCAGCTGACTAGTCAATTGTCCTATATGTATACCAGATGTATACCATATCCCTATCTGGTATACCAGACAACAACGGTGAATACACAACTATTATACGAACAATAATAATTATAACGATAACATAATGAACACATACTTATGGAACTGATGGAATACCATCTTCTATGTTAAAATTATTATCTAATTATGTAGACCTTTATATATTATTTTTAATTCATCTTAATATCGGGTAATATACCAACAATTTGGAAACATCTATAATGACACCAATTTAAAAAATGGTGAATCATCTTATACAAAATTACTATTTCAATAAAATGTGTAATGTATAGAGTATTATAATATATTATTCCTAAACAATTAATTTAGTATTTAAAATCTAATAATTTATTAACAAAAAATCAATATTGTTTTATAATTGGAAAATCAACAGATTTACAAATGTTTAAAATGTTGGTATAATGAATTTAATAATACAAAATGTGTAGATATAATATATATTGATTTTTCAAAAGATGTTGATGTTTTTCTCATGAAAAAATATTATATAAATTAAAATCATACAAGTATATATAATAAAATAATAAAATGGTTTTATAATTTTTTTTCAAATAGATTATACGGGTTGAAAATTCTTTTTAAAATAGTTCTATTGTAAAATCTGGAGTACCACACGGATCGGTTTTAGGTCAAATTTAATTTTTTAAATTCAATTATATATTTTATTATAATTATTACTTTATTATTATTATAATCACATTATCAAAATGTGAAGTTATGACTTTATAGAAGGTTACTCCATCTAAATATTTTATAAATAATATTCAATTAGAAAACGTTACTTTTTATAAAGATTTAGGAATAATATTTGAGAATAACCTTTTATTTAATAAACATATTGATTATATTTGTAAAAAAGCTTATTTTTCTTTAAATTCAATATTTAGATGAATTACTACAAAATCCCCTAGAGAATTATTAAATGTATATACAATTTATTGCAGACCAATTTTAGAATATGCATCCATAATTTGGTAACCTTTTTCAAAAGTTAGTAAATTTCGTAGTCTCATAGACCAAATTGAAAGAGTGCAAAGATTATTTATTAGAAGATTAATTACAAGATGCGTAGGATATAAAAATTCATCAAATATTAATTATAAATTATATACAGAGAGATTGGAATATTTTAAATTAGAATCAATTGAATTTAGAAGATGGTATTCCATCAGTTCCATAAGTATGTGTTCATTATGTTATCGTTATAATTATTATTGTTCGTATAATAGTTGTGTATTCACCGTTGTTGTCTGGTATACCAAATAGGGATATGGTATACATCTGGTATACATATAGGACAATTGACTAGTCAGCTGAGATATGTGGTTATTTGAAATTCTACAATCGGTGAGCTCGTTATACCCTATATGGATCTATGTACCCATGTGCGCATTGAGTAACCCCGAAACATGCTTCATGTATGGGATAGTACTCGAATACCGATAGCCTAGTAATAAATCACCAACACTTTATTATTTCTCAATTAAATATTACTAAATTTTATTTATAAGTATTAAGTAGGTATATATATATAATATCTAACCAACATTTTAAAAAGTATACAATATTATTATTCAAATTATTATATATATATAATTTTATATCCTTAACATTTCGAATAATTGTAGAATTAGATCAGTTAATATATGGAATTCATTAAATAATGATATAATAAAATCTGTATCTGTTTCATATTTAAAAAATTTAAAAAAAAATCTGTTTTGACAAACAACTTTTTTTAACAGAAATTTATAATTTTATGTTGATTTATGTTTCATTTTGTATCTTAATTATTATTTTATCTCTTCGGTTTATTTTCTTTGTAGAATATTTGGGTTTTTATGTATATTTTTCAATCATACTATTATATCAAATTAATAATTCATTATTTTTATAGATTTTAAATAGGGAAGTATTATTTTTGTTTGTTCTGTATTATATTTTGTTATATATATATATATATATATTTCAAATTTATTATCTTATTAAAATACAATATTAATAATTTACTATTATTTCAGATTATATTTTATTATATTTCGTATTATATTTTGTGTTTCGTAATATTTGTAACGTGTTCTGCTTGTATATATATATTTTTCAAATTTATTAAACAATTAAAATATAAAATTAATAATGTACTATTATTACAGATTTTGATAAGTTTTACATTATTTTGTTATTTTATTCTAGTGATTTTTAACATGTTCTGTTTATAATATATTTAAAATGTATCATTTAAATATTAAACTATATAACTAATAATGTATTATTATTACATAGTGAAAAGATAAGACGATTTCAATAAAGTTAAAGTAGAAATTGAATATTTCGATGACACTTAGAAAATAATGTATTTTATTTCTATTTTCGATAATTATTCGTTTATTTTTACAGTAACTTTAAAAGTTTTAATTTCATTAATTTTTTGATTTCATATTATTCTTTGTTTATTTCTATAACGTATGTCATCGTTAGCAAATATTTAAACTTTATAATTTCGACTATGTATTTTCTTAAATAAATTATCATTCAATAATAATAATAATAATAATAATATAACGATTATTAAAAGCTTAATTTGTTGTCTCTTGTTTTTTTTAGTTTATATTTCATTTCTTTTGGTTTCTCCTAGAGTGCTTCGAAATAAGTTGCAGTATTTTCTAGTAGTGTTACCCATTATGTATATGATAACAATAAACATGTGTTTAAGGCACCTTATATTATATAATAACTTATAATGGAATAATCTCTACTAAGCAGTTCATTCGATGGATTACAATTTTCAAATATTTCCAATACTTCATTAAATTAGTCTCGATGAGATTATTATTTATACAACAATATTAAAGTATTATAATACTAAAATAATTATTTTATAATATTTGATAAGTTAATAAAAGAAAAAATTCACCAGAATTACAAATTTACTTGAAAGATTCAATTATAATACTCTGTTCATCATTTATGATTAGTTTAATGAACGTATGAATTTGGCATTTCATTTATAATCTCAATTATATATATATTACAATATTGTTTTCTTTTGATATTCTTCTTTGTTTGCGTTGTCTGTCTCCAAATCACAATAGTAAACACTAAACCACTCCTCTTTTTTCCCCTAAAGAGATTTGTTATGTAATATAAGTTATTATATTTAATTACGGCATCCTTGTGTTATATAAAATCTAAACAGTTAAACATTCCTCCTATAAACCCTGTACACACTGTTCTGTGTTTAAATATGTAATTCATCAGATATAATCTAAAAGTTATAATAAATGTAAACAAGTTATAATAAAAGTTAAATAAAATTATACATTGTCATTATCCCATATTTTCAAAAGTATATTAGTTCATATTTGTTCTATATTTGATGCATATGTTTAAGTATGTACTTCATGAAAATAGTATATCACGATATGCTGGATATTAAATTATGTTATTATTTATATTTTGTTTAGCCGTTTAGTTAATGAATCATGAATAATGATGATTCATGATTCATATAGTCACTATATTATAGTGATACTAGGTATTACTGTATTTACGTGTATAACGAATGTAACTATGCTGTCTAACTATTTACATAATTAAGTAGCATCAAACACATCTCAGTTTGACGAGTATGAAAGGGGCAAGCGTATCAAAAGTTAAATAAATCATATCCAATGTGTTCCGTATGCATTAATCCATCCTATAGGAATATATATATATATATAGACATTAACTACTTCATTAGATGTTAAATTACTAATACATTTATTTGTTAGGGTATCATTTATATACATTAAGTACACCGGAATCCCTTTATCTTCTAATTGCAGTGTACTGCACGGCGCTCAGCCTTGATATACTTTGTTAGCGTGTCATTAATATATAGTATAGTTTATACTATAGTATAGTTTATACTATAGTATAGTTTATACTATATAGTTTATACTATATAGTTTATACTATATAGTTTATAAACATATGTTTAAATTACACCTCCTTTAAATCGCATTTTCTGAAACGAATACAAATAAATATCAAAATTTAAATGAATACATTTTATAAAAATTAGATATGCATAATCGGTCGACATTTAAAGATGTGATATTTAAATAATAAGAGCACTAATGTGTTCCCGTATGTTATTTATGGGTACCAGTATACGATACAGTACGTAGTGTATATAGATATCATTATTTATGAATCATAAATTATGATAATAAATTAATATTAAAATATCAAATTAAATCATATATCATAAATAGTATCATATATATATATATCGTATCAAAATCGTATTTAAACGAAGCCTTTTAATCAGATTTTCATAAAAAAATAATTATTTGACAATTTATTATATTCATTATGCATAGTAAAAAGTCTATTATACGGTTAATAATTTAGTATTAGTAGTAGTAGTATTGCGGGTTGTAGTAATATTAGTACTATTAATAGTAGTAATAGTAGTAGTAGTAGTAGTAGTAGTAGTAGTAGTAGTAGTAGTAGTAATAGTAGTAGTAAGATAAGATAAGATAAGATAAGATACATTTTATTATTGTAATCATTATAAAAGAAAAACAATAAATGGACAAATAAAATAGTCAGAAGACTTTCGAGGTATTTGACCTTAATAATGCCATATGCATAATATATTATATAACAATTTTTTAAAGATATTTAAATTTTTTTTTTTTAATAATAATATTAGCGCATCACATCGAACAAGTGATCACCATAAGTAATTATGAGAATCAACAAATGAAGGAAGCCTCAGGGTTGCCCATGCCCCATATGGGTTTACCAGACCCTGAGTATATCAAACTCATTATTGTTAGAATTTCAAACATGCATATGTATCATCCCATATAACCACAGTACACACTTGAACGATGCATATAAACCAAGTAAATAAACGGAGTGTATAATCATAATAATACACATAATAAAATAATAATAGCATATAACAAATAAGTTATCATTGCAGCATTGATGATCCATTGAGAGCTTCATAAGTAGTAGCCAGTATTCTCCATCCAGATTAACCAGGAAGAAAATTAGTAATAGTAGTAGGAGTAGTAGTAGTAGTTGTAGCATACTACTACTATAATATATTACTAATAATAATAGTAGTAGTAGTATAGGTAGTTATAGTAGTATTAATAAAAGTTGTGTACTCTATTATTAATAGTAGTGGTGGATTTATACTAGTTATATTAGTAGTAGTAGTAGTTTTAGTAGTATTCTACTACTATATTATTAGTATTAGTCAATATTAATTGTTAATAGCGTTCCATTTATAGTGTTACGAATGAGAATACACGTCATCCACTGAAATAGAGTCGAGGGGCTGTTGACGCGAGCATTTTTTCGTAAAAACTATAGATCATAAAAAACGAGAGTCTCAAATCGTAAAACCCGGCGAAATCAGCGATGCGTGACCGTCATTCGATATCGAGGAACCACCAACTCGACGGTCTGCATTACAACCAGTGACACCGATACTCTAGTGACGTATCACTATAGTACACGATTATAGTACACTACTATAGTATATCGAGTATAGTATATCGAGTATAGTATATCGAGTATAGTATATCGAGTATAGATAAGCCGCTACGATGAAACTATCGGCGCTTCTGCTGTCAGTTGGTTAGTCTTCGCCTAGCAGAACATCGCCTTATCGCTCGTTATCCGTAGTGTTATCAGTACTGTTAACGGTATCACATTCAGCGATATCTACATATCATCATTATACACATATCACCATTCATGTTTCGCCACACATGTAAGACTTATTTAATAACGTCGTACCATATATTGACATAAATCATGTTAATGTCATATATGCATACATTATATATAATGTATGTTATTATATGACGCATAACTACTACTGTGTATGTACACATGTATAATAGTATGTATAATAGTATGTATAACAGTATGTATAGGTTTCCTAATGTGCTAAAACGTTGTTCTACACGTGTAGTTAAACGAAGACGGGATTTCAGTGTATTGTGATACATATAAAACAACAGAAATGTACATCACTATTCTTAAATATATTGTAATACGATACATACTCTCTTTATTTATATATATATATATATATATATATATATATATATATTCGCACATATATGCTACATACACATAATCCGAACACATCCTCCACAGGAATACTACGCCTGTCAATGCGGCAATCAGATGCTCAGCTAGTAGGTTTGTTAAACGTGACCGCGTGTATTGCCGTAGTGCTGGAGTGTAATAGGCTAGCACAACTACTACACTCCGAGTTGCATGCGTCTTATACCATCTTAAATAAATCATCTTAAATAAATCATAAAATATATATTTAGTATAAATATAACTAGTCTATATATATATATATATATATGTGTATTATAAATTTTACTTTATAGTTATTTAATTTATGGACACGAGAGCGAGGGAGAGAGGGAGGGAGATGAGTCATGATGTACCTGGCACCGTGACCTCGTGACCTATATATCTGACCTACATATAACTCACTAGTTACCGCTAGATTATCGCTAAGTCTGATCTGCAACTGTCACTACATATAACATAGATCGTAGTTGTGGGCAATGCCCATGACCATCACTCGTCTCTCGTAATAGATACAAATCATGTGTGTAGTTATATATATATATAGTTGCTGATCTGCCACTATAGCGGTAAATATTGAGATATATAGGTAAAGAGGTCATATATATATATTATATATATATATATATATATATACTAACTATCGCGAACTATTTACTCGCGCGTTAGTATTACGTCATAGATGACGTCACTATCGTAATGATCAGCTCGCCGCGCATGCGTGAATAACTAAGCTAGCGTAATGTCGGGTTCACGCGCGCGTACTGAAGTCTAGCACAAACACGCGTGTAATTTATGTCTGAAATATATATATATATATATATATATATATATATATATCACATATGATAAAATGACCGTTACGTATAAAACTGTCTATTACGCAATCACCCGTAGCATTCCGGATCAGTAGTTTATAATGATATGTTATGCAATATATATAACACTCCACTATATCACTGCAGACTGTAGTATATAACACTCCACTATATCACTTATTATTTGTGTCCGTGTTATATTCAATGTATATTATCATTAAATTGTTAAGTATTACTATTATCTTATTATTGTTTTCTTTCCGCACGAGCGAAGGAGTCTATTATGAGCCTACATGACCATAGTTTAGTGCCTAATAAACCTGATATCAGCATCATACACATGTCCTATATGTACGTTAGAGTGGCGTGGTACCACATGTAACAATACTAGGTTACTGCAGATACCACAGTAACAATAGTAATAAAACGCTTCTCTGACGTGTAATGCGTACATGGTGACGTCGTAGTGACGTAATAGTGGCATCGTAGTGACACCGTAGTGACACCACAGTGACAAAATAGTGACACAATAGTGACACCATAGTGACACCATAGTTACACCATAGTGACACCATATTGACGTCGTAGTGACGTAATAGTGACGTCATTGTGGCATCGTAGTGACACCATAGTGACACAACAGTGACACCATAGTGACGTCGTAGTGACATCAACAAATTGTGTACACAAGTCTAGAGACCACCGTTATAACGGACGAATGGGGCGAGGTACAGCTGTGTTAGTGCCTACACTGTTAACAATTAGGGTACAGAGAATTCAATGTATAGGGTACAATATAACAATTTTAATTAAATTTAAACGGTAAAATATTACCAACATTTGCCATGTACCTTAAATAAGGTACACGATTTTTAAACTCACTAGGATACAATATACATATGTATTAGGGTACATATATGTAACATATTAGGGCACCTGACTGTTAATGCACTAGGGTACACTCTATATATTTATTAGGGTACAGCTATTTTAAATATTAGGGTACGTGATTATTAAATTTACATATCATGCAATTCAATTATGGTACATATCATACAATTGCATTAGGGTACACGCTATCATATAATTAGGGTACAACCAGCAAAAACTCTTTAGGGTACAGTTTGATCATTTTTAGGGTACTGATAGTATTTATTCAAATTGTACCCTAATTAGGGTATGGCTATGGACACCACTTACACCCTAAAAAGGCACTCGCTGTACCCTCATTTTTAACAGTGTATATATTGAATATAATAAAAATAGCGAATACAAATCGACCCTCGCTATATCTTAGACGTATACATGTTATACATAACTGCGAGGGGCCCCCGGACAATACAATACAAATATACTATTATGGGGTCTATGGCTCAGTGGGACAACCGAAAGCTAGTATGCCAGAGGTCCCGGGTTCGACTCCAGACAGTTCTTATTTTTCTCTTGTGTTTATCAAGAACTTAATAAACGACTAATCAAAACACAAGAAAAAAATGTTATTAGGGTACTGATCATATTTATTCAAATTGTACCCTAATTAGGGTACGGCTATGTGGACACTACTCACACCCTAAAAAAGGCACTCGCTGTACCCGCATTTTTAATAGTGTACATCACGTGGTGAGGTATGACGTCACTAGTAGGTAATTACATCTAGGCACCATCCCACGGGTAGGGAATACTACTGCTAGGTCGGGTATAGTGTAGCGTATAGCCTATAGACTATTGACTCTATTGTCTATTGACTCTATTGTCTATTGTCTATTGTCTATTGTCTATTGTCTATTGTCTAGCATATAGCCGTACCTAGGTACTACTTCTTTTGTTGACTACACGTTAAATACTTTCAATATATATATATATATGTATTTGTGTACAATATATAATGTCAGATAATAGAAAACAAACAATACTCACCGTAAGTTATTTATTACCATATATATATATATATATATATATATATATATATATATATATATATATATATAGTAATACTGGCTGACTCATAAATACCGCTATAGTTTATATTTACAATATACTAATGTCAATACAGTAGCATCAACAAACACTATATTAGCAAAAGAGTGTCTACAAGGTAAACTGTCTACAATGTATACCTTGTATGCAGTGTATTTTCCAGTAATTAAGATAGGTGATATATGCATACACACAGGTATATATATAATATACATACACATAAACACACATACACACATACACACATACATACGTACACACGTATATCTACACTGTACAGTGTCGGCCAGTAATAACGTCGGTGTGACATACAATACTTCATATCTCCAACGTTATAAGTCACTAAATACACATACGATTGTGTATATTCGTATGTGTATTTATTGACATAGCGTCCGCTTTTCTAGTCACGTGATAAACGGGGCCGATGTTCACGACCGAGAGGGAGTATTACACGACACCGGTATACGCCCCCGACACGCCCCTATTGTACATTACTGCCATGACGTCATCATCGCTTATTACGCCCTCTTCTACGGGTATGACGTAATCACGGGGTGTAGCTCGCTCATAGGGGTTCTAGTGTACCACTATCTAACTATATATATATACTATATATATATATATATATATATATATATATATATATATCAGTATATATATGGTAATATATATATATATATATATATTAGTGCTGTAAAATTTCAAATCTCAAATATCAAATCTCAAATCTTTTTTTTTCGGTTCGGTTCAAATCTTTAATTTTCGGGTATTTGGAAAGATTTGATGGTCTCAAATCTTTATTTTAAATTTAGTTTCGGTTCGGGTATCATGTCGGGTAATTGTTCGGGTAACGATCGATTAAAATAATTATGTAATAAGTTTTAACTTTCAACTATTTTAAAATATCCATTAAACTGTAAGATAGTATTAATTCGATCATCAGTTATGCCACCTATATGATAATGTATTTAAAATATAATAATGTTATCAAGGACACCGTGTCCTTTATTTATTATCCATTAATAACAATATTTAAAAATTAATACGTATATTCTGTATATTCCTGAAGAATATCATATCTACTCTGTACTAATATATACAAATGTTAATTCATAAACCGTTTAAAACTATATTTGTCTACAAGTACATTTTGAATAAATATTTGACACTATGGTATATATATATATATATATTTATATATAGTCTAAATATAATATTTATATTTAGCCTTCTATATATATATAATCTGTGGTGTATATAGGATTCCTCTTACAACTTTACTAAATACTATATACTGATATATATGATTATTAGAATAGTAACGTATTCAATTATTAAAGTAATTAATAATTATTTGTTGTTAATTATTCAATTATATTAATTAATTAATAATTATTTATCAATTATTATTAATTAATAATAATTAATTATATATTATTTTAATAATTATTAATTATTTTATTATAATTTATTAATTAATAATTATTTATAAATTAATTATTATTATTATTAATTAATAATAATTATTTATTAATTAATATAATTATTTATTAATTATTATAATTATTTATTAATTATTATAATTATTTATTAATTATTATAATTATTTATTAATTATTATAATTATTTATTAATTATTATAATTATTTATTAATTATTATAATTAATAATTAATTTAATTAATAATAATTATTTAATAATTAATATATTAATTAATTTATTATTATTAATAATAATTAATTAATAATTAATATTATTATTAATAATAATTAATTAATTAATATCTCATTTTTTCTTCGTTGACTTATTTTAAAATATTAAAAGATTTGAAGTTCTCGAGAACATACCTAAATATGAGAGATTTGAAGTTCTCGAGAACTTGATATTTTTTTTAAAGATTTGAAGTTCTCGAGAACAACATTTTAAGATTTGAAGTTCTCGAGAACAACCAAGTATTTGAAATTTTACAGCACTAATATATATATATATATATATATATATATATATATATTGTTATTGTTATTGTTATTGTTATTTAGTGGAGTCCTTTAATCTCATCCAGGAACTTAGATGAAGTTTTCACTTATAACCATACGGCTGTAATGTTCCTTCGAAGCCGCTCTCATGTTTATGTTTTAATGGTTTTAACGAGAGCCGAACTTTTATTTATACATTATTATAAAAGAAAACTTCTAAATATTATTTTAAGATGGTCAGGATGATGCTCGAACCCGTGTCCTACTGTTTGTGTGTATGACACTTGTGTTAGCCAACTGAGCCACATATATATGTGCCTATAGGCAGTTTATATATAATATATATATTATACTATATACTATATATATAGTATATAGGTGATAATTCATTGCGATATATGCTTTTTACGATATATGGTTTTTAATCGAGTATTCACTATATCATAGTACATATATATATATATATATATATATATATATTTATATATAGTAATAATAATAATAATATATATATATATATATATATATATACAGTGAAAGCCGCTTACATCGACATGGTTGTGTAAGCTCCACAAATGTCGATATAGGCGGATTGTCGATATGAGCGATAGGGGCGTAGCCCTAATTATGTATAACGCATTAATTTATTTATAATTAATTGTATATAATAATATAATATATGCATATAATATAATAACAAAAAAGGTTTAATTACATGTTTATTAAATAATATTAATATTATTAATATTTAATAACTAATTATTTACACACCCATCGCAATTCAATCAAAGACTATATTAAAAAGTATTACTTAAATGTATATAGTATATTATAGTATAGTAGAATATATAATATATAGTATAGTATACTATATAGTATATATTATACTTAACCTATATAGTATACAGTATAGTTAGTGATGGGCAGGATCGCGATAATTGATCAGCGATCTTGGATCGGCTTATTTGATTCACGATCTTTATATTTATAAGAATATTTGTCTATTTTATTATTTATGTTTTTTATAGTTTTTGTTATATAGTTATATATAACTATATTATTTTTAAATTATTGCATGTATGTATATATGCATACTATAGTATACTATTAGTTTACATATTCGAAATACAATGATGTATAATAGATAATATGATGATATTTAGACATATTGTATAATAATGAATTACTTTAATGTATAATAATTATTAAATATAACATAGGATATAGAAAAAATAAAAAAACCTAATGGAAACTAATGACGTAACAATTCGTGATGCGACATGTTAGCAAGTTACGCCAATACCTTTGATACTATAGTATTCAATATATTGATCTTATGACCAAAATCTACTCTAAGAATTGTTAATTACAATTGAGCTCATATACCTGCATCTGGTGATGCAATGCACCACCGACTTGTACTCGATAAAGAGAGTTGATTCATGCAATGTATTTGTATATTATATAATAGTTTATAGTATTACCGTGACATATGGTCTACCTACTATAATATAATATATTTAACTATATATAGTTTAATACTATTAGTATTACTTATAATGGAAATCAAGTTATTTATAGATATACTGACGATGTTGAGTAGTAAGGGAATAGCAATGAATACTATTGGAATACTTTTCATACAAATTAATTATTTGTAAATAATTTGTTTTATAATCAAATTTGTCGATATAAGTGGATTCAATCCCAAATATTACCTTATAAATATGTCGATAATGCCGAATTATCGATATAAGTGGATTGTCGATGTACGCGGATTAATTTACATGTAAATAGGTGTAAATCCAACAAAAATATCTCGGAATGTCGATGTAGCCGAATTATCGATGTACGTGGCTGTCGAAGTAAGCGGCTTTCACTGTATATATATATATATTATTATTATTATTATCAGATTTGGTTTTAACAACCGGGTAATTGTAGAAGCAGAGCTTATCGAGACAATTACCCTTATAATTCTGACAAGTCCTAAAAAGTATAATTATAATTGGAATAATAAATTCCAAAAAAAAGAATGAACTAATAAATACAAACTCTAATTATGAATAAGATCAAATAATTGTATTTGTGAAGGACTTGAAAAAATGATAAAAAATCATTATGTATACATATTATTATATATTATAATATATAAAAAATAAAATATAAACATTAAGAAAACTAAAACTACAATAAAAACTAAAAACAGACAAGAAAGGTTAAGAATAGTAAATATATGACAATTTTATATAAAGAATAATATATATGTACATTGGCAAATATTTAACAATAAATTTATAAATTACTACACAAAGTAACAACTATTTATATTGTTTTCAAGTTAAGAATTGAACGAGAATATGTAGAAATGAATTATGTTACTTATAAGTATAATTAAATATATTTAATATAATACGTATTAGTTTTTTATGTGGATAAATCGAAACGTAATTATAGTATAAAATATGGATAAAAAGAATAAATTAATGTAAAAGTCTGAGTAAAGATAAAATGTATAAAAATATTAAACTTATTAAAAATTTAAAAATATTAAAATATAATTTGAGGTGGAAAATAATAGTAAATCAAAAAATTCACAAGATTAAAAAATAATTAAAAATATTATTACTGAAAAGGGAAATAGATACTAATTTTCTTTTATCAATATTTAATTTATTCCAAAGTCTTGGTCCATAGTAGGGATGTAAATGATGCCGAGCTTTTGATGCCGAGCCGAGACTTTCATTTTCGGAAAAAAAACGAGCCCAGACCGAGCCCAGACTCCAGCAAAACGAGCCCGAGCCGATTTGAGACTTTTACAATACATTACCGAGTCGAAATGATGTTTTTTTGAAATTACATTTTAATAATAATTTTTATATATTTCACATTTACATCAATTTAAAAAAAAAAATCTGCACCTACTTCGCGATTCAGTGAATAATAATGTACATTTTATATAATGGTGTAAATAATACCGAGATTTTTGATGCCGAGCCGAGACTTTCATTTTCGGAAAAAAACGAGCCCGAGCCGAGCCGAGACTATAGCCAAGCGAGCCCGAGCCGAGCTGAGACTCTAACAAAACGAGCCCGATCAGAGTTGAGACTTTATGTAACTGAGACTGAGACTGCATCATGCTTTAGATTTGAGCATCATTTACATCACTAGTCCATAGTAATTAAATAATTATTCATATAGTTATATTTATTATAAGGTTGTATGAAATAAAAAATACTTCTTATATTAATTTTTTTTAGTTATTCTTTTATAATGTTTATAAATACATGGACTACAAGTTTTATAATATATTCTATGCATAAATATTAGTGTTTTATATTTACACAAATCAAAGATATTTAATAACTTATGATCAATAAATAGTTTTTTGAACTAACATCTATAGGTTTAGAAAAAACTAATTTCAATAATATTGATGTATAACATGAATACAGTCTATATTAGATATATATATATATGTAGGCCTATGCCTCCATATTTCTAAACAATAAATTAAATGGGGATAAAAAAGTGCATAATAAAGTTTAATCATAGCTGATTCATTAAGGCAGAATGGTACATTTTTTATAATCCACTAGATTTTCAATAATATATTATTTAGAAATTGAAAATGAAATTTATGTTCAATGAACTATCGATGATTAGCCTAAGAAACTTTGTTTCAGAAAAGTGAACTAAAGGTTTATTTTCAATAATTTTTCAATTGTATATATATATATATAAGTATATTAATAATAATAATAATAATATGTATTTATTGAATGACGAATACAACTAGCGGATAGCATACTAGCTATACGCAGCCCTACGAATACATAGACATGCGCAGGTTATCAATAACTGTGAGGAGCCGCATGATCATACAATACAGATAGTAACATTTGTATTGATTTATCTACGCAAGTACTATTCATAATTATAAGTTATTGATACTTAAGTACTACTAATAATTATAAGTTATTGATAAACACAATAGAACATACGAGAACTATAGCTTACATACATGGGGTATACGCTAGGACATCTCGCGTGTTAGGTATTGACTAAAGTCTATTAGATAACATACATATAGATGGGGTATATGGCTCAGTGGTACAACCACAATCTAGTAAGCCAGAGGTCCATGGTTCGACTCCAGACAGTTCTTGTTTTTATTTCTGTGTTTATCAAGAACTTAATAAACGATAAATCAAAACACAAGACAAATAGTACTATAGTATATTTGTATTGTATTGTCCGGGGCCCGGCCTCTCACAGTTATTTATAACATGTATACGTCTATGACTTATCGAGGGGTCCATTTGTATCCGCTATTTGTATTATATTCAATATTTACACTGTAAAAATTAGGGAACAGCGAGTGCCTTTTTAGGGTGTAAGTGGTGTCCATAGCCATACCATAATTAGGGTACAATTTGAATAAATACGATCAGTACCCTAAAAATTAACAAACTGTACCCTAAATAATTTTAGCTGGTTGTACCCTAATTATAAGATACCGTGTATACGTTAGGGTATACCCTAATGCAATTGATGGTATGTACCCTAATTGAATTGCATGATATGTAAATATAATAATCACATACCCTAATATGTAACATAGCTGTACCCTAATAAATATATATATTGTACCCTGGTGCATTTAACAGTCATGTACCCTAATATATAACATATATGTACCCTACAAATATATGTATATTGTACCCTAGTGAGTTTAAAAGTCGTGTACCGTGTACCCTATTTAGGGTACATGGTAAATTGATGTGATATTTTAACGATTTTTACCCTATAAATCGAATTCGCTGTACCCTCATTTTTGACAGTGTATATATATATGAGATTTCAATTATAAATATAATTATTATTATTTTATAACTATACCAGATTTAATAGACATTTCTTGCATACTATTAACAATTTGCTAGTCAATGACAACTAGATATGATTATTTGGTATATAATTTCGTATCCTCCAAATAGCTATGGAAATAATGTATCACTCTTGGTATAAGTTTGACTTATAATACAATTATATCATTAATATATATGAACTATATTCGTATATTATGTATTAATAGATTTAAAATCTATAGAATAAGTAAGTTTAAATAATGCTCGAATCTGAAGGGGAATCGCATCACTTGGAATTTGTTTTAAAAAAATATGATAATCTTTTTTATTTGAGCAAAGTATTATTTAATATATATAATATATCTTCTGAAACTGTTATAGTATATAAAGACCTATACATGATACACAAATGGCGTAAATACTAAACAAAATACTCATATTTTAAGCTTATAGGGGAGAGTATTCGAATACCGACACCCTAACAATAAATCACCATAACTGTAGTATTTGTCAAATAAATATTTCTAAATTTTATTTATAAGTATAAAGTAGGTATATACATATAATAGCTATTTTAAAATTTAATTTACTTTGTTTAACTCTGAGATAACAGGGGTGTTGATATTATGTGCACTGTCTCGAATACCGACACATTTACACATAATATCGACACCCTGAATATATCTATATTTAAATAATATTATCTAATTAGATATACCATATTTTATTTAATATCCACTATCCAATCAGATTTAAATGGGCGTTACTTTTAATTAATACACGTACTTCATACGTTATTTTCCTGAATTTAATTTTCGAAAATATTATAAATTTAAGTTAGAAATTACTTAATTAAAATTCGAATATTGTAATATTATAATGCATAGTGGTTTTATATAATTCCTGAAAGACTATTTAATTCCAAGTATAAACAATATATAATATGTATAACATAATATAACACAACGATATGTAAATTATTAGAGTAATTGACCTAATAAACAAATAACGTTAGAAATTACTTAATTAAAATTCGAATATTGTAATATTATAATGCATAGTGGTTTTATATAATTCCTGAAAGACTATTTAATTCCAAGTAGAAACAATATATAATATGTATAACATAATATAACACAACGATATATAAATTATTAGAGTAATTGACCTAATAAACAAATAACGCTGATTGGTTATATAATTAAAAGGGTGTTGATATTACGTACAATTAGGGTATCGGTATACCGATATATATAATATATTATGAAAATGTATGATGCTTAGATAAAAGTTAATAACTTTGTAATAAATTATGAAATATATAAAATATTTTCGGCACATTGTAAAATATAATTAGATCTATAAGATTTATTTTAAATATTTAAAATATCTACATTTTTAAATGATTGAGATTGTACTTCAAAAATGTCATAAATTTAGAGTTAACTCTACAATTGTACAGTTATAACGAGAAAATCAGTTTTTTATTTATAATTAAAAAAATGATACTTAAATGAATTTGAATTATATTGATTTACATTTCATACATTACTTATTTTTTGATTATAATTATATTTTAGGAGATCTCGAAGGTGTCGATATTATGTGCATGATCGATATTAGAGTTCTCTCCCCTACGCTATATAATATGATATATATATATACTGTGTTAATATTTTTAAATAATTTAAAAAGTAGTATTATCTATGATGTTAACTATATATATATATATATATATATTGGATCCATAAATATAACTATTTAGTAGAAACACCATTTTAAATGAAATATATAGTATTATTGGATATATGTTTATAGGGTGTTGATACATTTCGATGTTATATTACTTGCGGATCATATATATTACATACAAAAGTAAAATTTTAAATTTATAATCAATATATATTTTTAATTAATTAATTTATATGGTCGAATATATTTACAAATAATTACACATGCATGTATTTTTGTTATCATTAATTCAAATATTCTATGCAAAATGCCCATACCAAAATGTGTCTATAGAATAATTGTATACAAAATAAATCTAAATATTGACAACAAATTCATTAACTTATAAATAATATATATTTTGTAGACATTATTTTTATGTTTTATATTATTCATTACTTAAAAAAATAATAAAATATATTCAAAGAGTATTTCATAATTAATTTATATATATATATATATATATATATATAAACTATAGTTTTTAACCTTTATGACGATAGCCGGCTATCTTTTAAAAAATGACCATCAACATTTATTATATTTTGTATTGTCTACCTAATGGTCATAATATAACGATATTACTAATCAAATATAAACCCGTGACTATCGTATACACATGATTTCGAGGTTGACACATACCTAGCGCTATATACACAGAAGAGGACAGGACACGGCAGTATCGCCATCCCATTGGACGGCGTCGTTAACGGTATCGACGTGAACCAATCACCGTCGTCATAACAATTATTATTATCTTATTATTATTTTCATCCCGCACGAGCGAAGGGTTCTACACGACCCTATTTTAGTGCTTAATAAACCGTATATCAGCATCATCATCATCATCATCATCATCATCATCATATTACGCATATATTAATACGATACAAATTAGATAATAATATATATTGAATATAATACGAGACAAAAATAGTATGTTGGATGATTTAATAATTAGAGGTAGAGAAAAGAATAAGTAATATTTATAAATATTTAGTAGGGATCTAATAGAACGAATGGTAGGAGGGAGGGAATTCCATAGGGCGGGACCGACATTTTTAAAAGCTCTAGAATTTAGGGAATTTTTACTAGATTTCCGGGAGATAAGGAGAGGAGCATTTTTTAACGAAGATATGGTAATATGTTTCGTTTTTTAATTAGATCAGAGATATAACCAGGGGTAAAAGAATATATTGATTTATGGATTATAGATAGCACACGTAATTTACACCTGAGGGAGAAGGGTAGCCACATACGAGATGATTGATGAGATGTTGTAGTAGAGTGATCCAGTCGTGTTATGCAGTAAGTAGTACGCATTGAGGAACGGATAATCCGATTTAGTGGAGCAGTAGCTTTAGCAGGAAGTTGATTCAGTATGGAAGAATAGTAGTCAAGTCGAGAAAGTACACGAGCATTTATTAGAGTTTTCATAAGGTTTCTGGAAAGTGATGTCCGTATTTTTTTAATTCGGAGGAAATAAAAGTTGGAGGATTTTGTAATGGATGATATGTGATTCTTAAATGATAATTTGTCATCAAATACTAATTCTAAGTTTTTGGAGAAATGGTAAGGAGAAATATTCATGTTCCTTAGAGTACAGTTTGGAAAGGAAGTATCAGAAGTAGATATGTTAAGTACAGAAGTCTTACATTTAAGTCTTAAATCCTTAAGGAATTACTATATTAGTAGTTTATTTGAGAGGAGCCATACTCTAATGCAGTTTGCAAACTCGATTAATTCAGATTTAATTTGTATTATGAAAATGTACAGGGAAAAAGATAATCAGTTGAGTATCATTAGAAAAAATATGGTAGTATATATTTGGAAAGTTCTAATTATATCAGCAATAGGGCGGATATAAATAGAAAAGAAGGATGGACCTAAAACGGATCCCTATAGGGTATAACTTATAAGTAATATATATATATATATATACATGCACATACATGCACATAAACACGCATATACACATGCGTTCACACACACGTTCACACATCACCAAGCGCACAACTAGTATATCTCACGCACACGCACTCGTCAGTGATATCAACTTCCGCTTGTCAGCTGCACACGTTCATATTTAATATTAGGTGTCGATATATATTATATGCTATAGCACGATATCTTATTGAGTAGTATATGAATAGATACTATCAAAGGCAGTGTAATAATTCAATGTATATTCATATATAAGGCTACATTAATACTTATACCAGGCTCCCTGCTTATACCTATATATATATATATAAATAACATTATATCTACCGTATCACACAATAATGTAATACTCAGGACATATCCGTATACATGCAAATACGCACACGCACCCACACATACTCACACACACACATACTCACACACTTATTCGATACCGCCATATAGACTATATGATATAATACATCGTATTAATAGCTACTATACAATGTATAGGCTGTATATAGTTTGTATATAAACAATGTATATACTTGCACTATATCTCTACGATTAGTAAGTTGTTAGTTACCACCGTAACTAGTGTATAATTGCGCCTATAATAACGGGGGCATTGTGTTACTCTATTGTGTCGGTCGGTATTGTCTCTAGACAATGGTATTCGTGTCTGTCCTTATCGGGGGATCGTTATCACTTATATTGTAGTAAATGCATTGTTTGTATATAATATAGGTTGTTGTTATATACATGTATCTCTATCTCGCACTCCATATCAGCACACGCACAGTGCGTCGCACACACATACGCACACACACGCGCGCACACATACGCACACACACATATATAGAGAAACATGTATATAACGAATACAACGTGTGTTTGGCAAGTTATTTAACTACACCGGAAGTGCGGGTTACCAACACAACTAAGGGTAACTGCGAAATACTTTAATACCTGATTTAGTAGCATCACACATCAGTTTGTATATATGTGTATGCGTATATATATATATATATATATATATATATATATGTATATATAATAATAATAATAATAATAATAATAATACTGGTAATACTATTAATTTATCGATTCACGTATATATATATAAATAGAGGATACAAATGGACTCCTCGAGAAGTCGTAGAATTATACAAGTTATAAATAACTGTGAGGGGCCCAATACAAAACAAATATGTAAAAAAATGTCTCGTATATTTTGATTGATCGTATATTAAGTTATCGATAACAAAAATATAAAAAACAAGAACTACATGGAGTCGAACCTGGCACATTAAGATTTACGGCTATTTATATATATATATATATGTCAATATATCAATATATCAATAGCCGTACATATTAATGTCCCATCGAACCTGGGACATTAAGATTTACGGCTATTTATATATATATATATATATATATATATATATATATATATATATGTCAATATATCAATATATCAATAGCCGTACATATTAATGTCCCAGGTTCGACTCCATGCAGTTCTTGTTTTTTATATTTTGTTATCGATAACTATATATATATATATATCTATATCTATATATATATATAGGAATATTTCATAGTAAAAATATGAAAAAAAACCATTGAATTATTATGTGCAGGTTTAATAATAATAACAATCAATACACAATATATAAATTAGTAATTCTTAAACTTTCAGATACCAATAATCTGAGTTACTTTCAGTGATTTACATGTAAACATAAAATAAAGGTATTGCTCATTAGTGTATACAAGAATACACAAGTAAATAAAATGATGCCTCAATACATACTAGAAAACCACGGTGAATTATGTTTATATGCAAGTAGGGGCGCTGGAACGATTTTGTATGTAGGGGGGACCAACCAATCAAAATAAATGTTGTGGTAAAAGTGGGGGGGGGACCAATACATAGGAGGTCCCCCTAGATTTTAAAGTGGGTGGGGGGGGCATATCCCCCGCCCCCCTGTAGCAGCTACCTATATGCAAACATTTGATCTTAGCGGTATACTATACGTTATATAATTTCAGATTGTTGCGTCATATATATATATATATATATATATCAATATATATATCAATATATCAATAGCTGTACATCGCAATGTTCCAGGTTCGACCCCAGGTAGTTCTTGTTGTTTATCTTTTTATAACGAAAACTTAATTAAGATAAAGTATCTTATGTACGTATACCTAGTACACTGTTAACAATAAGGGTATAACATTATGAATTATACGGTATAACATATGGAAATACGAGTTATACCATACAATTACGTTAAATGGTATAATATCTCATATTATATGGTATAGCATTTGATTTTTTTAGTTATACCATATAGCTTAATTGAAATGGTATAAGATCACAAATTATATGGTATAACATTCGTAATTTTTAGCTATACCATTAGCTATTAAATATAATGGTATAACTTTATGAATTATATGGTATACAATATGGAAATACCAGTTATACCATAACATTTTAAAATTAAGTTTATATTTGATTGAAAATAAAATGTATAAGAAATATAATTCATAATAGTATCCTTCATAATATCATTAATATAACAGTTTACTTATTGTTGTGTTATATTATTATAGACATAGCATTTATTGCTTATAATTGCAATTAAACTGGTTTTCAGAAACTATATAGATTCCCCATAGGGAAATATGTATACATATACATATTTCCTATATTGTATATACAAATACTTATAATTATTCGAGTATATGTATATATATATATATATATATATATATATATAGATAATTCCATTTTATTTATTAACATATTTTATTTCCACTCTACACTCAACATGAGAAGCATTTATTTTTCAACACATTAAAATATACATAAGGTTTATACTTATATTATATATATATATATATATATAAATTATATAATATTATATATAATAATATAAAAGATTTATAATATATAATTTTATAATAAATGTATATATTATTTATAATATATAATTAAATTGTAAGAATATAATTATATAATTATATATATATGTTATAACGTCAAAGTTGTAGATATATCGATTAATGTAATATACATTTAAATGCATGTAGCATTACGTAACAGAAATCGATATATCTACATAAAACTTTGAACTAGATTTCGGTGTCTCGCTCTGTGTTAATTTCATAGCAAAATCATGTAAATGTTTGTTTTTCTGGTATTTTATATTGTTATCGTCTGTAAAGTATATTTCGTTATATTTCTATAGAATAAATTCCAATCGGTGAGATTGCTTCATTCTTCGGTATGCATCTCATCGGATAGGTACTATTATTATTATTATTATTAGTATTATGTTATATTATTATTATGTTCAACAGGTCTTTGCTTTGATTAATAAACTGTATTATAACATTCACTTTATTACATATATATATATATATATATATATATATATATATATATATATTATAAAATTATGATAACTATATGCTATATATTAATATTCATGAAACTGAAGAATTATTTGCAGAATTTCAAATTTCACTTAAAATATTAGAAAAACTGTCGGAGAGGAATAGTGAGTTGATGGGGATGAAAAAGCATATAACGTATATATATAAAAATATATAGACAAATATATTGATGTACTAGGTGCGCTATTACGCAAACTGACCAAACAGGTAATTTAGTTATCTAATTAATAACATTAGTTAAATATCTATATAAAATAATTATGCAATTATATTGTATTAGTCCATGGATTGTATACTATATATATCCATATATGGTCAATTATTTATTTTATTTTTAACACACAATGTAATTAAATTTACATAATATTACTAATAGGTATATATATATAAATAATGTTAACTGTTGTACACATATTATCAATATCCTTATATCCTAATCAAATATAGATTAAAAAGTGTATAATTAAATATATAATATAATATTTCCTAAAATAGATGCGGGAATCATATATTTTATGATGGGAGTTTGCGAATTATTGAAAAATGAATTTACAATGAAAATAAAGATAAGGTTACTTAATAATTACTTAATACAAATAATTACTTAATAACTATAGATTTAATATAATAGTTTTTTTATGATTTTTCGTATGCTAATTCAAAAGTATAGTATACCTTATTATATATATATATATATATATATATATATATATATATATATATATATATATATATATATATATATAACTGCAGTAATTAATATAATATATTAGATTTTTCTAATTACAAATCTAAAGTATACTTTATATATAGTATTATCATATATGATATTAACTGTATAAAGTTGCTTATAATATACATATGTGTACTATTATATAATATACAATATTATGATATACTCTAGTATACTATATATATATATATATATATATATTGCTTATATACATATTTGAATTTTAATTGCAGGAAATAATGACTCCATTTATCAGAAAAGAGGATGCTTATGAGTGTCGATAATTGTTTGGTTTTCGTTCAAAATAATTTATTTCGTATTTTATTAAATGGTATTGTTAATTTTATTTGTTTCATAACTTATCCTACAAATATTAATTGTTTATGTAATTTTGTATCACGTTATTTATTTTAAAATGTATCTGTTAATTAACAATATTGTTAGACCAAAATATGTAGTTTTTAGAAAATAAATTATCATTATAAATGTCGATTCCATATATAAATTAATAATATAGAATAGTAAGTTATTATAAATACTGGTATAAATTAAATAAAATATTGTATAACTTTTAATAAATTATGATATAACTTTATGTAATATATGGTATACATTTTAATAAATTATGGTATAACATTAAATAAAATATAGTATAACTTTTAATAAATTATGGTATAACTTTATATAATATATGGTATAAATTTTAATAAATTATGGTATAACTTTATATCAAATATGGTATAACTTTTTATAAATTATGGTATGACTTTATATAAAATATGGTATAATTTCTTATAAAATATGGTATAACTTTTTTAATTAGTTATACCGTAAATGGTATACCAGGGCGCCACGGGGTTATACCATTTTGTAATCAATGTTATACCATTTATTTCTAACAGTGTAGGCTAGAGCCTGATTAAAATTAATGACTATATATTTAAAATCACAATATAATTAATCACTTCGTATATAATAGATACACCTATTACATAATAGTATAGTTAACAATACATATATTACCATATAATCGTACATATATTACGTTATATACATCGGTAGTTATTACATAATAACAACTTTAATAATTACGTAATAACTAAATTATACTACCACCACTACCAGAACCACTACCAGAACAATCACTAATAGTACAACAGTCACCACTAACAGCACCACTACCACTACCACTACCACCACTACCAGCACCACTACCACTACCACTACCACTACTACCAGCACCACTACCACTACCAATACCACCACTACCAGCACCACTACCACAACCTTTACTAACACCATCATACCATACAGGCATATCGAGCAGATTCTACACTAACGGCTCCGACTTCGGCTCTATTTGGACCTTGACCTTGCACCAGAGATTGTTTACGTTCAATGTACGGTCATGCGGAACCGTCGGAATTCTACTCGCAACAACTATGGTACGATAGTCAGATATGTACGGTAGCGTTCGGGCACCACATTATATATTCTTAACCACTATTTATAATACTTCGTACTAGAAATATCAAAATGAAACATCTAGCAGAAAGTCAACGTGTTTAGTATAGTATAATTAATAAATTGAATACTGTTTTCTTCTACATTTTGACGATAATTGTTTACTAAACAATTGAATAACTAAACAATACTTAGTTTCGCCCCAAACAATGGGGAGACTTGTATTCTTTTAATTATACTTTTAATATAATCTAATTTATCAATAGCTTAATATTTATTATATATATTATATATTTTATTATATTTATTATATATTATTATATATTATATAGACATAGCAATATTAATAATTGTCAATGTTATCAGATAAGTCAGTATCTAAACTCACAATGTTTGTTTGCATCTTCTTTCGATTACAATTATGTACTGACAATATCATAATTACATTTATACCAATAATGATCTAACTATCTTCTATACCGGTAAGAGGAAGCTCTAGATTTGTTAGTAGATTGTCGATATAACTGAGGATTATATTCATTACTATCTTTTACACTTTTTATTATGAGTAATTAATAATTTGTAAGTTTAGGAATATAATAGAATACGTGCTGCATTTAGTTATTTAATTAGATTCATAAATTGTAGGTTAACTAACCTTAACTAACCTTCTGTATAATAGGTTAATAATAAGTTAATGTTAATACATAATTCATATAATTCAATAGCAAAATGTAACTAATTAATACTAATTAACATAATTATATAATATTGTAGTATAACTAGTAGAACATGAATGTTAATAATGTTAAAATACATGTTCTTATTATGACTGCTTAATATTATTGAATAAACATTTAACAAAAGTGGGGTGATTTATACATATATATATATATATATATATTATTATTATTATTTATTTGAGTCAGACATAAACAGTCCATAGATAAACAAAACAAAACAAAAATTAAATACAACTATACAACACATATCTATATATATAAGTATATAATTACAAATAATATATAGTTAAAAAAACAATGATGTACACCATGTTTTAAATATTGACGACGGGCGAGAAACATTATATAAATATATCATTTTAATAATAGAATTGTCAGATAATTTAACACGATTATATAGTGAGTAATACGACTTACGTAATTTTATAATAATATTATCGACATTATCATATAGGTACATTTCGGATGCACTGCATCTAGGTTTATAGCCTAGGGATATGCGATATACATTATTATATGCTACTTGAATTTTTTTAAAGTAAGCATTATCTGTATCCCATAGACTACAAAGATACATATTAGAGCAGAATGTTTTAAAAAGCAATATACATACATATTTCGAGCAGTTTCTAAATCTATTAGATAGAGAATAGCTAGTTGTGTAAAGACGTTTAATATTACAGTTTATATCCATCTCATCAGATAAATTATCAGAAATCCAGTGTCCAAGATACTTATAAGCTTTTACTACTTTCAAGCATGTATTTCCAATACGTAGCTTAATTGGATTATGATGAGATTTGTTATAATAAATTGGTAGGATAACAGATTTTTCAATATTATATGTTATTTTATTACTATTTGCAAACTTCTGACAACAATCAATCAACAGCTGCAAACCAGATAGCGAGGGTGAGAATAAGGTTGTGTCATCCGCATATCACAAATTATTTATTATATTTCCATTAATACAATACCCAGTTTTAATAGAGTTCAGATTACCTATCATTGGATCAGTATAAATATTATATAGTAAAGGTGATAATATCCCACCTTGACGCACTCCATTAGCAACACTAAACGTATCAGAATTATAGCTTCCCCATTTAATATATATACGCTGATTTCGATACCAATAATTTAGAAAATTAATTAAGTATATAGGAACATTTTTATTCCTTAATCTTTCGAATAGTATATTGTGACTTATATTATCAAATGCTTTGGATGCATCTAAAAATGCAACAAACATATTTGTGTTGTTATTTTTATAATCATTGATCAACTGTTTTAGGGAAAAGACACACATTTCCGTGCCAAGCTTTGCTTTAAAACCAAATTGATTATCATGAGTAGATAATAGTTTATATATTCTATCGTAAATTACTTTCTCAATTATCTGACAAATTACATTAGAGATACATATGGGCCTATAATTCGCTGAATCAGTAGTTCTTTTGTTTTTATTTTTAATAATGGGTAAAATATATGATTCAATTAACTTACTCGGGAAATAAGAATTTAGAAGCATGTTATTGATTAGTAATACTAGTGTATCTATAATAGTATTATCTGCATAATTAATGTGTTCAACTGATAATCCATCAGGACCCACATTTTTACCTTTTTTAATAGTCTTAATAATAGATGATATTTCACTTCTATCTGTATAAACTATTTCATTAATATCCACTATTTGGTAGGGGTAATGACCATCTTTGCATCTATTGAAAATGCAACTATAATGATTGAACCAGAATTTTACAATATCAGATAAGCCATGTACATTATCAATATTATTTTGTATTGATAAGTTTTTTTTTAATTTACTAGATACAATTTTCCAAAATGAATTACGATCATTTATTAATTTGAATGCAACATCATTCGCTTCTATTCGGCTATAATAAGCTTTACTTGTGCGTAACTCATATTTGAACTTTCTCCTCGACATAACCATGTTATCATAAACTATACCATAACGGGGATTATTTACTGATCTCCATCTCCATATTAAATAATTTGATCTAGCAATCGAATGATACTTTTTTACGTCACTAGTCCATTCTGACCGAAGATTTTTGAAATTAGTTGTAAGTTTAATATGTAATACATCAGATTCACTTAAAAGTATACTTAATAGTGTATTGTATATGATTCTGAAAAATTAACATTATTATTACTATTAATTGAAGTAATTAATCTATTGAGTCTAAATTTTGTATTCTGTTTGTATAATAATATTTGCTTTTTATTTAGATTATTCCATTTTATTCTCTTATTCACTTTAGAGTCATTTGAAACTACTAAAGGTGTATTATCTTGTCTTACAGTTATTAATAACGGATGATGATCCGAGAGTATAAAAGAATAATCAATAGTATATATATATATATATATATATATATATATATATATATAATATATATATATATATATATATATATATATATTTATATACTACCCCCACACAAATAGTAGGGAGATACCCTATAATATTATGTTTGCATCACTATGGTTACTAGACTATAGTATATACGTATACTTATCTAATTTTTTCGGATATTTTTGAAATGCTGTAAAATTTTGTACAAAATATGTTATGTTTTATATATTAATATCATAGTTAATTAATAATAATATAATATACAAGCATCATTTATTGTATATTGTATGCATTGCGTATTGCATAGTTTTGTAGCATGGACACATGGATACATTGACAAGTGGACATGCTCCCGTTGTATCCCGCGATACATCAACTGACTGTACAGTTGTTCACCCGACCACTTTCTGCTACAAGCATACCCTTATTTCGTGTAGCGATATTGTTGATTATGTTGAATTACGAATGATTACATAATCAATGATTACGTAACTTTACGATTATTACGTAACTTTACGATTATTACGTCATATTGCATTAAATTGAAAATAGTTTGATTGAGTTCAGACATCGAATACATGTTATCCAATATCTGCTCGAAGGAGGGTACCAGAGATTATCTCGTAATATAAACTCATAAATAGGGTATACCCTTCAATCATTAATATATATATATATATCGCATTATACAATGTACTTATCGATTACGCGAACTCTAATCTCCCCTATCTATCGTGAACTCCGTGACCCCGACGTTATAGTTTCCGATGAAGATACCCGTCGCCACGATAGAAATGTCCAACTCTTCGGTGACCTTGACGTTGACGGCTAGCGGTCAAACGTCCACGATGACCGGAAATGAGCTGATGTCTTGTGACGTGTCTACGCCGTACTGGATTCTCATTGGGTAAGCCTTCTATGTAGTAATAGGCTAGTTTAGAGAGATACATGCCAATGTTATAGATACTCGGTAATTCGATAATAACTGTGAAGGCATGCGAGTTATAGTAATAACTTCAGTGTTGTTGTTGTTGTTTTTGTTGTTGTTGTTGTTGTTGTTGTTGTTGTTATTGTTGTTGTTGTTGATGTTAATGTTGTGTTATGTTGTTGTTATTGTTGTTGTTATGTTGTTTGAGTGCTCATAACCATACTGTGAGACATCTGCGTCGATATCATCTATCCTTAAGATAGCACGCAGAAGATTAAGTATTAAATCGAACACAACACTAAAGTGATAACTTTATATGTGTTTACTAACTTTATATAATAGCATATATATGTGTATATGTAGAAGAGTTGCCTGCAGTAAACTCTCAGATATTTCAGATTTTCTATATATCAGAAATCCCGCTTACTCAGACTTTTTACAAATACTGGTTGTGTACCTATGTGAATACATGTAAGCATACCTGTAGGTATACCTCGATAACAGACACTTTTATTCGGTCCCTTGAATTCTGAGATATCAGGAGTTAACTATATTTATTTCGTTACGTAATAAATACTCACAACTTACATCCGGGTTTACTTATATCTTTACTTATACCTCTTAACATTTCTAAAACAAGAAATATATTTCATCAGTCATGGTTTGGCTCTGAATTATCAACTCTTAAAAGGAAATTACGATCATATCAATTGAAGTTTTCTCGATCGAAATCACTGAATGATTTACAGTCCTTTAAAATGTATCATAATATTTATAGTAGGAAATTATCTAATGTAAAATCTTTATTTTTTATTAATAAATTTCGTGATTTTGGAATCAACTCTAAACAGTCTTTTAAACTAGCTTTTTCTCTAATTGGCAAGAATAAAATTATAAAACTTCCAGATTTACCTGAAATTGTACTTTGCTCATCATTTTCTAGTTTTTTCATACAAAAAACAAAAAGTATCATAAATAATCTACCTCCTATGAGTAATAATTGCCAACCATCTTTATGTAAATATTTTTCACCATTTCACTGGTCCTGCTTTTCGCTTCCTAATCCTCTTGAAATCCAAACATTAATTATGTCCATTAAATCGCCATCCCCTCTAGATCCTATTCCTCTTACGTTACTACGTTCTTCTATTTCATACTTGATAATTCCTATTACTAATATATTTCGCTCATCGCTTATCTCCTCAGTTGTTCCTCCAAGTATGAAACAATCATATATTACTCCAATTATTAAGAAGTCTACTCTTGATCCCTATATTCTATCTAATTATCGTCCAGTTTCACAACTATAATCCCTTTCTAAAACTCTTGAGCGCATTGTAAGTAAACAATTAGTTCATTATATAACTTCTAATTCGATAGCTGATCCTTTACAAAGTGCTTATCTTCCTAATCGTGGAACGGAAACAGCGCTTAATTTGATTTTTGATGATATAATACTGTCTCTTGACAATAAAATGCCATGCTACTTAGTATTACTTGATCTATCTAGCGCTTTTGACACTCTGGATCATACAATTTTATCATGTCGGCTTAAAGAGATAGGTATTCATGGACAGGTGCACAATTGGTTAATGTCTTTTGTAACATCTCGTTTTTCATCAATTAAGATTAATAACAATTTTTCAAAATCATTTATGCACACTCATGGTGTTCCTCAAGGATCTGTTATGGGCCCAATACTTTTCTTGATTTATATATTACCTGTTTCTTCTATTTTTAAAAATATCCTTACATTCATTATCATCTATATGCTGATGATTTACAGCTTTATACTTCCTTTCCTCAATCTACTGATCACGCTATAATCCAATACAACATTACAAACTGTATTACTGATATAAAAAATGGGTTCACTAGTAATTCATTATCATTAAATGTCTCAAAAACTGATACTATTTTATTCTCTAAAATACCTTCAATTGTTAAAATAACTGATAGTTTTCTTGCCACGCTGCCTTTATCTAATAAAATCACAACACTCGGTATAACAATTGACTCTATTATGAAATATGACAGTCACATTCTTAATGTTATTCGTACTGCTAATTTTTATTTATATAATATACATAAAGCTCGTGCTAAGCTCTCCTTTGATATTACTAAATCACTTATATATTCATTGGTTTTTAGTAGATTCGACTACTGCAATTCACTTTTTGTTTTTGTCCCTGGTAATATTATGATAAAATTCGAAAAAATTCAAAGTAGAGCTGTTCGAGTTTTATATAAAATTAAGAATAATAGAAATACTAATACGGGTAGTAACTATATATCTATATCACATATTATGTTAACCCTTGGTTGGCTCAGATATCGTGATCTTTGTAAACTCAAATTGTTATGTTTAGCTCATAAAGCTATATACACGGGTGAACCTAAGTATCTGGCTGAATTATTATCAATTGCTACCATGGTACTGCAGTAACATACCAATACGGGATTGCCATGCAATGAAACTTGTTATGCCTCATACAAATTCATGTTTTGGTAACTCTGCTTTTTCTGTTGCGGTACCAACTCTATGGAATTTACTTCCGAATATTATTCGTACGACAACTTCTCGATCTCAATTTAAAAGTAGACTATTTAGACATTATTTAGTGAAATGAATATATATTTTGCGATTATTGTTATCTTCGTTTATATGTTATATTATTATATTATTATTATTATTATTATTGTTATGACGTCGAAAAATGATTTTCATTTATGAAGTCTTTAAACAAATAAATAAATAAATAAATAAATATCGTCTATTTTCAGCGGCGATAGTATAGTGTTCGGAAAAGGGGGCGTTCCCGGTTTTAGTAAAATGGTCTCCGTTCACGAACAAGGACTGAAAATCCACGAGATATCGTTCAAATCTCAGGAGCAAGCTAGATGGCAACTTCCGGAAGATATGGGTTTCTATACGTCGCGCGTGTACCCAATAATGTCTACATACGTGTAGCTAATAATGTTTACACCTATACGTATACATATTACAATAGAGTAAACCGTTATTGAAAATTTTACTATGTCGCTTACAGTAGATATTATCATACATGTTATAATAAACATATTTGTGAAGTTTCATCAACAAATATTTAATATTGACAAAGCAATACGCATTTTAATGAAGACATATTTTCATTTATTCATTAGATTCAATGTACATTTCTATTTTACGTATGTATTTATGTATTTGTGCAAGTGCGCGTTGTCATACAAATAAAATATTTTGCATATACATGTATAAATATATTATAAAATTAATAAAGAAAAATTATGTAAAAATTTCAAATTAATTTTTTAAATTAATATAATTTATTCGATTATATATTTAATACATTATTTTAATTAAGCATCAAACTTTATTGTGATCCTAAAATGAATATTTATGAGGTATTATAAAATAAATTTTGTTTTCTTACAAAAAAAAAATGTTACGATTATTTTACTGAAAAATAATTTTTTGTTAAAATTCTCAATAAAAATAATTTTTTGAATAAATATATGCTATTTTAAAATTCATTCTTATAATTTTATATTTATATAATCATGATAGAACTAAATAATATAATTATTTTTTTATTATTATTGTATTGATATATTTTTTTTCGATTTAGAAAAAAAATAATAAATTAAATTAAAATTTAAGTATATAAGAAGGTCAATGTTTATATAATTATTACGATAATACAATTTGTTATTTTCTTAATGAAAATTCTGAAGGTTAATCCCTCCAAGGTCAAACCTCAACACACATACGACTACCACTACTAACGACGTAACATCTATCTCAAGGTCACCACATATTCTTGAAGACTAGTGGCGACGACAAGTGGGCGCCGTTCGAAAGACGCGCCAACGCTTTCCTGACATTCAAGGTCATGTCCGTATCGGACATGATGATATCGATATCCGGTCACGACGATACCGCACATCCTCCGAGTGGCACCTACGAACTGAGTCTAGCTCCTCGAGGTCAACAACGTAACGTGACGATACGCAGGACCGGATGTGAGGATGATAACATCCGGCTGGGCGACACGTGCGAGTCGGCGACGTCCGCCTCCACTGAATCGGATCTAGGGGACGCGTTCTTCTCGATCTATTGGATATCGTGGGGCATCGACTCCATTAAGGTGCGTTTTGTCCTGCTATCCGTCCTCGGAAACGTAGTGTCATATGTCTGTTAATAGTTTACCCCAGTTTACCCTAGGAGTTTACCTAGATTGGTAGTCACGTGATTTTCCTTCAACATACATATTTGCTCGATTTAGGTAAATTACGATAGCCGACCATCGCATATAACGTATTATTTAATCAAATGAAATGTTGCAATTGTATTGCAGTATGAATATATAATATAAATAAATATAAATGTGTATTTTTATAGAATTGAAACGCATTACATAAACGTATATAGAAATCAAATGTATTTAAAAATCAATATTATTTGTTTCAATATTTGTCATTATGTGTCATGTGATGGTCGGCTATCTTAAGTTACCTAAGTCGAGGCACCATGTCTGTTAGAATGTATCATTACTAATGATTCATTAGCGATATATAGAAATACCGATCTACAGGTAAATACAAATCTACACACGTGCATAATACATGCCCATATATGACCATATAGACCATAGTCTATAGACCGTCACGTGACGGGTAGCCGCCGTAAAGGTCATGTCCTACGTAACACGTTCACTCACGCGCGTACACAGCTAGGAAGGGGCAATGTCTACAACGAACACGTGATCATCGAGCACGCCGTGTTCAATCTGTACAGTGCTGCCACGCTGCGGTTTAAAACCAATAACCACGTGACCGGACTCTGGATATTCGCCGACCGAGATGGTTAGTGTCGTACTCTTGTACTATAGCTATAGACTGTATACTATAGCTTAATATAGTGTAATGTAGTAGGTTAATGTACTATAGTATGATATAGTCACTATATTATAGTGTAATATAGTATAATGTAGTATACTATAGTATATAGTACTATATATAGTACTATACCTGTGTGTTTATTGTCATTGTTGTTTATTATTTTGAGTGTAATAATCTACTTAGTTCAATAATTTTGTATCTATATCTCACCCTACATCCCACCCTACATCTCACCTTACATCTTACCCTAAATCTCACCCTAGATCTCACCCTACACCTCACCCTACACCTAACCCTACAGCTCACCCTACATACTAATTCATTAATTCATTAATCGTTCTATCGATACCCGACCTCATAGATTATTTATGATATGTATATATCATGTCAAATTACTATTGTGTAGGGTTAAGTGTAGGGCTAAGTGTAGGGCTAAGTGTATCTATTAGGAGTGACAAACATATGATAGCTGACACTAAATAAACTTATTAATTACTATATATTTATATATATATATATAATATATTATTTATATATATATATGTATATATATATATATATAAATATATATATACATATATATATAAATATATATACTCCTACAATATACTACTACCATTACTATAGTATACTACCACCACCACCACCCCGATACAGAAGGAACAATAGAGTTAACCTTACCGGGTTCCACCAGTAGCAGGAACCCCTACCACTTCAAAACCTCGATTACTCCGAGATCAGACGATCGACACCTGTACTTTAGAGTTCGCGCATGCCAGAAGACTCTCATATATATCGAAACCCGTCACGGTCGACTGCTCCCCTACAAGGTCAGCTAGATTGCTACCCTACGAGGTCAGCAGTCCGGGTAGCGATATCGAACTACTTACGGTGCGAGTGTGTGTGTATTATATACATAGCGCTAGAGAGAGATAGAGCAGTAAACAAGTTATCTAACATGCGGTAAGCGTCAATCTAATTTGGTCACCAGCAAAATGGCAGAATTGACCTATTTGATTTTTATTTTGTAGGTAGAATAAAAGTATTAATACAATTGGAAAGAGGATAAAAAAGTAATATAAGTTTCATATTTTACTTCTTTGATATAATTAATAATAAAAAAGTGATGATCAACATAATATTATATTTTAATATTTGAGCACCGCAAGATGGCTGCTTTTTTATGTCCGCTTTCCACATTGGCTTACGCTGCTAGGCATTACGTATTACTACCACCTATACTTATATCTAGCTCTAGGATAATATATGACGTATACGTGTATGACGTAAGACAAGTGCACATAAACGTCCTATTATGACGCAATGCCGTGATGGGTATCATCAGTAGAATAGGACATCGCAGCGTCTCGGTAATAAAGTGTGCGGAGTGCGGTTATTATAACGTTTATTGGAGTGAGACTGCATTACTGTTTTGTATAGGGTTAAGATATATAGGGTTAACATCAACAAATACGAGTTGAGTAGCAAAGGTTACATTTTAAATGTGAAATAAATTTATATAGGCTCATTTTGGTGTGTAATGCAGCTAAAAAAACAAAGTAAACTAAACCAATTAAACCAAATAACCCACAAATACCAATACAATATATATATATATATATATATATATATATACTATTAACTCGTATATCAAAATTAACCTCTAATCCTCAACTCGTCCTTTTTGATCGTCTCCCTTGTGTATCTACTCCACTGTGATATTTACTATCAATTTGATGTTTAAATCGAAAGTCGAAATCACTATTCAATAGTTTAAGAATATATTCAATTTTTGTTATTGAATTATATTACGTATTTTCTAATACTATCTTTCTGATAGTACGCATTACTATTACATTGGCTGTTTTACCTGCCTCTCTAACGAACGCTGTGAGTAACGAGTGTGTGCGAGCATTTCGAATAAGAATCACGTAGTTCATAATGATATAATGATACGAGGGTTGATTAGGGTAGCTATGGATACTTAGGGTGCATATATATATATATATATATATATATATATATAGGGACTTAGGGGGTACTTCTGTTACTCATGTATAATACTCGTGTTTAGTTAGATTTACATTTATACACCCATATATGGATATATAGCCATATGTGGGTATCATGTATTATCAAGCTTAGTAGTACTTTCTAGTTATATTCGAGGATATTTCGGATAAAAAGTTATGCTGGGGAAATATGGTTCCGGTTTTAACAATCATCCAATCAGATCTAATCTAAATATTTATGCTGTAATCTGATTGGATAAGCCGGTGTTGTTAAAACCGCGGCCTATTCTACAAATGTCGTATTGATCGTATACATCATCTCTGTTTGGGAAAAATTTAGCAAAAAAACGCATGTATATACACATGAATACACACACATACAGTGTACGCCGTACACTGTATGGGGTTTATACATTATATTATATGTGGTAAGTTGACTATACATATATATATATATATATATATATATATATAATATATATATATATATATATATATATATATGTATATATATATATATAATATATATATATATATATATATATATATATATATATATATAAACACGTACGTATACATACATACATGTGTAATTACAAATCCGGAACTATCGTTACCACGCAGAAATTCGGCTACCTCGAGATAAACTCTAACCACGTGGTGACCTTGAGATCGAGCGACACGCTCCGCAGTCTGGTGTCCACCAAGATCCGGGGCATCTTCAACTGCGCGCTCTCCGTACCGTTCTACCTGAGCTGGGACGCTAATCACACCATCCGGTTCGGACGTAACAGGTCAGATGTCCGCCTCGGAGTCTTTGTAAGGGATGGCGAGTGGGGGGGGGGTGGGGGTGGGGGACCTCGGTGATGCGGCAGTTCAGACGATTATATTTTATTAATGTTGTTATGATTTTATCTAAAATCGCCATTTTGAATTCTTCATTCCGTTTTAGCGGCGTCGGCGCGGGGGATTCAAAAATAGGAAATATTCGTTTTCATCGATTTGATACTTGTTTTATGCCACCTCATTACACTTCAATGAATACCCACCTAATAAGAACTGGTTCCCCCTAAATGGGACTGAATAATCTCTAGGAACTGGTACCTCCTACACTGTATAAAAAATAAACCCTATCTTAAGCTACCAAAAAACCATACCAAACCTTTAAATTTAAAATGGGTTTGAAGACATTATCATACATTTATTTCAGACCCTTATATATAAGGGAATGGGATTAGACTACTGACCAAGCCGATAATGTCTCTCTAGTAATATAATATCTCTAACTTTGTGATTTATTGTAATGTATCGTTACGCGTAAACATATCTGCTCATAATAAGTTAACTGCCTGTGTGGCTCAGTGGCTAAGGCGTCAGATACACAAGCAGTAGGACACGGGTTCGACCCTCGTCCGGACCATTAATTAATTTTATAAAATGGGTCTTAAAATATTATTTAGAAGTGATCTTATATAATTGTGTATAAATAAATACTCGGCTCTCGTTAAAACCATTGATGCCTTAACATGAGAGCGGCTTCGAAAGGACATTATAGCCATATATGGTTATAAGTGAAAACTTCATCTAAGTTCCTGGATGGGATGAAAGGACTCCACCAAATAAAAATAAAAAATAACAATATACACCGTGGTATCAATAACTTGTATATATTGAATGTAGCGATCAGTATCCCACATGTCGGGGTTAACACGCCCCCCGCCTCGCTCGCCCCGGAAGTTCATCTATCGACCTTTACGCGTAACCCCGCCCGCCCGTCCTCCCCTAGAATGAAGGACATAGGTACATCGCTACAATACACCCTACCCGATGACGTGACGAGGCTCTCTTTCGCCAGTATGGACCGTAACGCCGATATCACGTTCACCGGAGTGTCAGGTGAGTGTAGGTGTGCGCGCACGATGGTGCGGTTAGCCGTTATCGGTGCGCGTACACGAGGAGTGGCAGGTTTATATAGGTGCGCGAAACACGAATTAATTTATTTAAAAATAAAAAATTCCTAATTTATATCCTCGTTATATATTTTGTGTAATCATCAAACGCTATCTTAATATAACACAAAAACAACAATTACAATCTTTTAAGTTTTTTGTTAATCGAGTATATATATATCTGTACACTGTATAGTGTACAATGTAGAGTGTAATAGTATATAATGTGTACAGTTATATTAACAGTTGTTATCGACGTACCTTATCTTGACAGGCTATATTGCAACCCTATAGGTTACTATAGTAAGATACAATAACGTACACAGATATAATAGCATATGATATATATATATATATATATATATATATATTATTCATTTAGTCAATCAATAACACTCCTTAGAATGAAGGTGTGTTCTTTTTTATAAGTATCATATTTTAATTGACGGGAGCAATAAATACCCTCTTTTCTGTTGTATACGCTGAGATATTAATTAGCGACGCGAATGAATAAGATATTATTATATAAGAATACGTCACACATGCGTTAATCATTATGCGGTATATCAGAATGTATACATCGAGGTACTATTAGTGGTAATCGTAATATTAATAATGGTATTATGATTAATACAATCAGTATGCTGTATTAGTTGTAATAATAATAGTAGTATAGTAGTAGTAGTAGTAGTAGTAGTAGGAGTAGTAGTAGTAGTAGTAGTAGTAGTAGTAGTAGTAGTAGTAGTAGTAGTAGTAGTAGTAATAGTAGTAGTAGTAGTAGTAGTAGTAGTAGTAGTAGTAGTAGTAGTAGTAGTAGTAGTAGTAGTAGTAGTAGTAGTAGTAGTAGTAGTAGTAGTAGTAGTAGTAGTAGTAGTAGTAGTAGTAGTAGTAGTAGTAGTAGTAGTAGTAGTAGTAGTAGTAGTAGTAGTAGTAGTAGTATACATCGTTACCATGACAACAGGAGAGAGTGTGAAGATCAGGGACTCGAAAGCCGTACACCGCAGCGTACAGCATCAACAACACCTAGTTGTGCGGTACCCTTGCAATGACCTTGAACTAAATGCCACCATTACGATAGTGTTACAGGTTACTATAGTTATGCATATAGATAGATAGATAGTGCTATTTTAACGCTATTTAATAGTGCAATTCGTATAGTGTACACTAGATACTGAATATACAACATAAAGATTGACATTAACATTACTAACACTGATAGTATATTATCCAACTAGTAACACGAACTAACATACGTTCACATTTATCCCATGACTCTTGAATCGCCGGGGGGAATATATTACATAATATTTCATACAACAACGTCACCATTTGTTTCGATCTTTTGTCACCATCAGTAGGTCGCCGAGATCTTTGTGTGTAACGAGAACTAACATAACTAACTAAAAAGATACATTTATAAAGTGGCGATAATATAATCGTATTTAGATGTGCTTATTATGAGGTGTACCATGGTACACATACCCATATATGGGCATGTAACGCTACGGGCATGCGTCACATGCCGGATATAGAGATTATTCTATAGAATAATACATATAGGTATTCTATAGGTATACCTATACTGTAATTACATAATAATAATATATATATATATATATATATATATAATAATATATATGTGTGTGTGTGTGTGTGTTTACTAGTTTATATACTATCATATTATTGATTAATTAAGTGTACACATAAGCAGGCGATATTCATCACACATCATATTACTTAATCACTAGTGATATTATTAAAAAGCTTTACCGGTATCAATACATATCGATATCTTTCTCTATATATCATTAACTGCCTGTGTGGCTCAGTGGCTAAGGCGTCAGACACACAAGCAGTAGGACACGGGTTCGACCCTCGTCCGGACCATTAATTAATTTTATAAAATGGGTCTTAAAATATTATTTAGAAGTGATCTTATATAATTGTGTATAAATAAATGATCGGCTCTCGTTAAAACCATGGATGCCTTAACATGAGAGCGGCTTCAAAGGGACATTAGAGCCATATATGGTTATAAGTGAAAACTTCATCTAAGTTCCTGGATGGGATGAAAGGACTCCACCAAATAAAAATAACAAAATAACAAAATCATCGATATGTATATTGATACAGGTAATGATTTTTAATAATATCACTTTCTTTATATCAATACTATATACACACACACGCAAATACACACACACACACATATATATATATTTACTTTATGGTTATTTATTTAAAATATATATCATGTTATCTTGTTATATGTGCATGATGCTAAAGTTACTACATGCTTGCTACACAGTTACACCTATATATACACATAGGTGTGTATTACTGTGTAGGGTAGGTGAACTTTTTCGAAAAATAGTATAGAAAATTAAATATTATAACATATATATTGTTATTGAATATAATGTTATTTAAGTTATATAATTTATCATATTTCTTAATTACCGAAAGCAATATTTCCTACATTACAAAATATAAGAATATAAAAAATAATGGAAAATATATCATATTTTCTACGCATTCATTATATAGTTATAACTCTATACTTTAGCGCACAGTGTGTGAGCCCTGCACACACGAGTGCACACTATTCCATTACATAACCGAGATGTGCGCACTCTAATGTAGAGTAATTGTGACCATAATATCAGTGTTAACTGATTCACGCTATATATATAGTATATAGTACAATAAAGATGGAAACGAAGTTTTAGATTTTTAGATTAAGTATTGAGGGTACTATGGGTGAATTAAAAATAGGTGTAATCAATCAGTCAATTCCAATTCTCCCTATATTATTAGCCCACCGGCCGTCGCCCACCACTCTCACGTTGTAGTCCAGTGTTCTATTATTCTATTGTTCTACCGGGCGCACGTAGGAGACGCGGAACGACAACGGCACGGAGATACGACTAACGATGAACCTCGGTGGAAGTCGACCTACATCCGAGGTCGCTGATTGGCTGACGATCATCGTACGTCGAGCGTGTACCCAGGAGGTGCCGAACCGATGCGGTCGAGAGAAGACCACGCCGCTGGTCAGTGTAACCATTGGTTACGTTACGTCACGTGGTATCAGCGCATGCGCGTGTTATGTTGCGCATGCGTAAATATGTGTTATTGCGCGTGGACTGAGAGTGATCATCTGGCAAACAATGTACTGCCCCAGTACTGGGTTAAGTTTATACGTTATAAGAAAATATGCAAACAAAAATATTAATTTGAGCTTATATTGACGACGCGACAGACCAAATGAGTAAAATATTACATTGCCAAATATGATAGTTAATAATTTATAACGAAATATACGAAAATATATGAAACAAGTTGTTACAACTTAATTCTTTAATATTTGTTATCATTAGCTCTTAATCTAGTAAATATCTGTTTTCTATATAATAAAAAGTGGAAAAAAGTATTTTGGTTCGATTTTTATACCTTTGTGAAATGTAATGTTTTTCTCAAACAATATAGTAAACGCGGTATAGATATTATATTTTATATAAATTAAATATCTTTTTTTTTACTTTTACCTTTTATATTATTTAGATATACAAATAAATTGTAAACAAAATTTCGTTCAAATATATGAGGTTTAAAATAAATTCTAGAAATTTTGTTAATTTTCTAATTTTCCATAATTATCATAATTATTCTATATACTATTAACATGTCATAATACATACACATTATTATTATATTAAAAGTCACTTTTAGTCATTTTTGAAATTCCCATGTTAACTTTCATATTCTCTCCGTGTTAAACTTCGTATCCTCTCCGTGTTAAACTTGAAGGAATTGTCGCACCCCCTAGGGTTGTCAACAATTAATAAAAATTGTGTGACTTATTATTATACTTAAATTATTAACTTATACTTATTAGTATATTATTATTAGTATATACTGAGTTCGCCAATATTTGCGGACCTTTTTCAGCTGGATGATCACTCTTAGTGCAAATATATATATATATATATATTTATGGATTTAGATTATTATTGATTTTGATTATTATCAATAAAATAGTTTGATATATCTTCAATTTAAATACATTTAAATACCAAAAAGCGAAAAATGATGAGGAATGTTTTATTAAATATATATATATATATATATATATATATATAACTATTATTTTTGAGAACAGATAGACTACAGGTAAACTACATATAGACTAAAGTATAAGGACTTAATAATCGATATATCTAAACATAAGATTATACAATGTTACATATTTGTTTTGTATTGTCCTCCGCGTTATATATGATATTTGTTTATTAACATACGTTTTTCAATAAATAATTATCATTAATGATCAATGAATACGCCCCCCCTGAAGACCGGATCTAATGACGTAATGCGGTGCGGAGTGGCGAACCACGTGCGGCTGGAGTGGAACTCGAACCGAGTCACTCTTAACGGACACGTGATCGCCGAGTCGCACCTGTTGTCCGACTACCGGTCGATGTCGGTACTAACTTCGGACGACGTGGTCATCGAGTTCTCGTTCTATCGTTAGTGTGCGGGTGTGCGGGTGTGTGCGGGTGTGTGCGGGTGTGTGCGGGTGTGTGCGGGTGTGTGCGGGTGTGTGAGGGTGTGTGCGGGTGTGTGCGGGAGTGTGAGGGTGTGCAGGTGTGTGCGGGAGTGTGAGGGTGTATGCGGGTGTGTGCGGGTGTGTGCGGGTGTGTGCGGGAGTGTGAGGGTGTGCGGGTGTGTGCGGGAGTGTGAGGGTGTGCAGGTGTGTGCGGGAGTGTGAGGGTGTATGCGGGTGTGTGAGGGAGTGTGAGGGTGTGCGGGTGTGTGCGGGAGTGTGAGGGTGTGTGCGGGTGTGTGAGGGAGTGTGAGGGTGTATGCGGGTGTGTGAGGGAGTGTGAGGGTGTGTGCGGGTGTGTGAGGGTGTGTGAGGGTGTGTGCGGGTGTGTGCGCGATGTGTGCGGGTGTGCGGGTGTGTGAATGTGCGGGTGAATGTGTGTGTGTGTGCGGGAGAAGTAGTAGTAGTAGTAGTAGTATAATTTATTTATTCACAAAAATCAAATTTTAAATTATTAATTAGTTATACGGAGCGCGTATGTGTGCGCGCACTGTGCGAAAGTTACCTCCTTACTAATAGTGCGATAGTCACACATGATGTGTATTTAGTTCGCCACCTGTTGGGGCAAGTTATTTCAGAATATAATTCAGCTATATATGCCTATATATACGCTATACGCATCATATATCGATATTTTATTTAATACCTCTTAACATTTAACACCGCGTTCGTCAGCCACTAATTACATCCGGTCTCCGGTGACCTCTAACTCGAGCATGACCTTATGGGTGAAGGACGCCGCCGATGGTTACACGCTAAGGATAAGGTACCCGGGTCTGACGCCGTTCTTCGTAACCCTTTCCGGAGCGGGTAACCGGTCGGCGCCCAACTATCAGCTGATGTTCGCTAGAGGTTAACGTTCAACCGAACACCGTCACGTGATATGAGCGGCGTTATACCTTGCGATGTAGGTCACATCCGCATGCATATATATATATATACATATATATATATGGGAAAATTTAAAATTTACATGGGAAAAGATATGGGAAATTAGCATTCAATTACATAAATGTGTATTTTCCATAGAAATAATTAAGATACATACATTTTATTATACTGTAATATATGTAGTTTATATGAACTATATTACTAGATTATTTAAAATAAAATTCTAGAATTTTGTCACTAATTATTTATATAATTATTGAAAATATTTTTGTTATCTAAAATGAACTCACATTAAGTTATACAAATTGAAGTAATCTATGTATGAACAAAAAATGTATTAGGTTACAATACAGCTACTAATTGAGAGTAATTGTTATTGTGTAAAAAAAAAAAAAGTTGGTCTAACATCTCGAGAAATTTGTTCGTATTTGACATGCATTTTTATTCAAATCTATGATATTGTATAGAATTTATTTTTTTAAATAAATATATCTATATACAATTATAATTAAACATGTTTTTATCATATTTATTACATTTTTATAATATAATATTATTGAAAAAAAAAAGTAGGTTACCTTAATATTTTTTGTTAAAAAATTCACAGAAATGAAAAAAAATTCATAGAATAATTAAAAAAAAATAAACTAATGAATTATTTCATATAAGCTACATATATTACATACATCCTCAATATATAGTACATGCATCTTTGTAATTTCTATGGAAAATACACATTTATGTAATTTAATACTAATTTCCCATGCAATTTTTGACCCCATTCCGATTTTTAAATAAACGTCTAAATTAAATAAAAATAAAGTATTATGACATACCCAAGGTACCCAATATCCACGATGAACTCCTATTATAGCATCACTCTTAACGCGCACATACACTCACGCACACACGCATACACACACACACGTACACAGATTACGTGGAGCTGGCAGTGTTCGACGTGCAGGGCGGCAACAAGATAGCCGGAAGTAGGCAGCAGAAGTATTCCAGTGACCTTGTCGACACAGAGGGCATAGTGGACAATGAAGTGATGTTCTCGTGGAACAATGGTAGGTACTAGTACGTGGAGGCCCGTATGTGATTCATAATGTATACCCTTGTTATACCCTTGTTATACCCTTTTTATACCCTTTTAAATATCAAACTCTATCTAATTATTGCATGAAAACAAAAATAAAATGACATAATTAATTTAATCACCATATCTATTATATACACAATGTTGCCATTTATAAAGGATCATCACTCGTACGTAGCGATAAGGGGTAGAATGGAAGGGGGACACCCCCGGCAGGAATGATTATTAGTGGGCCATCCCTCCAATAATATATTCGGTGTCGATTATTGTTATTGTACGTAACTTATTGCTTCCTTAGAACAATGGTACGTACCTGTTATTGCCTTAGAACAACGGTACGTATTTGTGATCGGCTTATAACATGACGTAAGTATGCGATGCGTAATGAACAATGACTTATAAAGTAGCGCATGCGATGTTTGCATCTAGAAGTATCTAGAAGTATCTAGAAGTATCGTAACGTTATCGTCTACTGAATGTGTACCTATAGGTAGACTATAGTATCGTTGTGTACTTAACGAAGGGTACTAACTAATCATCACGAATCAGGTACACTAAAGGTCTCCGTAGACAAGGTGCCCACGATGACCTTCAGAGTTACGCCCAATTATGACGTCATCGGTGCCGGTAGACTGGACATCAATAGGTTGACCGTGATGGCAGCCCCTAGAGATGGCCTCACCAAACACGATGTATTGATAACCGAAATGAAAGATATAGGTATACAAATACATATATAGTATATATATATATATATATATAGTATATATATATATATATATATATATATATATATATATATATATATATATAGTATATATATATATATATATATATATATATATATATATATATATATATATATATATATAGTTATTTAATTGTTGGCGGAGTCCTTTCATCCTATCCATGAACTTAGATGGATGAGGTATGAACCCGAGTCCTACTGCATGCATGTGTGTCGGCTAAGACGCCAGGCTTTTAGCAGACTGCGCCTCATATGCAGTTTAAAATACATTCAATATATATATATATATTATGAATTACTTTGATAAAATCGTATATGATAAATATCGAACAATTTTAATTTGAGAAATATATTCTCTCGAATACGTAAACTCCAGTAACCTCGACTATGGTCATAACTAAATATATATTACAATATAAACTATATTATCTTTAAACGATTGCATATTAATAAGCAAGTAATATATTTATATATATATATATATATATATATATTTATAAATAATGCAAAAGAAGTCATCGCCAAAAGTCATCCTATATATAGTTCTTAAAGGAAATTAGATAGATTTTAATTGATAACCTAACTTTAAACTTAACCTATAACTTAACTCTAATATACCTTCGAAGCCGATCTCAAATTAAATGCATCCATAGTGTAACGATATTCCATCATTATTGTGATTACTATTATATTAGATCACATATATATATATATTATTTTAATGCCTATTTCAATGGTACGGCGGGCTTGAACCCTTGCCCTATACCATATACGGTATGTGTATATGATGCTTTAGACAACTGATCCACACAGGAAGTTATATATATATATATATATATATATATATTATCGTGTATAAATACATGATCGGCTCTCGTTAAAACCATGGATGCCTTAACACGAGAGCGTCTTCGAAGGGACATTATAGCCATATATGGTTATAAGTGAAAACTTCATATAAGTTCCTGGATGGGATGAAAGGACTCCACCAAAATAACAATAACAATAACAATAACAATATATATTCATACACATATATATAACTATTCCTATAGATGGCGTTACCGTTAGTGCTGGTCGAACTGTTTACACAATTGACCGCCAGGGTTTCGTTCACATGTCGGTAGGGGGCGACTGTTCATTTGGTGTGCAGTTCTATAGCTTCACACGTACATTTGTCTTCGGTTTTAAAAATGGAATTCGAGCTGGGATCGGGTTAGTCTAGAATATATACATATATACGTATATAATATATAATAATTATTATATATATACTAATTATTATTATATCTATAATATTAATAATCTTATATACATTATCCAAACACATTTATTACGGACATGCGTGATTAATAGTAACATAGTAGGTATTTAAAGAAATATATATGATATCCTATCAAATAAAATATACCTCCTACTGTTAATACTTACTTACTTACTTACTTATGTCGAACTCACGTTCGACCCTTCTTTACAATTTTCTTCCAATCATCACGAATCATCATAACATTACGTATTTCATTCACATCATCTAGTCCAGTATCCTTTTTTAAATTATCAATGTACGTCACAGCTTTTCTTCCTCTGTTGCTTTTTCCAGACGTTGGTTGCCATAAAATCAGATCATGAGCTACTTCATCGTCGTGACGGATGCAGTGACCTGCTATTCGCAGACGACGAGTAGTTATAACATCGGTAATTTTTGGTAGTTCTTTATAGAGTTCAACATTTGTTATATGGTCTCTCCATGATACATTCAGAATCATTCTTAATAACCTTGTATAGCATCCATTTATTCTCCGTTCAAGTGATTTGTCGATCGTCCAAGTCTCACTGCCATATAGTAGGATACTTTCAATAGTGGCTTGAAAAGTCCTAATCTTTAGTTTTCTTTTTAACTTGGAATTCCAGAGTTTTTTCAACTTGTGACATGCCTGCCAAGCTAGTGCCTTTCGGATCTCAAAGTCTTTTGATGAGCTACTCATCCATGCACCCAAGTATTTAATAGTAGTTAATACTATATATATATATATTAATAGAACTATATAGATTTATTTATATATTATGAACAGTATACTGTTATACCTATAGGATATATATTTTATTAGATAATTTGTCATATATATATATATATATATATATATATATAATATATAATATAATATTATATAGATATATATTTCTTTACAAATATCATATGATATAATTGAATATGACAAATTTCTATAAACTATTTTTATGTGTGGATAAACATTCAAAAGTGGAGGCAACGCCTACCGTAGTGGGGGTAGGGCAGTTGCCCATACAAACCCACTAGAAAGGGCACCGCTATACACCCTATAGGGTACCCGTTAGTTACGTAACACCTTGTAGATTACGTAACTTACTACGCATGCGCAACAATACCTAACTATCGATATCCACATACAGCACACACAGTACAGCTCACCCGGCTGGCGACATACTAGTCGACTGTTCTCGGCCGTTAGTGATACAATGGACGCATTCTAAGGTTAGTGGGCGGTGGTTGTTGGGAGGTGGGCGGTGGGAGGTAGTAGGCGATGGTTGTTTGTAGGCGACGATTAGTAGTGGACGGTGTTTGTTAGTGGACGGGAGAAGGTAGTATGTAGTAGTTGTTTATGGGCTATTGTTGTTAGTATGCGAATGTTGATAGCGGGCGACATGTGTTAGTAGGCGACAGTTATTAGTGGGCGAATATTGTTAGTGGACAGTAGTTATTAGTGCGTGCAGCCCACTAGACGGTTCTTGTAGTAGATATATAGTATATACCTGGGTCTATACGGGTCTATACTTTGTGATAAATATATTTCAATAATATATATATATATATATAAGTTGTAAACCTAAATTAAAAATGGCGTTGGAAAGCATATCAAATTGAGGGCACATTCCTCTACACAGTTGTGCACACATCAGTGTAGAGTATACAGTATACACTTGTCTACATTGTAGACAGTACGATGATGTACATTGATAAATAGTGTACGTTATTGTATTATCGATTAAAGAAAGTTACTTATTAATTAATAATGCGAGCATCTGAAACTTTACTCGTTAATGATGATGATTTAGTTAACACATCTAATACACACATATATATATATATTAATTACTGTAGCTATATCGAAATGCATATACATTAACAATCGATATCCTTTAGAATATATATATATATATATATAGGATATAGTGATACTGTGACGTCACCACATATGACGTCACCATCCTTACGTAACACACAGATCCACATCGGTCAATGGGACTCTGCCACCCAGACCACTCTGTTCCTACACTCCGAGACCACCGATCTGACCCTGTTGTCCAGTATGGTGGTGACCAGCGAACAGGCTTACTCGTTATCGTGGAGCTACACCTATCGGCCTAACGGTTAGTACTAGGAAGGGGGCGGGGCTAATGGTGGGCGTAACAATGATGTCAAGATAACGATCGCGATTATAAACTAGTAACTTTCGTAATATGATTAAAATTATTATTTAATATAATTTAAATTAGTAATCTAAATATATCTAAATATATCTTTATATATATATATATATATATATATATTGACTTCTCTCTTTATAAATATATAACCATATCAACGAATTCTATATAACATCTAACGCCTGCACAATATCCCTCCCCAGTCACTCTGGCGATGTTACGCGAAGGTTACGCATGGTTACCCATGAACGCCTCACTACCCGTCATTCCCCCGGGTTACGAACCGATCCGAGGTACCACCACACCGGGCGGCTCGGTACGGGTTACCGCCGAACCGAAAAGATACAGTACAGCCGGTATAGTGTTGACCTCTATGGCTTGTAGCGCCGCCCTGGTGGTAGTATTAGTGAATATAGCGTACGTGGCGTTGAAGTACCGGGCGGGTAATACGGACACCGGTTTCTCGTTGAGGCGGTTGTCCAGTTGTTCGCCGTCCATAGCAGGCACGTGATCGAAGGGGGCGTGTCATGTACGGCGTGCGTCAGTGAGTGTGCGTATATTTAGTATATAGTATATACTATATACACATACACGTACTTATGCTATTCTTTTATATTAAATATTAAATCTAGATTATATTCCGAGAATTGTAATCTATCTTTTATACTCATTTTACCCAGAATTCAAATTATATAAGTCCATATCAATGTTCATTATAAACGTATGCTGTAATTTATTATAATTATTATGTTCCCGTGTACAGATATGTACACATATGAATTAATAGTTCTAAATAATAAGATGTATTGTATATACTATATACACTACATCTTATACTTTATAATTATTAATTCATATTTTATATCGCCAGTAAATATAGTATTACTATTATATATATATATATATTATGATTATTATTATGATTATTATTATTATTATCAGATGTAGGCAATTCCAGTGTAGTTACATACTACATATTGCTAATCACTTTATCAAGATTATTATCAACTTAAGTTGCATTATATATAATAAATAATAATTATATATAAATTATTAAATTGTAATATTACGACTTCCTGTTTATGACATAAATAAATATATAATACAATATATTGATTCATGTAACTAAGTAATTGATAACAATATAACATTAAAATGTAAATAAAAGACATATATGTATAACTATATATATATATATATATATATATATAAGCAATTTGTAAGAAATAATTCCCAGGAAAATAGATTATTATACACAAAATATACAAATATTTTAACAAGTGTTTTAAGATTTATTCAAAAAGAATATTATCATAATCAATGTTCTATTAATATATATAATTCTAAGGGAACTTGGAAATTAATCAAAAATATTATAAATAAATCAAATGATAATAAGAATAATTATGTATGTAAAAATAATTATTCTAGTTTTTCAATTGCGAATTAATGTAATGATATATTTAGTAATGTAGGAAATAATTTAACAAAATTAATTATCAACCCTACTATTAATAAATATTCATATTTATATCTCCAACTACACCTTCAGAAATATATAATATTATCGATAAAAATACTTCCAAATATAGTACTGATATTTTTAATATGAATACTATCTTATTTAAATATATTAATGATGAAATAAATCCTATTTTATCACTTTTGTTTAATATATGTATTAATGAGGGATTATTTCCATATGAATTTAAAAAGGCTAACATAAAACCATTGTACAAATCCGGTTCTAAAAATGATATGTTAAATTTTAGGCAAATATCTATTTTACCACAAATTTCTAAATATTTTGAAAAAATTATTAAATTTCGTTTAATTGATTTTTAAAATAAATATTCAATAATTGATAAATCACAGTATGGGTTCAGGAAAAATATGTCTACTGGTGATGCCCTTGCAGATGTAATTGAAACCATAAATGATAATCTTGAAAATTTGAAAAAATGTTTAGTGGTATCTATTGACTTAAAAAAAGCATTTGATACCATTGACCATAATATATTATTAAAGAAATTGGATCATTATGGAATTAGAGGTATTACTTTAGATTTATTTAAATCATATATATCTTATAGATTTCAATGTATTGAGTTTTATGGTGTTTTATCTGATTTAAAAAAAGTAAATTGTGATGTTCCACAAGGTTCTGTTTTAGGACCACTTTTATTTATTTTATATATTAATGATTTGCCAAATATATCGAAATTATTTAAACCAGTACTTTATGATACGAATATAATTTTGTCAAGTGATACTATATCTGATCTAAGTGATTTAATGAATAGTGAATTGAAAAAGTTATCATCTTGGTTAGCGATAAACAAGTTGACACTGAATATTGATAAATGTATTTATATACTTTTTAATGTACGGAATATTCATTCAAGTAATACATTACCAATTTTTCTACATGAAATTCCAATTAAACATGTATTAAATTATAAGTTTTTAGGAGTTTATATTGATGAAAAACTTGACTGGAAACAGCAATATGGATATGTTACTTCGAAGCTATGTAGAGTTATTGGTATAATAAAAAATTGAATATTAACCTCAATTTAAATACTAGAATTTTAATTTTTAAATCATTATTCATGTCTCATTTAAATTATTGTTCACATATATGGGGTAATACTTTTAAAACTAATAAATCATATATTGCAATTTTACAGGAAAGAGCATTAAAATGCATAATATTAAATACAAATATTAATATTCATGATTTCATGCAGAGAAATTTTATTTTTAAGTTTGATGATATTGTTAAATTTAATTCTATAAAATGTATACATAGAGGCTTTTATAATAAATTACCGATTAATTTGCTAATCAGACTTATTAAAAATAAAAATTATTGTAATAAATTTATTAGAAAGGCATCTAGAACTTCTAGAAACCTATTTCGTTTAACAAATATTGGCGTAAAGTACTGGAATAATCTTCCAAGTTCATTAATTAACATTTCTAATTTAAAATTATTTTCGAAACATTTCAAAAAAATATACATTTAATTTTAATTTTATATTTATTTTATATTTTATTTTAATATTTTAATGTTTTTTTATTATGTCCATATATATATATATATATATATATATATTGTTTGTGTCAATTTATGTGTTTATACCTATATATTTGTGTATCTTTTACATGACTAATGATAAATAACTAACGATATACATTTTTAAATATAATCTTAAATGTATAAAACTTTGACTACCTTACTATATTACTATATTACCTATATATATTTTATTTTTAATTTATTGTTATAGTTATCTTTTATGTAAATTTTATTAAATGATGATTTAGATTTTGAGGAGTTTTTTATATTATTATTGTAGTTTTTTAATATTTTTATTTAATAATTACCACTTTTTTGATATTTTAATAATATATTGACTTGTTTTATATGTATATGATTAGTTTTTGGTGGAAAGCAAATGCTTACAATAATAAAATACAATAATACTATTTTTTTTTAAAGGTAAGTCTTAGGAATACCTAGTCAAGTATTGAATTATAAAAGTTGAATTTTGCCAGTATATACGAAAATATAAATTGTATTGTTAAACATGTTTATTTAGAATTTTTAACCGACTTTTTTAAAAATATATTTAAAAAATTTTGATTTTGATTTTTTTTATTTTGATTCAATTATTGGATTTTTTATATTCCTATATAATTTATTACACTCGTTTATTGCTTTTATTTATTTAAATTTGTCTCCTCATTATCTTAATGGGTGAAAGACTTGAAAAGCCATGCTTTTTCATTCACCCAAGCTTTATGCCAAATCTGATGTTATTATTATTATTATTTATATATTTAAATAACATATATTGATACAATAGAAATTGTTTATTTATATTTATATTTGAGACAAATTATAGTTTATTTTGTTAGCATTAGTAGTATCACTAAACTCTTTAACGTTAACAATGATTGTAATTTTCAATAACGTTTGGTTTTAGAGTATATATATAAATATATATACATATATATATATATATATAGAAATATGAAATTGATACATACAATTTGACAAATACTTGATAATAAACCTAATAATTATTATAATTATAAATATCAACATGTATTAGTAATAGGTTACCTATAAATATAAATATATATATATATATATATATATATATAATCATTAACATTTCTAAAAAGTAAATATGATCTCACATTTTATAAACTTATTCATATCATAATTACTTGATAAAATAAATAGACACATCATTGATAACAGCTTTTCTTCGAATTTAGTGAAACTTACTTTTGTTGAATCAACCTGATATTCTCATTCAACAGATTATGTAATAATGGTATAATGTAGGGGAAAGTAACCGAATACGGACAGTGCCCGAATACGGACACTCTCGGTATCTCAGAAACCATAAATCCTACAAAAAAATGTGTTATGAATAAAATATTCATAATTATATAAATAGTCTAAAAAGGTATTTTTTATTTTTTAATTATTCAAAATATTGCTTATATATCCAATAAACTGATTTTTTTATTACGTTTTATAATTTATGAAAAAAAATGTCAACTTAAAACCTTCTCAAAATTATACAAATGTATCGATATTTTATATAAAAGTTAACACTATATTATTAAAAAATAAAGCATTCTAAAATTGTATTTTTAATTTCTATATTTTTAATATATTTTTAATCAAATATTCATTAAGTTATAAGCATATATCTAGAGGTCATATAAGTTCCTAATAAGGACAATCTAAATGTCGGAAAACCTATACGGACACCCTATATCCAATCAGCGCGCAGCGAATGAACTATTCTATTTTTCATAAAAATCGTGTGCGTTATAATATTAATACCACCAATAAAGATAATTCTAATTTTTTTATTATTTAGATACTTAAATTGTATTATTAATTAACAAATAATAAAAATAAATAAATTATTAACTAATTAAATTACAATATATTTTTCATAAAATTAATTATAAATAACGTAATTGTAATTTGTCTGATTGATTCATCAATAATATATAGTTTATCTAGTGGTATATAGGGTGTCCGTATTATAACACAGGGTGTCCGTATTCGGACATGGGTACCGAATACGGACACCCCCGTTATCTATGGAATTAAAAGATTAAATAAAATTTTAAAATTACAATAATATCTATAATCATATAATATTAATATATTGTAATTTTTGAATAAAAATAATGAGTCATAAAAAGTTAAGACCATTTATTGTTAAAGTGTCCGTATTAGGTTACTTTCCCCTATATAGGCTAAAACTATAAAATATATGTATATGTATAGTAAGTAAGTTACCCTATGCTGTAAGTTGTGTTATTTGACTAATAACAACAACTGCAATCAGATATACTGAGTATATGGAATATTTATATTTAATTTTTATTAAAAGTAGAAAAGTAACAGATTATGTTGATAATACAAACTTATAAATAAATATAACGCATTAAAAAAAATACATAAATAGATTTATAACTATATTATGATGGTGATGATTACATATAAAATATCATATGATATATATATATATATATATATATATATTATTATTATTATTATCAGATGTATGCATAGACATTAGAGTGAGGTAGACCGTGATTCGATATCTCAAAAGCGTAACAATTTGAAAACCACTGACGCCATTACAGAAAACCACATTTACAATATTCAAATAATTATATTATTTTTATATTTTTTCGAATAAAATTATCTGTTTTTGTGGTATTAATTGTCATAACTCTCATAAAAATAAACCTAAATAAATTGCCTTTTACAAGTAAATTAATTATTTTATGCTAATATAATATTTTCTTATATTATTATTATAAATATGCTAATAAATAATATTATATTAGCATAATAATTATATAAAATGTATACGCAATTTCGCGATCTTTTTAGGAGTGCCTCTATTGGTTTTAAATGGTGAATTCGACGCACGCCATTCTCTTTTAAATTTATGACGCTATAAATATGATAACTCTATAAAGTTATAATAATTATACTATTATACTAGAATATTCAAATGTATAGAATATTTTTTTAAATAGAATCTTTATATTTTATCACGCCATTATAATAATAGTGAATGCTCATCTTGGCCGCCGATATATATCATAGTTAAAGTTGGGCGTGCTTATTAAGGTGCCTAATATTGTGGGTGTTAGTTAAAATAATTATTTCACTTGTTTGGTTTGGTGTATCCATAATAATGGCGTTCAAAATCAAGGAAAGGCTCATAAAAGGAAAATTGCACATAAATGTTATATATTTATAACTGTGTGTATTTAACTGTAAACAATTTATAGTAATATAATAATAATTATTTACATTGTAAATATATGCATTTATTTATAATTTTAAATAAATGTCTAGAATATATATATATATATATATATATATACATATGTGTATATATATATAATATATAAGTTGCATATATATATATATATATATATATATATATATATATATATATATATATATATTTATATATTAATGATAGATAATTAGATAGCGCAATATATATTGGTGTTTATTAATATAATTGTTCAAATTAAAGTTGTTGGGTACAATAAATTTATTGTTTACATAAAAGTTAATGAAATAGTTTGGTCGTAATAGTACTCAATATATTTACAAAAAGTGAGACGGGTATCGAGTGAGTTTATCCATTTGTAAATAAAGATTATATGCTTGTATACAAATATTTATGTATACTTATACTACCTATATTATATAAATAATATAGACGAGACCATACAAGTTCCAGATATCTTTATTCAAGTTATATTCTACAACTACGTTAGATATTCATCGACGATATGACGTTTGGATAATTCATTCGCTTCGACTTCGAGTGATAAAAAGCCTAGAACACAATCGGTCTCGCTATGCCCACGATATCTTTAGTGTCGTAAACTATACAATTACGCATGAATTATACTTAGTATACTGAAGTAATTAAGACTTTCAGAGGCAATCATGTTACACATGTTTCGGGTAAGATTTCTTAGAAGTCGATATCTGTCATCGTGTTTGCTGGTTCCAGGTCTTGCACTGTTGTCGCTGTTCATTGTCACTATTATCTCGATCGTTATATAACATATATCTATAACTCGACTAGGCTATATCCATAAGAGACACTTGATGCGTATGAGGCTGGATAGACTATAACCAAAATAGACGCTTGATGCGTATGAGGCTAGGCTATATCCAAAAGAGACACTTAATGCGTATGGGGCTAACTAGGCTATATCCATAAGACACACTTAATGCGTATGGGGCTATAGCCCGGCTCTATCCAAAATAGACGCTTGATGCGTATGAGGCTAACTAGGCTATATCCATAAGACACACTTAATGCGTATGGGGCTATAGCCCGGCTCTATCCAAAATAGACGCTTGGTGCGTATGAGGCTGGATAGACTATAACCAAAAGCGACGCTTGATGTGTATGAGGCTAGGCTATATACATAAGAGACACTTAATGCGTATGCTAGGCTATATCCAATAGAGACGCTTGATGCGTTTGAGGCTGGATAGACAATAACCAAAAACGATACTGTACTTAATAAACTATAAAAACGACATTCGCTTGTCTCGTCTCCTTCCTTGACTTCAAAGTACTCCATCGTATATTATATATATATATATATATATATATATATAATATTAAAAGATAATTATTAATCTTATATGAAAATATTATTAATATATTTAAATGTATTTAAAATATGTTAAAAATATTTATTTTATTAATTGTATTACTATATTAAATTAATTATTAAATAATTTATTTATTACATTTTTAATAATATTATATATGTTTTACCAAACAATTAATTATAAAACTAATACAAATTAATTATTCATATTACATAAAAAATACTTAAAATTATTAAGATAACAATTATTTGAAAAATTAAAATAACCAACACAAAATTGACCATTTTGATTAATTTAATATAATATTTACGCGTCGAATAGCAATCTACCTCACTCAATATCTATAGATATGGATTTATGCAATGCCAAGGTAATTGTAGAAGCAGTGTTGCTTATCGAGACAATTACCCCTTTATTAACATGATAAGTTTCATTATAGATAATAGTTATAAATAAATAATAATTTTATAATATTATAAGATAAGATAAGATATATTGTATTATTGCAAGAGAGAAAAAAAAAATAAAAGAACAACTAAAATGTTCAGAAGATTTTTGAGGTATTTAACCGTATGACTTCCTGTTTACATATATATGATAAAAATAAATAAAATATATAATAAAATAAAATATTTAATAAAATATAATGAAACTTATCATGTAACTAAATGTAATCATCATATAATAATGTAATCATGTAATAATATAAATAAATGATAAAAGTATAAAATTAAAAGCTAATAAATACATCCATTATTAAATAATCTAAATTAAAATATAACATAGTGGAACTAAATATGAGATATCCAATAGTTAAAAGTAAAAGAAACAAGAGAAAAAAAAGAGAAGAAAAAAAAAGAGAAGAAATAATAAAATATATTAAATAAATATAGGTTAAACAATATTCGATGTTCATACAGAAAAATATATAACCCAAAGTAATTTATTTAATGTCAAAAAATGTAAAAATAAAATAGAAGATAATACAATCTTAAAATCATATATAATAATTTTTAAAAAGTCAGTTTTTTATAATGTCAAAATTGAATATAATGTCAGTATTTTTATAGTGTCAAATAAATAAAATCAAAATTATAAAAAAATATTATCATAAGTCAAATATATTAAATACAAATTTAAACTAAAAATAAATGCATTAAAATGAGATTTATAAATTTAAAACTAGAAAAAACATTAAAATAGACTTATAACTATTAAAATAGTCTCATATATAATTATTAATTATATATTAATAATATATACTTATATACTTACTTGTTACTTGTTATCCCGTGACTCGTAAATCGTAGGGGAAATCAATCGAAGAGGCATCAGCAACACGTTTTCTCCAGCCATATCTTTCGTGCACATCTTGTATTAGATCGTTTACATCTCGTTTAGTCCATTTAACAATGTTATCAATCCATTGAGATTTGGGTCGTCCTTGTTTTCGAGTTCCTTTTAACAGAACCTTGCATTATAGTTTTGCACAGGTTGTCGTGTCTGGAGACATGGTCAAACCACTTCAGTTTACGCTTTATCGTTTTTAGGAGAGGTTCGTAAGTTCCTAACAGCATGTTTATCCTATTGCACACACACACGTTCGTAATCCTATCTTGATATTTGATGCCAAGTAGTTTTCTGTGTGCTTTGCTTTCAAATGCAGATATTTTCTTTTGTATTGCCACACTAATCGTCCATGTTTCGCAGCCATAAGTAAGGATAGAGATCACTAGTGATCGATATAGATTGTACTTTAGTTTGAAATTGATGTGTTTGCTGTTCCAAATTGTGTAGAGACATATCATCGCTGACGTAGATTGGGCAAGCCTTATTCTAATTTCATTATCACTTTTTCCATTGCTTGTAATTGTGGAGCCAAGGTAAACAAATTGATCTACTTCTTCTAGCTTATTTCCATACAGTGTTATATCTACAGATTTTGCATTGTTAGTATTTATCATAACTTTGCTTTTTTCAGCACTTATTTCCATTCCATAACGTGATGTACTCTTTGCTAATTCGTCTGTGAGATGTTGGAATTCTGCATTGGATCCGGCTAGTAAGTCGATGTCATCAGCAAACTTTAAATTCCAAATTGGTTTACCGCCTACAGAAATAGATGTAGCATGTTTTATCTCAATTTCACTCATAATTTCAAGGAATAAGTTAAATAATGTTGGTGAGAGCAGACAACCTTGACTTAATCCAACCGTTGTGTTAAAGAACGGGCCTGCCATATTATTGAGTAGTACAGCACTTGTGGAGTTTGCATACAAAGATTTTATCATCATAATTATATCATTATTAATTCCAAATTTGCATAATGCTGACCACATCCCTTCATGATACACTCTATCAAAAGCCTTCTTGAAGTCTATAAAATTGTGATAGAGATCTTTTTGGCTATCTAGATGCTTCTCAATAATATTTCTGCAATTAAACACTTGTTCAACTGTGCTCCTTCCCTTCCTGAAACCGGCTTGCTCCTCTGATAGCACTCGTTCAATTTGAGGATTTAATCATTTGAGGATTATGGTTAGGAGTATTTTACTAGAATGGTAGATTAGGCTTAGTGTTCTGTAATTTTTACATTTCTTAAGGTCACCTTTTTTAGCTATAGGTATTATTAATGATTTTGTCCATTGTTTTGGGCATGATTTAGATACCCATGCTTTCTGGCAGATTGCTGTGAGCATTCTTATTATAGCTGTTCCTCCATGTTTGATTAATTCACTCGGAATGTTATCTATACCCGGTGACTTGCCCTCCTTCAATGTTTTAATAGCGTTAACGACTTCTGACTCAAGAATTGGCAGTTCATTATCTGTATCTGTTTTGTGATTTCCATTATGGGCTAATACACTGGGATCAGGGTAAATTGGGTAGTTATAAAGTTCTTTGCAATACTCAGTCCAGCGATTTAGTTTCAATGTATCTTCAGCTAGCGGTACTCCATTACTATCTTCAATAATAGATGTGCTTCTGGGTGTTGTTTTAGTTAGCATTTTCAATGTTTCATAAGCTCGCTTGTTGTGCCTACCATGTTTCATATCATCGTCGATTGATTTGCACTGTGTCTGTATCCAATCATCCTTTGCCTTGAGCATCATTTTTCGTATCTTGGAGTTTATTTCTCTGTACTTATGTTCAGATTCAGAATTTAGTTTTCTCTTGGGTTTAAGTGTTCTTCTCTTGTCGCATAAGTCTAGTATATCATCAGTGATCCATATATGTGTTATATATCAGAAGAATATATTTTGAATTTACCTTATTGATTTGCAACTCATATTGATGTATTGTAGAATATATTTATATAATAAAATATTTAAAAGATATCAGGAAATAATTTAATATCATATATATATATATATATATTTATAAACTAAAAAATAAATATATTATATAATATTTATATCAACATATTATTAAATTTAATTGTGTAATTTAAAATAAAATTAGATTAATATAGGTCAAATATGGGTCACAACTTGGTCCTACACTTTTCATTCTCTCTCTAAATATATATATCCACTACCTTCCGTCATATTAGTTTCAACAAATGTCAAGTGCCGCGAATTCCCTTAAACATCCTAGTATCTATTAGCATATATATATAGACGATGTACAAATATATTTGTTTCTTCTCATTAATTCACCAGCAGGTCTCAATGATCTACTCTCCAATTGAACTAATGATATTGAAGAACGGCTGGGTTTAAATAATCTTCTCCTTAATGCGTCCACAAATACATTGTTGAATCTTTCTCCAACTCCTACTTACTTTCCTTTTTTCTTATTGATACAATTGTAATCTCTAGTTCTCCTACTACATCCAACTTATGTGTACTTTTTGATTCTACTCTTTTATTCATTCCTCATATTACTGATATCACTAAACCTGTTAATTATAATCTTTTATGATTAGAAAAATACTTAAATAAATGACTGTATCTCTTACTAAAACTCTAATCATTTCCCTTGTACTCTCACATATGGATTACTGTTTCTCACTCCTCATCAATATTCCAGTATCCTCTATTTCTCCCCTAAATCAAGTTATTCGCTCACCAATCCGTACAACATATAACTTACATATTCGAGACCATTCCTCTACTTCCTCATACCAACACTAACCTTACCATTTAACAAACGCTCAGCGTATCTCATATTTTCTATTGTTCATTCCTCAATACAACTCTTCGAATTTTCACTCTTATATTTCTGATTCTCTAGTACAAAGATCGTCCCTTCCATCTCTTAGAAACCATGCAACTCATCTTCTATCTATCCCTATTCTCCATCCCTCAAAAATGAATGGATAGACTGAATTCTTTATTTATATTGGACCTATAGGTAACCATAGCTTATAATAAGAAGCTTTTAAATTAGATTTTTCTCTAATTGGTAAAAATCGGAATAAAAACTAACACATGGTTCTGATGATAATCTGTGTTCTTTATTTGCTGACTTTTTTCAAAATAAAGTTTTAAAAATAATAGAAGATTTTCCTGTAATAGATTCTATTTATTTTTGAAAGTCCACCCTCTTTCTCTGATACTCACTAGTCTTATTTTAATATATCCACTTCTTCTGTTGTCCTTTCTCTCATGTCTTGTTTGAAATCCAATTCCCCACTTGACCCTCTTCCTCTTAATTAACTTCGTATATTATCTCCCTATCTAATTGATATAATTACTGATATAGTTCGTGTATTATCTTCATACATTGTACCACAATCGATGAAGTATTCTTATATCACTCCGATATTAAAGAAACATAATCTAGATTCTTCCATACTATCCAACTATCGTCCTGTTTCGCAATTATAATCAATTTTTAGTTGCACGTCAGCTTATTGATTATATCATATCGAACTCTATTGTGAATTGCTTTCAGAGTGCATACCTTCCCAATCGTAGTACAGAAACTGCCCTAAATATTGTGTTTAACGATATTATACTATCTATGGATAATAATGGCTTCTTGTTATTTGGTTCTTCTTGATCTATCTAGTGTCTTTGATACGTTAAATCATAGAATTCTTTCTTACCGTTTACGTGAAATATGTATTCATGGATAGGTTCACAACTGGTTGATGTCATTTCTATCTAATAGAATATCTTCGGTAAAGATCAAGTCATCTTTGTTGGCTCCATTTGATCACACTTGTGGCGTTCCTCAAGGATCAGTACTAGGTCCGATTCTTTTTATTTTGTATATTCTTCCCATTAATTTGATTTTTTTTAAATACCCATATATTCGTTATCACCTCTTTGCTGATGACTTACAAATTTATACTTTTTTCCACCTGGTTCTGATATTGACATAATTCAACTTTCAATTGCTAACTGTATTAATAATTTAATCTCTTGGTTTTCCTGTAATTCACTTTCATTGAATATTACCAAAACTGATAGCATTATACTATCTAGATCTCTTTCTTCAATTACTCTCTCTCATCCATTCCTTATCCCACTTACTATCTCAAATACCATCACTACTCTAGTTTTTACTATAAATAATGCATTAGATTACTCAGTACATATATCAAACACTGTCAGCACTGCTAATAATTTCCTGTATAATATAGGCAAAGCTCGTTCTAAGCTAACATTTAATTTAACTAAATCATTATTACATTCATTAGTATTTAGTCGATTTAGATATTGTAATTCGTTTTTCATTAACATTCCGCAAAAATTGATAAAAAAATTCGATTCAATACAACGTAGAGCTGTTCGCATCTTGTTTAGGCTAAATCGTAATGATATAACCATATCCATACATTCCATAATGGCGACTCTCGGGTGGTTGAAGTTTCGAGATTTATGCAAGTTTTACTCACAAGGCTATATATATGGGAGTTCCGCCATGCCTATCGAATGGACTAATAATTCGAGCAACTACTCGTCCGAGTCACAAATATGAGCTGATGAAACTCTCTGTACCGCTTGTCTCATCTATATATGCATGTGCTGCTTTCACTGTTACTCCTCCGAAGTACTGGAATAGTCTTCCCGATGAATTACGAACCCAATCATATATTATTACTTTTAAATGTCGACTAGATTCATATATGTTATCATTATAATTTCTTCTTTTTAAATTTATTAATATTTGTGTAACTATTTATTTCAACTTGATGCTTATAAACGTCCATCGTTTTCTGAGTCAATAAACCTTTCTAATATTAATTATTTTTTATTTTATAAGCTATGGAATTCACTCCCATCCACTATTAAAACCATCCGACCCTATATCTCAATATGAGATTTGTTTACATTTATTTGATTTGTTTACATATTTTACAAGTTTACATTGGAAGGTAGATAGTGAGAACGCTTGGTACACAACTATACTATTATTATTAAATTTTATTTAAACACTTTTTAAACATAAAATAAACGTTAACAAAGGAGTGTACACATTCATAAAAAATATGTGATTAAATGGATTATATAAACGATGGAAAATAAATAAGGGTTAAATGTATCATTCATAAGGTGAGAAAAGGTGAGTTTTTAATTCTCTCTTGAATTCAGTTCTTGATGTGGTGCACCGCATAATATCGGGAAGTTCGTTCCATTACTCCATATTCGACGAATGAGCCAGTATTACTGTATGCTGGAACTTCTATAGCCTTTACTCGGAATATGTGACGAGAACAGAGACTCCTATGTTGCTGAATTACGGATATTAACAGGCATACATAATCAGGTGTTCCATAGTGGATAGCCGCATGCATGAGTGTGCATAATTTTTACACGATTCGTTTCTTTACCAAAGCCCTAGGCTTTGAGTCAAAAGCCTTTGACTATAGTATATATACTATAAATTACATATAGTAAATGTATATATATATAGATTAAATAGGATATATATATACATTTTTAATTTCTATTGTAAATTACATATATGTAATATACACATATACGCAAACATACAAAAACACATATACACACACAAAAACAAACACATAAATATATAATTATATTAATATATTTATACAGATACAATTGTAGGTAAATACCTAGGTATCAGCTTCTCCGAATACTAATATACAATCACATGTAGGAGGTCATCTACGAGGTTTGTATATGTTAATTAGATATTTTATTATTATTATTTATTATTATTATTTTAAAATCAGTAAATATAATACGTTAACATACTAACAATTAAAAATCGATTTTTAAGAAAAACATATTTTCTGTCACTTATTTAACGGATTTGTAATTTAATTTAATTTAAATTTATTTGATAAAATTACGTAATGTTATATTTTATAATATTTGTTTCCATATATATATATATACTTTATAATATTATTTGTATATAATACTTGTATCCAGAAGACTTCCCGCTTGTATAAATTTGTTTTCATATACTAATTATAATTAATGCGTAATTGTATAGTCACGCCCCTAAATATATCGTGGGCGTGGCTAAAATAAATATGGTATTTTCTTTTACACCAGACTATCATTGTGACCACGTCGTACATTCTCAAATAGTGAGAATTACTCGCTATATAGCTACATAAAGATTACCCGAAACCCTATAGGGTTATACCAAAACCCTATATATATAGTACCGTCATTGCATTTGGCTCGGCGAAGAGGATTTAGTCATAGTTATCTCTAGGGTTAGTTATATAACGCACATAATAAATAACATGACGTCGTCAAGCCTTGATGAATATTGTCATTTCTATTTATTATATATTATATTATTTATTATATCATTAATAATGATTAATTATCATATATAATTATATATTATCATAGCTTAATTATTATATTACCTTTATTATATTACCTTTATTATATCTTAAATTATTACATTATATTATCACATTATAACATTACTGTGTTATATCAGGGAAGTCCCTGGTTATATACATTATTATAATTTTATAATCTTATAATATTATAATTTTATTTATATTAAAAATTACACATAATGGATATTAGTTGATAATTTATTTAACTAATATACAATAATGTATATAACATATAATTTTATAAATGAATTACATACAAATTATACACAAATATATAATACATTATTATAATTTTATAATCTTATAATATTATAATTTTATTTATATTAAAAATTACACATATAATGGATATTAGTTGGTAATTTAGTTAACTAATATATAATAATGTATATAATATATAATTATATATATATATATATATATATAATATATAATATATATATATATAACAATATTTATGATAGTAACTTATAAATCTAAGCTATAGCTAATGATAAACACGACTGTATAGTGATTATATCATTTTCAAATAATAATCTTCATACTTTACAGTCGTGTTATTATTAGCTATAGCTTAGACTTTAAATAACATTAATAATTATTTATATATATACATGTATATATATATATATATATATTAATTTTGAGTAAATCTATTCTATGTAATTTCATTATATTTATTAAATATAAATATATACTTACTTACTTTTTTACTTTTTTCGGCTTAGGGACCAGATGTGCGTAAGCAATCACCGGTCCAGTGGATAGTTCAGTCGAAGGCCTTCTTGAAAAAGTAGGTCTTCAACAGTTTCTTGAAGGTAGATGTAGTATTGGTGGTACGAAGTGCAGTCGGCAGATTGTTCCAGAGGTATGGGGCAGAAATAATGAAGGATCGAATGTTGGACTTATGTAGCTGATATTTTTGGGTGGTGTTAAGGAGGAACGTGTCATTGGATCGGGTAATGGCTGAGTTCTTAGTGGTACTATGGGGGCTAATAAGAGAGGCCAGGTAGTCAGGAGAGTTGTGGTGTAGGGCTTTGTGGGTTAGGAGAATTAGTTTGTAGGAGATTCGGGAGGAAATGGGGAACCAATGGAGGGACTTGAGGTAGGAAGTGATTGAGTCATAGGATCGGTGTGGAAGTAGGAAAATGCAGCGGACAACAGCGTTTTGAAGGCGCTGTAGGCGAGTAATCATATATGCCGGACAGCCTTATAAAAGGTGGTTGCAGTAGTCGAGATGGGGGAGAATGAATGACGATGCGATAGTGATGGCTACTTCGTGAGGGATAGATCTGCAGATGAAACGTAAGCAGTGAAGGTGGTAGGATACAGATTTGTATACTTTTGCAAGTTGGAGTTTGAAAGACAGCGTTGGGTCGAGTGAAACTCCTAAGTTTCGTACTTTGTCAGAGTAGACAATGGGTATGGAGCCAGATTGAATGAGCGGCGGTTGCTCTATGTGGTTTGATCGGTAGGGTAGGTGAAGGAATATGGATTCTGACTTTGTAGGGTTAAGCCGGAGTGAGTTGGTGTTGAACCAGTTGTGGATATCTGTGATGCACTTGGTAAGCTTATCTGGTGCAGAAGATGGATCATCGTTGCATTTTAGATAAATTTATATATACATTTTAAGTTTATAATTTGTATATAGTTTATTTATAAAATTATGTTATATACATTATTAGATATTAGTTAAATACATTACCAACTAATATCCATTATATCATACAATTTATATGTGTAATTTTTAGTATAAATAAATGTACAAATTGACTTACTTTTAATTTAAATTCAAATATTGATTTATTATAAATTAAGTTACATTATTTATACATTTATACATTCTTATATAAATAAATCATTATACATATTTATAATTGCATATATATTTTTTATTTGATAAATATTCTATTGAATATATATTTTATTATTGCATAATATATTTTTTGATTTAGTTTGTAATAATTTATTTAAAGTTATATTATTATATTTAGATATATATTATTTATTATTAGTATTAGTATTTATTATTAGGTATATATATATTTAGGTATATATATACCTATATATAATTTTTATTTATGTGAATTAATTTAAATAAAATAATTAAATTAAATTAATATACTAATATGAATTCAGTTTAACCATTGATATGTACTACTAATATGTGTTTGTATTACTTGCAGGTGTATATTAGATATATATATATATATATATATAATAGATAAGTAGTGGTATATCATTCCTTCAGAAAATCTTTGATCATATATGTTATGTAACAATGATTATACTAGATTGAATTATAAATAATAACAAATAATTAATTAATACTATGTAATTTACTATTAATATGAAATATACTTTCTGGTAATTAAATATCATATATTACTACTACTACTACTACTACTATATTATATTGATAAGTTGTAATCATTTTCAAAGCAATTATAATTCAAACTTTAGGTAATAGATATATATTTTATATATGTTGTATTACTTTACATAATATTTATTAATATTCATAGTAGTATAATACATTATATATAATAGATATACCTATCTATCTATATCTATATCTAAGATATATATATATAAACAAATAATTGATACAATATAATTTTAAACATAATTATTATCAAAAGTTTACACTATTTGTATTGTCCCTTGTTTCCTGAATTATATTTCCAAATGCTAAATGAATAGGTTTACAAATTAAAATTTAATAATTATAATATTACTAAAAAATATAAATAAATTTACACCTTTTGGATCAATGATACTTAGTATATCATTGATATACATTACTCCAGGAGCAGCCTGATAGTTATCCTTATTGATTTGTGTGGAATGGCCGAGATGGTTCATAAGGGTGATAAATAAATATCATAAAAATATCATATCAATAAATAAATATATGTTATCTTTCTAAGTAATTTAAATAATTAAAAATGAACTTACTTTACCGAGAACCGATTGCTTGTTACAGTAGTGGCATATACTGAGGCAATTCTATGCCTGTTGCTAGTAGCATTTATTTTTTCTATACCAGCAGATCTACATATATTTGAAATACTTTGATCTCCATATATGCTAGAACATTCACTGCCTATTATATAAAAAGTTTATTAAATTAAAAATATTCAATAATACAAATATAAAAAATAGTCAATAAAATCAATAATCAATAAAATCAGAATAACCTTTCGATGCAAAAATAAATATATTATTATATTTAATTTCGGACATCTTTCTATATACCGGATCAATTAATTTATCCATGTATATGGCTAATTCATTGACTATAATTATCTACAAATTATGTCATTTATTATATACATTTAAAATAAAATAAATTGTACACTATTTATTTGTATAATAGTATTAATTAATAATATAAAGTTAATACATTTACATTAATACAATTACTAACCGTGAAAAATAGATTTCCCTTTCCTTTTAGGGGACACCAATATATATTTTTCGTGTTTCGCTTATTTATTAGATTTAGCTTTAAATATATTTTAATATGGTCATCATACTGATTCCTCTCCTCATCTTCCATTATATATTGTTAATTTAGATCAAAACTAATTGTAATCAACAAGGAGGCAATATATGTGAATTCACAATTACTCTACAAATTTGAATTAATTAATTATTTAATATTAATTTTTATGAATATACTTATTAATACACGATACAATAACGCTAGTGTAAACACCAACTATAACAAATATTAAACATATTAATAACTAACATTATTTAATTCAGAATCAATAAATTTAAATAATTTATTTATTGTTTCATCTGTAATTAACTCCGAATATCTGAAAGTTGTATTAAATATAAATATATGTAGAATAATATACATGTATCCTAAATATTTATTTATTGTTTCATCTGTAATTAACTCAGAATATCTGAAAGTTGTATTAACTATAAATATATGTAGAATAATATACATGTATCCTAAATATTTTTATTATATTATATGCCAATAAATGTGATAGTTTAAAAATGTTATGATATAATATAAAACTGGATATTTAAATATATTTAAATTTGGTGTTTATACAGTTCTATTATTGTCACATATTTATTTTTTATTTTTATTTTAAAATATTTTATTGACTACAAAATCACGTGTTGGTTATGGGCGTCATGAGAAGGAAACAAAAATAAAATAAATAAAGTACAATAAAAATAAAGGGAGGGTAGGTTACAATGTTAATAGGTGCGTGGAGAGTTTACATTTAAATAGTGACAAGGATTTCAAACACCTAATGTCATATGGTAGAGAATTCCAGTATTTTGGAGCTACCACAGAGAAAGCAGATTCAGAGTGAGCAGAGATAGTCGAACGTTGCACAATTTTCATCGTGTGACATTTCCTGCTAGCTCGACTAAGGGTATGCATACTGATCAAGTCATCTAGGTACTCGGGAGATCTAAGATGTATCACCTTATGGGTGATGCATAGTAGTCTGTACCTGCAGAGATATCTAAACTTAAGCCAGCCGAGTGATCGCATTAGAGTCGATATTGATACTATTGAAGAGAACTTCAGTTTATATAGGGTGACATATTTATGACAAATATTATTTATAAATTTAATTACCTTTTCTCAAAATTATTATTTATTATTTCCTTTTGTGCAGTATTTAGTACTATTGGTACATTAAAGATGTATATATCTCTATTGGATTCTTCATATTTGTTGCCTATTATAAACAAATATTATAATTATATTATTAGATAATAATATTTATTTATAATAATTAGTAAATTTGCAATGCAATGTTTAATAAATTATGTTTGCCCTTCGTAATAAATTGTCAAAATTTACGATTTTTGTGTAACATTTAATTTTTATAGTTAAAAAAAGTATTATTTATATTTTAGAATGTATGTATATTTTAATTTTAATTTTTACATTGTCTTAAAATATTTAATTAAGTAACTCACATATACATATAATATATTCTTCTATATAATTTATAATTATAGCCTTAAGATTTAATGATTTTTTTATAATTTAAATTTGGTTATGTAACTATATTTAGTATTTGTAGTAAAAGCAAAATATATCTTTAGGATCTATATTAAAAGAAGGGTATTCTACATGATAATATGATGATAGTCCCTACACCTATTATGTTTATTATAATCTATATTCTTACTTAAAGTATCATGTCATATTTTACAGAATTTTTTATTTGATAGCATATAATAATTATATGGATATTTATTTGATATATAATATAATATATTATATAAAATATTGAATTGAATTGAATTGAATTATATTTATTTTACTTGTATAATATACAAAAATTAATAATTAATACACATGGCATATGTATACAATATAATATAGTTAAATAATGAGTAAAAAAGGAACCCTTTAATAGCAATATGCTTTCGAGAAAGGATTCCACACAAAAATATATAAGTATTAAAGAACAAAAACAAAGAAATATGATAATAACATAACTATAATAATATATACTGAAATTAAATTACATAGTGAATCAAATAGCTCAAATCTCACGTGCGGCAAACATCTACTCACAACATGAACACATGGCATGCCCGAATGGCCTTTATCGGCTACATGTCTTCTATATTAGTCCAAAAGGATTTTATTGGTATATAATATTTTCTATCATAGAAAACCGTAATAAGGAATAATTAACGGTCATGTGTACATGCTATGAATAGCGTTAAATACACGTGAGACAAGAGTACTATAAGATACATTAGTATTATTTAGATACATATGCATCTCTGTATGCATTACCAGACAGATCAGTATTTATTGAATTGTCATCTTCCATATCATTAGAATCAAATTCATCTAGATTAATTAGATTTTTTCTAACTGCAATATTATGCAGTATTATACATGATCCTATGATTTTCACTCTTATTCGGACATAGCCTATACAAATTTGATTTATTATTTATTTAAAATCTATTATATAAAACTCACATTATTTCTCCATGTAGACAGTGGAATCTCCTTTTTAATACACCATTGCATTGTTCTATTAAAACTCTTGTTTTAGTTTGCGCATATTGATATGTCTAAAAAATATTCTAGATTATTATATATTTATTAATATTATAATGTATTAACCCTTTGAGGTGTCGAATTCGGTCTTAAATATGGTGTCAATAGCCAAATTCTACCCGGATAGCCGCTATCGCCTAATATAATATTACTAGAATTTACCTGTGTTATAATTACCAGTATTTATTGAATTATCATCTTACATATCATTAGAATCAAATTCATCTAGATTAATTAGATTTTTGCCAACTGCAATATTATGCAGTATTATATTATGTAGTACATGGTCCTATGATTTTCACTTTCTGTATTAAATGTTATTTTTATTGGTCTTATTTTATTAGCTTTATCATCATATTTTCCTATTCTATGGTATTTAGTTATTTTATAATCACATTCAGTATTTTTCAGTATATCATGTATTTTATTTAATTCATTACTTGTTCTTGTTTCGAAATTGTCATCATTTTACATTTTAACATTATACAGTATTATGGATTTATTTTTTTCAACGTTAACATTATTTTCTATTATTGTCTTTCTTATATAGTTTATAGTATTGGACATTTTAGTTTGTATTGCTGTATTTATATTTAGTTTTCTAATTTCTGCGAAAGATTGTAAATCTGACTTGTGTTGTGTTTGTTAATTATTATGTTTTGATTTTCAATTATTATTGCTTGATTATCAATTATAATTTTTTGATTAGATAAAATGTCATTTAAATCATTTAAATTAAAGTTAGTGTCGTCTTTTTTTTTATTTTCCATTTTTTATAGATAATATATTATCGAAATATTTAAAATATATTTATATTTATATGTTATTGTAATATTTTATTATTTGTTTTATATTTTATTGTGATTTTTTATTAATCTTGCTATTATATGTAATTTATCATATTTATAAATAAAAGAACAAAATGAATTTAAGAAAAACAATTTAATTATTTATTTGTATATATATATATATATATAAATTCATAAGTATAAATGCATAAAATAAAATTCATATACTATTAATACTTATAATACTATTGATCCTTATAAGGCTATTGATATTAATGCAATACATAATATTTATAAATATACATTAATTTAATTACCTACAAATAAAAAATAAAAATAAATATATGAATAGAATTAATAATACAAAGGAATAATTAAATATACAATAATTTAATTTCCTAAAATAAAAAAATAAATATGAATACAATTAATTAAACATTGGAATTTAACTAAATAAATCAATATGAATTTATATAAAAATATGTTACACATGGAAAATAATTACTTATACATTAATTACATATAACATATGTCTATATAATAAGTTATTACTTGAATATCAGTCAATATATAATTTTATAAATAAATTAGCACATATATATGAAAGTATATATATATATATTAAATTTTATATTATTTATATAAAAATATGTTATTTGTATATACATAATATTTAAAATTTTAATGTTAAAATGTATAATAAAAATATTATTACTTTTTAATCATATTTATTCATTAATAATCAAAGTAATTATATATGAAACTACCAGCACCATATTGTTATGCTGTAAATGAATTTAATACAATACACATAAATTAATAATTTCTATTTTGTATAATATATATAACATTTTATATTATTTATATAAAAATATGTTATTTGTATATACATAATATTTAAAATGTTAATGTATAATACAAATATTATTCATTTTTAATCATATTTATTTATTAATAATCAATAAAGTAATTATAAATAAGTAATTATATATGAAACTACTAGCACCATATTGTTATGCCTAAACATTGCCATATTTTAAGTTCACATAATATATAGTGAGTGATATGTTCTTCGGAAAATCTTTGTTAATATGTTAGGTAACAATGATTATACTAGATTGAATTATAAATAATAAAAAATAATTAATTAATACTATGTAATTTACTATTCATATGAAACATACTTTCTGGTAATTAAATATCATCTATTACTACTACTACTACTACTACTACTACTGTATTATATTGATAAGTTGTAATCATTTTCAAGGCAATGATAATTCAAACATTTTGTAATAGGTATATATTTTATATATGTTTTATTACTTTACATATTATTTATTAATATTCCTAGTAGTATAATACATTATATATAATAGGTATACCTATCTATCTATATCTATATCTAAAATATATATATAAACAAATAATTGATACAATATAATTTTAAACATAATTATTATCAAAAGGTTACACTATTTGTATTGTCCCTTGTTTCCTGAATTATATTTCCAAATGCTAAATGAATAGGTTTACAAATTAAAATTTAATAATTATAATATTACTAAAAAATATAAATAAATATACACCTTTTGGATCAATGATACTTAGAATATAATTGATATACATTACTCCAGGAGCAGCCTGCTAGTTATCCTTATTGATTTGTGGGGAATGGCCGAGATGGTTCATAAGGGTGATAAATAAATATCATAAAAATATCATATCAATAAATAAATATATGTTATATTTCTAATAGGGGGTTCACATAAATTCCGTTTTAAAAAACGTACGTGTAACTTCAACTTCAAATGATTCATTCACAGCAAATTTGAAGTATTCATGGGTAGGAAAGTTGACAAGTTGTGAATAATTTTAAAAATTGAGTATATTGGTAAGTCTAGTAGAATATTGAGAGAGTAAGTTGGTAGGTATGTTAAAGTCTCCTAAAATAATGTTTGAATTATATGAATGAGTTTTGAAATTAGATAGATTATTCATCCAGCGTACACTCATATATATTTGATCCACAAATAACGCATGGATACTGTACATCTTTATTATACTCTACAGACTTTTTAGTTTTAGTTTTTTTTTGTAATGGAATCATCTGATTTTTGTATATTTGTTTTTGATTTTTTGGTTTTATTTTGATTTTCTATGAGTTTTATTTGATAACTTTAAGACATTATCACGTCAGCGGATCCTCTTCTGACATAATGTATTTTTTTCGGAAGAGGCGATATGGCGATACTTTCGGTGTGATTTACACAGTTATAAGATTTACTTGATGGGGTTAGTTGTGACATAATTGGTGACTTATGTGACAGTGACCTAGTCGACATTCTAGTATAATTATAAGACGGTTTCTTATTTATTATAAGTCGAACATTTCTATCTTCCTGCGTGATGTTGATTATTAATGTCTCGTCTTTGTGAGTTTTCACATTAATAGTTATTTGCCCTTGAATATGAACATATATAATTTTAATAATACATATTGTATATGTATAAATAATAATATTGGTATAATTAATAATATTTTAAATTATATATACAGTAAAACCTCTCTATAAGAAACTATTTTTTTACAGTACTTTTTTTCTTATAGAGAGGTTTTCTTATAAAGAGGTTTTTACTTTTCCAATGATTTTAAGAATTTATTTAGGACCTATACTTGAAAATGCACTATATATAGTGCATATGGTTATATATAACCTATATGTTATATACATAGTATATTTATTTATTTTTATTTATTTAGTATTAATCAAAAGAATAGTTTAGAAATATGATTTATTTTAAAATAACATTTATTAATTAATTTTAATAAATCTATGAATATACAATAACAATTATTAATTATGTTTAATTCATTTCGAGCCATTTATGTAATATAAAATATTTGTAAGAAAAAAAGATCTTATATAATATTTAATTTCTATAATTTTTATCAATATACAATACTTCTATTTATATATATAATTATTTTTTATATTTGTTATACAATAAGTTTCTTATAAAGAGGTTTTTCTTATATTTTTCTTATAAGATTTTCTTATAAAGAGGTTTTTTAATGTGGAAAAGGTTGAATTCCAACCAAATGTGTGAAAATATTTCTTATAAAGAGGTTTTTCTTATAAAGAGGTTTCTTATAGAGAGGTTTTACTGTATATATATATATATATATATATATATATATATATATGTATATAAATAAAATAATTATTTGAATTGAACTATTAGGAACCTATATAAAAAAACTATATATATATATATATATATATATATATATATATATATATAAAATAATGTATATTTAATCTAATTAATATAATTAATACTTTAAAGTATGCATATTAAATAAATGTATTATTTAAATTGAAAAAATTCTGTAAACTTAAAAATACTCATTAAAAAAAACACATCTAAAATAATAAATATTAATTTCAAGTTATTCTAACATTATTCTATATAAATTCTATATATGAATATAATTAATATTAATAAGTTAACAAAATAAGTTAATATATGTAACAATATATATATATATATATATATATATATATATATATATATATATATATAATATATATTATAATATATAATATATGTAATGAGATTTACAGGAATTTCAACCAAATCAAAGTAAATATAGGTATTTCAAATGGCCAAATATAATAAAATAAAATAAAATTATACAATATAATCATTATCATTGAAATTACCCAAAACATTACTTCTAGGATTGATAAGATTTGAAGCATCCAGAAATTCTTTAATTGAGCGATCACTTTAATTATGCCATAAACGGTTAAGATTTTCATTGTTAATTATGTATTTCTTGTTTAGGTTTCTCGAATCTTTTTCATGGTATATCATACTAATTGTTCATTATATTGTCTCTGCTTCTTTATAAAGGAAGTAAATTAATGGATATAATTGAATATGGTCTTTAGAAGCTAAATGTTTAAGTCTGAGATGATAAACTTCAACATCATTATTTGTTCGGATATCCTCACCAAATACAGATAGGTTTTCTATTTTAAAAACAGGATGAATTATCCATTGTTTTTTAAAATATTTAAATAATGACTTCATTAATTTATCATCATCAGATATGTCATCGTTAATTATATGAAATGCAGAAGCAATATGTTCAATAAGTAATAAAGGTAGTGCCTTTAATCTATTGATAGTTTTTCTTACTTCAATATTTTCAGAATATGGTACTTTTAAACCTATCTCCCTTCCATATCGCATTATTGCCTATTAAATAATGTAGTATATTATAATTAAATATATGAATGAATGGTGAATGAATGTTTATTTAGACACACAAATAATATCTAACGTTCTCTATTGTGTAAAAAAAATATAAAATAACAAAATACACAACAAAATATAAATCAGTCGAAAATAATAAAATTAATTTTTTCGAATTAATAACAATACATTAGATTTAAAATACGAATAATTGACTAACTGAATAATTAATCCTACAGCATTCCATAGGTCGGCTGCAGCTACACTAAAAGAACGTTTTCCATATCTTGATAGCTTGTAATTCCTCTTTTGTAATAACCGTGTGACGCGTTTATATATATGTATATATGAATATGTATATATATATATATGTATATATATATAATACATATATATATAGTTTATTATAATATACTATGTCCCCACAGCATTAGCCTACTAAAAGTAGTTTCCAGGGTGTGGCACGAGGAGCCTGCTGTTAGAGTTGAGTACTAGGTCTGGTTGATTTGACTGTAACTAGTACCCCAACAACCCCTATTTATAATATATACCTATATAAATGTATATTATCAAATAACCTGTGAAAAATGAAACTGACATCTTTAATGTTTGAAGCAGGAAATTCAACTTTAATGCTTACCATAATGCCATTTCAAAATCCAATACAAATTTCTCTACAACGAATACACCTAATATATTTGTAATTTCTATAAATAATTGCACTGCAATCACACTCTCTTTTACTGCTCATAAATATAAAACTCACTGGGATATATTTCATACATTCTCCATGTCTAACAAATACATGTATCATAAATAACACTGGTCTGCATTTGAATTTTTTTTGTTTGTTATCAAGGGTTTCTTAACTGATTATAAACTACTTTTTGACACTGAATTCAGATATGAAAACCGTTTTGTTCAATTAGCTCTAGTTCTTTTTGTATTCAACTTTTAATGTTGTCAACAAATATGAGAAATATTTCAAATAAATTATCAAGAAAAATATATGTAGGTGATATATATATAATTTATTAGGAATATAAAATAACAATAATAAGTATTAATATTAGAGAATATTATTTAAATATTATATACATGACTGTTTGATAGCTTTTCTCTTGTATTTTGCATTAATATCGTCTCTTTTTAAACAACAACTGTAGTCTGAAAGCATATTTACATCCCATTTTCCTTGATATATATCTTTCATTATAGTAATATCCTGGAGAAAGCACTCTCCTTAAGGACAATTGTTATTCGCTAAAATCACCAACTGCTTGGTATATAATCAAAATGGGATCTTAAAAAATGTGTAATGGAGGAAATAGTATTCTATTGGGATTAATAAGATAATTCTAGATTATATTGTGTGAACCAGGATGTAAATTATCACATTCTGGCCATATGCGTATTGAATAATGTTCTCGGTCAACTCTAGTATCCCATTTGCAGAGAAAGCATGGGTATTTGGTATACCCAGATTGCACACCCAAAAGTATGGATACGATCTACAAATGTATATATTACAATAATAAAACATTTTAAATAATTATAATTATTATAATATATATTATAATATATTAACTTCAAGTCTCCGAAAATCATCCAATTGTGAAAATTATAATTTAATAAATCAAGAAGTACAATCATATTATTGTAATTTTCTGATATACTAATTGAATAATTGACAGGAATTGAAGATACTCTATTACCATTGTATAATAAAACTACCTTAATACAACTTTTATTTGAAGAATCGATAAATAATCTCCATCTCTCCAGACTGCAGTCTGAATCTGCATACGCAATATCCATACCTTCTACCAATCCAATAATATTGTTACAATATACAAGTTCTCCATTGGTAGTAAATACTTCCTAAACTCAATGTCACGACTTAGATACCAAGAGTATGTTGTTTCTTTTGATAACATTTGACTTTCTTCTAATCTAGACCCAAGTAATTGAGCAAATTCTTGTCTCTTAACAAATGTTAATTCATTTAGATCATGTTGATTAAATGGTTCAAAATATCTTTTATTTTCATGGGGAATGTATTCCTGTGATAAATCATCATTAATTTCATGTTCATCATCTGATTCTTGAATCAAGATTGTCTGGTGGTATTGGTATCGGAATATCATCATTATGAGGTACATACCGTATAGCTGAATGTATATAAGGATATATAACACGTTCTTTATTCTTCATATGTATTTCTACATATAGAATTATATAAATAGTATAAAGGTATACATATGTATTCTATATATTAACCATTAAGATTTAACATGTAAAAAATAAAATCAGATACATGGTTCTGACTTTCTCTCCATATCATTGGTGTTCCGAAATTTAAAGATTTTAATTTCTTATTGTTCCAACGATGTAAGTTAACAGTACATGTTTTACAACAAAAGTGCGAAGCAAATGGTTTGTCTTGGTCTACTAAAAGCATTCCGAAATAATCCTTGTAGGTTTTTTTTTATAAATAGCGTTATATTTGACAAATTAATGTAACAATTAATGTAACAAAACTTATCCGGATTGTTAATACAAGTTCTTCTATTCATGGTATATGTAGTTTAAAATACGTTATACTTATTTAAAGTTGTATGATGTAATTATATTATTAAATTATTTAAAATAATGATTTTTATATTTGTTTTATATTTATATATTTCTGAATATTTAGTAATTACATATTAATTAACTTATTAAGGGAATACCCCTAATCAACTCCCGTACCATTGGTACACTATTTAAATATTACTAACACATTTATATAATAAAATAATTAAATATATAGGTATGAACGGATTAAAATACTATATAATTTATATGAAATCCTATATTTATCTTAGGAAATTTCTGATATTTCCAAAAAATAAAAAGTTGAATAAAAAAAGAAGTAGAGCTGATTGAGTAAAACGGTTTTCCGATTTGAATTCAGTGTCAAAAAGTAGCTTAAAATCAGTTAAGAAACTCTTGATAACAAAAATGATGCAGACCAGTGTAATTGATAGAAAATCTTTGTCATTATTCTAAAAGTTCCATCCAAATACCATGTTCTAGCTGTTCTAATTGTATTTAATATTGTATCTGTCATGAATATAATATGTTGTTTATTATTAATTATAAAATCTTTTTTAAGGAAACTAGCTGATAATAAATTATTATCTAATTCAAAATTTAAATCGGTCGGATCTTTGGGTCTATCTTTAGATCGATGTAAATTTATCGTCTTTATTAATATCTTTATTTTTTTCATGATGGGTATTAAAGATGGATATACATCTAAAGCATCATTGATTAGTTGTGCAGCTGATATTAACGGTTTCTCGGAGCCAGTTATTTTTAGATTATTAACCATATTCATATTTGATAGGGCCCTATCATCAACTCTGAAAATATGAGGATAAGGTCTGCCATATGGAGTTCGTACATATTCACCATTAGTTTCTGCAATTATTGCTTTACATAATGTTGGCCTGCCAGACTTGGAACATCTCCATATTAAATTAGTTCTTCTTCTATCAACCTTTTTTAAATATTTATGATTTTCACTACTGATTAATAGAGGCTGTTAAATAAATATAAAATTAAAAATATATATATGGTAAATATATTATATATATATATAAAAGTATAATATATATATATATATATATATATATATATATATATATATATATATATTATAATGTATATATATAGCCTTATATAAGTATTATATACATAATCTATATATAAAGCTATATATAAATTATAATATATATAAATTATAATATATATAAATTATAATATATATATATGTATATATATATATATATATATATTATGTACTAGCCGTTTTGGACCGGTGTATGTGCGGATAGTTGAGAATTATGAGTTATTATTAGAAAATTGCATGATCTAGGTGTATTTTAGAAATAAGAAATATATTATTTATTTGATTTAAATTAATTATGTTATAAAAAACAAATGTTGATGGTGTATTTTAGAAATAAGTAATATATTATTTATTTGATTTAAATTATTTTTATTGTTAGAGTTAGCCCTATCTGAATTAACCTAATCTGAATCAGCCATATCTTAGTTAGCCATATCTTAGTTAGCCCTATCTGAATTATCCCTATCCGAGTTAGCCCTATCTGAGTTAACCCTATCTGAATTATCCCTATCGGAATTAACCATATCTGAATTAGCCCTATCTGAATTATCCCTATCGGAGTTAGCCTTATCGGAGTTAACCCTATCTAATGTTATTCTAAATATTGATATAATATATTTTATTATATAAGAACTGTATAATTATGGAATCCATTTAATTTAATAAGTCGTACGAGATTACTAAATAATTAGTACGAAATTACCTCGTACTGTAATGCAGTAACCCTTCAACATGATATATAATTCCCTGGAAGAAATATATTTCCAAAGCCAGTAACACTTAATAACCTAATATTAGTTTATTTATCAATTACAAATATATTTCTAACCTGCCCGTATGGTAGCCAATGATCCATAACAATTTCATATTCTTCAATAAATCTTTTATACACATATATATATTTATAAGGGTTATTATTTTTTAAATATTTATTAATATAATAATTATTATAATATTATATCAAATTTTCAAACTATTTGTGATGAGTCATATGATTGTAAATTGTTCAATTTATAATCTATTTTATAAATCAATATACTAATATATTATATATATATATATATATATATATATATATATATATATATATATTATATCGTAATAATATCTATATTACCTTTTATATTATTATAAAATTTACTTTCAGGTTTATAATTATATAGAATATACTTATAATTAATGATTTGTTTTCATTTATATGAATTGATATCATTAAGATAAGATAAGATACATTTTATTTTTTAGTAATGTTATATTAATTATATAACATAATTTTAAAATATGATGTATTTTATAGATAAAATCAATTAGATCTCATTGGTAGTTTATATATATATATATACATGTATACTTTTTTATAGAATAATTATATTATTTAAAGTATGTTTATAAATCGACCCCCAAGAGGCACAATATGTTAATATTGAATGAAATAAAGAATTATACAGTAATACAAAGTATAAATACAATTGTAATGATTTTTTATTAATAATAAACTTCGATATATAATACATTTATTTAAAATTGTTGTTCAAAATGAAAAATTATAGATAACAAAAATTTAAACTTAAATATGTGTGTTAAAAATTAGCGAAATAAAAGAATTTCGATATATACAAAATTTAGAAAGTATTGATGTCTACTTATACCATATATATATAGTGTAATGATATAGGTTGTATCTTACAAGTTAATAATACATGATTAGGTTATTCACAAGCGAAGTAATTTTCTAATAAAATAGATATATTGTACCTATAATGAAATATTGTTTATAAGATTTTGCTAAGGAAAGATATAAAACCTACGCAAAATCGTATACTTCGATTTTGTATACAAAACACATCACAACATATATAGGGTTAATTCCCAGAACTATCTGTTGTTTCTAATGTACATTCATATCAAACTATACACTTTTAAATTTTTAAATAATATGTTTTAAATTATTATTTATATTATGAAAACAAAGTATTCAATGCTAATATATAACGAAGTAATAGTATATGTATGTTTTAAATTCTATAAATATCTATGAGGCGAGTAAAAGCTAATTTTTATTGCATGTATAAATTATAATTTAATGGAAAAATTTAAATATTATTGTAAATAAAATGCACTAAACCTAAATCTAATCCAGTGCATTCGATACTATTACTAGCAGCTGCAGATGGTAGGTATTACTTATATTGCATGGATAAGGAGTGTTATATATTGTTTCGAAAAATAGTTGGCTTAATTAATATAATACTATCTATGCTTGTGTGTTAATATATATTATTTGTTTATAACATTTAATATGTAATATTAAGTTAAACAAATTATTATTTATATTTTAGAATGTATGTATATTTTAATTTTAATTTTTACATTGTATTTAATTAAGTAACTCCATATATAAAATAGAATCTTCTATATCATCTATCATTATAGCCTTATGATTTAATGATTTTTTTATAATTTAAATTTGGTTATGTAACTATATTTAGTATTTGTAGTAAAGCAAAATATATCTTTTCTGGGATCTATATTAATAGAAGGGTATTCTACATGATATTATGATGATAGTCCCTACACCTATTATGTTTATTATAATATATATTCTTACTTAAAGTATCAGGTAATATTTTGCATAATTTTTTATTTGATAGCATATAATAATTATATGGATAGTTATTTGATAGTATTACTCTACCAAGTATATTAGTCTGTTCAGTATAATCTCCAATACTTATTCAACGAATAACCCTCTCACCTACTATATTTATAACTCCCTTACCATCTGTACACATATTATGTCACTCCCTTGTATATCCAAATCACCTTCTACACTCATTTTGGATGATCATGACTGGGGTCAAGATATAATTGATACACCAGTCGCACCGAATCATTCAGCACTATCGCAGTCAATACCATCATCTAGTAAAACATATAACATACAGAAGGGGAAAAAGAAAAGTAATGTAAGATTATCTGTTAAGTCATCACGGGTGGAACAATTAGTAGAACTAGATATAGAGTTGGCTCAAATAAAATATTACTAAAAAAATTACATATAGTTGAATTAAAAATGACAGGAAATATTGGAAAGAAAAGAAATCATGAATAAGGAGAAATTATTATTAGATTTAAAAATTGGATCATTTAAAAGAAAATAATAAAACAATATTATATTTTATTTGATTAATGATAACACATTATTAAGTAATATATAATATATTATGTAAAATATTTAGATACATAGGCATCTCTGTATGAATTACCAGATAGATCAGTATTTATTGAATTGTCATATTCCATATCGTTAGAATCAAATTCATCTAAATTAATTAGATTTTTGCTAACTGCAATATTATGCAGTATTCTACATGATCCTATGATTTTCACTCTTATTCGGACATACACTACACATTTGATATATTATTTATTTAAAATATATTATATAAAACTCATATTATTTCTCAATGTAGACAGTGAAATCTCCTTTTCAATACACCATTGCATTGTTCGATTAAAACTCTTGTTTTAGTTTGCGCATATTGATATTTCTAAAAATAATTCTAGATTATTATATATTTATTAATATAATAATGTATTAACCCTTTGAGGTGTCGAATTCGGTCTTAAAAATGGTGTCAATAGCCAACTTCTACTCGGATAGCCGCTATCACCCAATATAATATTACTAGAATTGCCAGATTCATAGTATCTCCTTACACCAGAATTTCTTAAAATTTGAATATAAATAATTAATCTTAATATATATATCTATATAAAATAACAAATATATAAAAATAATCTATAATATTAAAAAACATGGCAATATAATAAAACAAAATATTAATATTATGTAATATTTGATTTTATCATTCCTTGTTTAGGTTTATGGTGATACATAATTGCATATAGTATCTAGTAGTGAAATATCTAATATTTTTAATATATAGTTAATAATAATGTGGAATTTTTTAAATTAAATTAGTATAATTTCAATATTAATTCCAATATATAAAATCTTAACGACTCGAAAAAGTAATTTCATATTTTTTGTACATATATTATATACTTATTATTTTGGAAAATATGCACTATATAAAACATTGATAACAACTTTCAGATACATTATATTTAGTCATACACTAATTATATATGATATAAACAATTAACCTTGAATCATGTAGAGTGTACACTGCCAGGACTTTTAAATACGGCATTTGATATTCTCATATCTGCTTCGTACATCAACTGAATGTTTATAGAATGCCTATCTCTTCTATCCACATATCCAACTTCATTTTCAGATGGTGCTATATGCAGTAATGTTCAAATTCCATTTGATTGTATTTGAGCATTTAATATATTTGCATATCATTTTATTTAATGTTAATAACTTAAATTCTGAAACCTTATTTGCATAATATGATACTATTTCTATATAACTCTTTATATAAAACACTTTATCTAGTTGATATATAGGTGGTTATTTTTTTACGTTTGCATTGAATTAATAAACATAAATATGCACACTATGTAGATGAAATGTTGTATAAACCTTGTATACAAATATGCGTACTATCTATTACACCGACGACATTCGGGAATCCAGCAATATGTTTGAAGGCCTTTTTTTGTTTTTCTAAATTTTCTCTTGGTGGTTCATATATACCCATTCTTGCATATGGCTGTATATTGCAGCAGCCACTTGATGGATTATTCTCCCCGCAGTTGATTTGTGTACGCCTATGTAGTCTCCAATAACTAATTGAAATTCCCATTTACATAGTAATACAGAGCCATGAGGAGTTTAGTCAGTGGTTGAATTGTACGGAAATTAGTAGACGCATGTCTATCAACTTTTATATCATCATTTATCATAGCCAATATTTTCAGAATGGTTTCTTTATTGTAACGGTAACGGTTATAGATTTATTTATCACTGAAAGTAATATGTTTTAATTAGTATAATAGGGGGTTCACATCAATTCCGTTTTAAAAAACGTACGTGTAACTTCAACTTCAAATGATTCATTCACAGCAAATTTGAAGAAACAGATTTTTAAGTGTTCACATCAATTCCTTGTTTTTTAGTCTGTCATAAGGGTAGACATATATCGCCACCTATATTTAAATTCCGTATTTATATCCATATTATATCACAATTCAATAAATAAATTTATTACACATATAGTCTATTATAGTAATGTTATATATGTTATATTTACCGGTGCAATGCAATTCTTTTGATAGTTGTTCGGTCAACTGCACTCGCTTATATTTATTAGAATACTCTTTAAGTTTATTATTCCATAAACATGGATTGTTTTTATAGTATGTTATTATCCCTTCCCTTATTCTTTCCTTTTCCATGTTATTAGAATTATCCATTTTTCTTTTTATTTAAAAATGTAATTCAAACTATATGCCATGTGCTATAAAAATTTGAAATAAATATTATATTTAGAAATATGATATCATATAACGCCACCTATTATAAAGAAAGGGATAATTCTGCTTATTAATTTATTCATTCTAGCTGTTCTCTCTAATTCTGTGTGTATATTCTAGCTGTTCTCTCTAATTATGTGTGTTCATTCTAGCTGTTCTTTCTAATTCTGTGTGTTGTTACGTACAGAAATATAGGATTAATCCTATTACAGAAAACGTTCAGAAATGTTTCTGTGAATGAATCATTTGAAGTTGAAGTTACACGTACAGTGCTATTATATTATTCTCTAGGACATTTACTTTATTATTAGATATAACTAATTCTTCTTTTAATGATGTTATATCCTCTCTTAAAGATAATAATGCATCATATATATATATATATATATATATATATATATATATATATATATATATATATATATATTATAAATATATATATTATTATATATATTTTAATATACAAACCTTGATCATGCCATATGCGTGTTTGTTATCTAATAAGATAAGAAATATATTGTATATTCACTACACAATTAGTAATTACTGTAATAATGAAATCATCATATTAAATCATAAGTTATTACCAGAATATAAATATAATGTAGTAGCCTAATTGTAAATAATTAAATTATAGTTACCTATATAAACTATATATAGTAAGATAATCATACTAACTCCTTCCCATGTATTTCCATTTTCAACAAATGTGTACGTTGGATTTTCACTATATATAATAGATGGAGGAGATTCTAGTGTGATTACATTATCCTCTTGAAGGTCGGGGGTATTTCTGATGGTCCATAATCAGCAGCAACTCGCATGTTATCAGCTTCTCTGCATGGTATACACACCCATGATATGTGTATACCATTCCGCATATCATTATATCTAGCATTAGATATACCAGTGCCACACAGCGTATGGGTCCAGCGGGTACATTTGTCGCAGGACACAGCGCGTTGGTCATTTCCTACTACAGAATTGCAAACAATACAAAGATCCATAATAATAATTATTAATTAATAATCATGTCATCTTTTATACTTTCTTCTGAAAGTAGGCGTATTTCTTCTAATCCAATTATATTTATAGGGAAGAAATTCTTTCACCACAAAACCACCCTAGTACATAACTGTCGTCCGCGGCTCGAGTAAACGCGAGGTGAGTATACGACGAGCCTGGCTCATGTACGACGACCGACGATGGTGGCGCGAGTACCCTACATATAACTAGTAAATATAAAAGTAAATACTATTTAAAATAGGCATGATCATAGTAACTATGAATCATAGTATAATCAAATCCTTGGTCTTTGGTATAAAATTAGGATAGCAAATTTCGATCACATTTTACCATATCATCACTACTAGTTGATAAATTAATTGTTGAATCATACAGTAATAATTAGACTGCTATGCAATCATAAGATAAGAATATTAAATATAATAGTATGAATTTCACTGCATTACATAATCTCTACGTATCTTAGTATGTGTACATATATACGATATATACACTATTAATATACACTATTATAGTGACTATATATTATATAGTCATAAAATAAAAATGATTTATATATATTAATTTTATATAATTAACATTATCTATTTAAATTATTATTGATATTTATTAAATAAACATTTCTAATATGTATACAATAAATTACTACAAACTACTAAAATCGGAGGTAAGTACAACTTTAAAATGAGTGAGGTTATCAATTATTGATTCAATATTTCCCTATATAATCATACAATTTTAATTATAATGTTGTTTATTTATTGTATTAACTTAATTATAACTGCATTTTATTTATCCTTACATATTTATAATTATATAACTTAAATATGTATGTATATATATTATTTATAATGGTATAAATTAATTTAAAGATTTTATAACTATCTAAAACCGGTACAGATAATTTGTATATAATAGTTGTAGTATAAAGGTATGTCTAGATGAATAACAAATATGTATAATTATGTAACATATATTAAATTAGCATTAATTTGTACCTATATTGAATACTATAGTAACACTATATATAGTGTTATATATACTTATAAATTATTTATATATATTTATTAAATATACTATCTGTTTTATAGACAATATATTAGTAATACTAGTATCCAATTTGCAATGGTAGATTGTAGTTAATTACATTTAATCGATATGTAATTCTATCAATGTATGATTCTATCACAACAACGGATGCCGACGGACGGACGGCAGCTATTATATTTAGTAATTATTTATGCCGTTTTTAAGGAAGTCCGTTTAAAAATATATGAAAATATTATATATATATATATATATAAAATTATATATATTAATAAGTTATATAATGATTAATTTGTATTTAAAATTTTATTTTAATTTCATTGCTTATTAATAATTATTAATTATAATATTAATAATAAAAAAAATGGGTTATTAATCATTTATTTAAATAAATGCGAAGCCGCATCGATTAAACTATACACACCTCTTTCCTGGCAATCAAATTGATTCCAATATCTATTTAGAATATAATTTTCTTCTCTATGTTCAGTAATATACGATAGATGGCTTAATTGTATGATTCTATGATTTGCATTCTGATTTTCAACATTTAATAATTTTATCAATTGATAAAAATGTAGATTACCTGTTATAATTAATTTTTATAATTTATTTAACAATTCAATATTTTAATATTACCTTTCATTACCCGTATATTTAATCTGTTATGAAATCCTTCTGCAGCATTATTTGTTCTGGTTTTTACCCTGTGCATAGACCATTCGTATGGTGGAACTTTTCTTATCCATTTTGTTTCGAAATAAGTGAAAAGATCCACAATACGATCGTTAGGAATAGGTGTGTACCTTCTCTTTACATCATTAAAGACATGTGTTATAATGAGAGAAGGTAACACTCCTAAATCCATAATTCTTCGTATTGGTACCCTTGTTCCTTCATCAATGATGAAGGAATGATGAATCATCATGCATATATCTTATGGATAATCCCACATTTTGCACGCTTCTCCAAATAGCCTATACATGACATTTTTATAAATTAAAATATAATGTTTAAAATTAAATAATAATTACCTGGGTAAAATGAAATATACAGCCTTTTATAGTAATATGTCCTAATATGATCCGTATAGAATTCTTTCTCCTCTTTCAAAATCAGACATACATCTAGTTACGATAGGAGGTATCGGTAGTATCACTATATTAAATAATTAAAAGAATAATTTTTTAATATAACTAATATTTTATATAATAATACTAAATTAAAATATCACTAAATATCCTGCAATAATCTATCTCTCTGCGGCTTGACATCAGAACATTTACTAGTGGTATCATTTTTGTAATACCTCCATTTCTAACAAATGTGTGAATTATAAAAAGCTGCATGAATGGCTTCTTTACAACCTTAAATGTTGGATCAAAGTACCTAATTATGTTTCATAAATATTATATATATATATTTCTATAGTAAATATAAATACCATGTCGATGAAGTTGATAACATCCTGAGCATTTCTTTTGTTGTGAAGATAATATGACGGTTAACATCGACACGTATATCAGATTGTAGAAAATCAATTGCGAAGTTGATATCAGTTGGATGGGTCGATAGGTCTCTGTTTACTCCTCTTTCTTTCTATTCAATTAATTTGATAGATTTATATTAGTCGGCATGTCATCACACATTCTTAATACATGATTTGGAACTTCTCTCATTCTCTATAAATTAAATACATTTTATAATTACTTAAGGGGAAGCGATACCATCGTTTGGTTTATCTATTAATAATATTCCATATATTTATATTATATGTTACAATTTATAGATGTTTACACATCTTTGTTTTACATTTCTAAAAAAAAAATTGAAATATCTGATAAAAAATTTTAATTTTCCCACTAAATTGCTAATTAAAATTGTTTAAATAAATATTTTATAATTTTGACAAATAACTTTAATCATACAGGTTTTATCTAGTTATATTGAAAAAATGAAGAAAAAATATCCAATTGTACAAAAGTTAATACCAGTTATGTCAGCATGATTGGTCAACAATAATTATTCTGAGTAAATCAAGTTTAAAATATAATATATGAATATACAAGTACAAATAATATAATATTCACAATATATAAAACATTAATAATGTAATGTATATTTATTATAAAGTAGGATATTATATAATAGGCTGACACAATATATTTACAAATCGTTAGAGCTAAATATGTATATATACCCGCCCCGTATTCCTTTCCTTTGGTGACCCTATGACTGCTTGGAGTCTTTTTCCTCTCTGAAGTAATACACTTACATGATTTTAATACATCTACACGATTTATCGATTTCCGTGGAATTGGTTAGTATGGCAGGTACAGAAATTCCAAGTAGATTATCGAATGCGCTATTACAAGCATTACATCCGAAATTGAATATTGAAATTGCCTGGGAAACTGCAGACACTAGAGTACCGTATGAACAGAACTGGTACTAAAATTGTTTAGTTATATTTAGTATTTAGTTTACAAATTAATTTTAAATAAATTACCTTTGAGCATATGTAACATATAACACTGAAGAGATTCATTCGCGTTTTGAATGCCTCCTCTTTCACATGCAATCAATAGTTCATCTTTACTCAGCCACTCATATATTGGAAGGATGTAAGGAGCGACTTTACTATATTCAGATATATTGGCCGAGTATCTTTGTCATGTTTAGGCCTTGTTACAATATGTAATTTATATTTCACTAGTACTTATACTAATACTTATATAATTATGTCATATATTTACTATAATCAAATACAGGACAATGATTAATGAGTTTACTAATATATATATATATATATATATATATATATATATATATTTAATATACAAAAAAATCTATTTTTAGAACGTTTCCCATTTGATAAACATTTTTCGTAATAATTAAAATAATAATAGGTTAATAATGAATCTATTATCTGAGACGTAAATCACATTACATGATATTTATTTATATAAAATTCCTAATTATACTTCTATTCATACAATAATAAATAATAAACGTGGTGATGGTTTTTCTATTTATATAAACAATATTTTAATTTTAATATATGTTGCAAATCAATCGGCAAATCTGATATATCTTTGTATTCGTTAAATAATACCCTGATTCCAAAATACTCTAATTTTAGAGATCTTTGTATTGTATTAAATGATATTACATTCAATATTCATATTAATAACTCATAGGTATTCTGAATAGTGTTATTAAAAACGCGTTGTTTATTAATGTTTGTTTAAAACATGTTATAAACGGTTTTTTTCGTTTTTAATCCGTTTTATTCGTTTTTTTCTAGAAATCTTAAATTCATTGTCGTTCATGGCATCTTTTAGTAACCGTAATTCTCTGATTTCTTGTCGTCTGGGCCGTATACTGCTATTCACCGGCCGTTCTTCTATTGGTACCAGTAACAACTGCTGGTGATTCCAACCTATATAAAAATTATTTTCATATCTACGAATTAAAATTTCTACTTTTTCTTTGACACAGGTATTTTAAAAAAAATTAAAATTAGGCATAGTACTGGCGATTTCTAAACTACTAATGAAGTATCTTTGACTTACATGCTTAATTTATAGCAAAAATATGACGAGTCTTAACATATACATTGTTTGACTTAATTATACACATAACGTATAAGCAATCAGTGTCACTAGTATTATAAATAATGCAATATATATTGCAATTAATATTGTCATATGTCATGTGTCATATTTTACAATAGTTACATTATATTCGTGACTCAACAAGTTGTTATCACGTGGTTGAAAATATCTCTATATAAGTCGTAGTCACGCACACAGAATTATTACTTTCCGCTATGTCACCATCAAGACTAACATCACAACTTTCCCATATTGTCACTGACAAAAAACGAACTTTAGAATATTTAATGTCGGTAGGGTTATAACGTAGTGTAGTCCATTGTTCTAAATGTGGAAAACATATGAAGTTACAAGAAAGGCGATACCCTTCGGACGGCTATGCTTGGAGATGCTGCCATGTTATTTCTGTCAGAAAAGGCAGCTTTTTTGAGAAAGTTCACATTTCGTTAGCTAATTATATATTGATTATATTGGCATGGGCGCAAAATAACAGAATCAAGGATACTGCTGAGAGTAGAGGTTTATATAACATAACAATTATAACATAACAACTATGATAGCTATAATTCTATATTTGTGTATGTAAATAATTATTGTTTCATTCAAAACAATATATATGTATATATATATATATATATATATATATATATATACCAGATTTGGTATATATTTCTTATATACTATTAAAAACAGAACTCAGTGCAGCTTCGATATCCCAACATTTTAGTTTTATACGTGAAGTGTGTAGTAGTCATCTAGTAAAACATCAAGACAAATTAGGAGGTCCTGGGGTAATAGTTCAAATTGACGAGTCCTTATTTAGGCACAAGCCTAAATATCATAGAGGACGAGCACCTCAGCCCGATTCCTGGGTATTTGGCATGGTAGATGTATCCACTAAACCAGGAAAAGGGCTGATGTGGCTCGTCCCTGATAGAAAAGCATCGACACTAATCCCGTTAATTATGGATAATGTTATGGACGGAACCATAATCCATAGCGATCAATGGTCTGCGTATAGACAACTAAGCACTAAAAATAACATTACTTATAAAACTGTTAACCATAGTAAAAATTGTGTAGACCCAATAACTAGAGTGCATACGCAGGCCATTGAAAGCTATTGGTCTAAGACCAAGTATCAATTTAAAAAAATGAAAGGGGTACTCCATGAAAAACTACCGGGGTACCTCGATGAACGTATTAGACAGGTACGGCGGCACTACGGAGGATGCGTATACTAATATATTAAAACATATTGCTTTAATATATGTATTTCCAACACCCTCCCCAATTCCATCCTCAATACCTTCCCCAACACCCTCTCCAATTTCATCCCCAACACCTTCCCCAATTATAACCCAAAGAAAAATATATTATGAAGAAGACATTATAGACATGTTAAATAAATGTAAAATATCAATTAATTAAGTGAATTAAGCGAAGTTATTAACTACGATATATTTATTAATACTTTTAAAAATATTAATTTTACTTAAAAATTGTATTTATATCCTACACATTATTATTATTTATTATATTGCGTTTCTTTTGTTTTATATTTAGTTTTGTATCTATTATAACAGTTTTTTTAACAGTGTATTTGTTTCATTTACTAGTTTTTTATTATTATGTTATTTTATTATTTTAATTTATTATTACTTATTATATATTATATATCATAGTAATAAAAATGTAAAATCATTCTTTTAATCATTTAATATATATATATATATATATATATATATATATATAGTTTATAAAACATAAATAAAATAAACTAATATAACCATTCTTCTACGCAGTTAACTATATTATAATTTAATCATAAAATAAACAAATACATAAAATATATATATTCTTACCGTTGTACTTCTTATACGAATTGACCGTTCTTGATTTTCGAATTGATAGTCGAATCGACCTCCGTGCAGCATATATAATATACGTATTCTCAACGTTGTACTTCTTATACGGACTGACCATCGATTTTATGTTGATCGAAATGTCGATGGATATTGTATTATACGTATACAACTTGTATATAAGGTTGTTACCCTTTAATATTACCGTTGTATTTCTTATACGAAATGTTCGTTCTTGATTTTCGAATCGACCGTCAAATTGACCTCTGTACAGCTTATTGGCGGTCATAGTTCGACAGTCGAAATGACCGTCGATTTGACCTCAGGACAGCTTCTTGAGTTGATCCAATATAACATAACATAATATAATATAACATAATATATTCATAATATATATATATATATATATATATATATGTATATAATATAATATAATATAATATTTTTAAAATGTATAATTATCTATATTGCCAATATAGGAAACTAGACAGAGTACATCTATACAAAAGTTGTCCTTATTCGATGAGAAAATACCCGAATCAATAGCATTAGTAAAGAATATTATGATATCCGTCGAGGTTTTAAATTCCATGTTTGGCACTATGACTTGCAAAAAATGTAAAGGAGTTCCTAAATTGATAATTATTGGAAATATGTGAATTTCTGAACATTTTCAAGTCAAGTATGAATGTAAAATAATACAAAAATATTGGTCTACGCCAAGATCAGATCCTTCCAATCCCCGTGCACCGTTTACATTCAATAAATTCGGAGTGAAGGGAGCTATCGCTGAAGGAATTGAAGACCGTATACGCCCATCTATCGTTACCTCTGATATCTAACAGAACATTTACGAAGCTATCTAAAGATTTATCCGATAAATCCTATTCCGTTTGTATTTAAATTTTTGAAATCGTATACGATATTGAATGTATTCAATTGTACTGCATAATTATAATGTATTCTTCATAATAATATAAATAATATAAAATACAAATAGATTGCAAATTATTTCTGTAAAAAGGCTGTTGAGATCAGTTATGGTCTTCAAGACAACCTGAATGAAATCGTAGTAACCTTTAATGGATCCTGGATGAAACGTGGATTTTCGTCAAATTACGGAGTTGCCGCAGTTATAAATTATAATTGGTAAGTACTAAATATAATGATCACTGATTCCTGAATTTCATTATTCCTATGGTAAGAGCCAACGGAAGGGACTACTCACATACGGATTACGAGGCATTACTGATACTATATGACACGATAACGTCCACCGGTTAGTATTCTAATAGTTACGAAATAACAGTTATACTACAAATATGCATAGTGATATAGTGACACACTTCAGGAGATCATTACAATTAAAATATTATATATAAAAAGGGTATTCATTTTTAATTTCAAATATTTTCTGAAAATATAAATTGATATCAATAATAATTCATATTTATAGTATATTTAAAATAAAATAGATATTGAATATTATAGATTATAGATTGAAAAAATATTGAACATTGTATCTGTAATACAGGTATATCTATATAAGTTGGTTAATATAATACATAATATTATATATATAGCCTCCTCCTCCACAGAAGCCATCGCATATCGGAATGTAGGTGACCGTTCAGGTGTAGCACAGCCTGAACGGGAGTTTGGACTTATGTCTGGGCGTGTGTCTGGACTTGTGTCTGGGCATTGGTCTGGACGTGTTTCTGGGTATGTGTCTGGACTTGTGTCTGGGCATTGGTCTGGGCTGGTAATATATCGAGGACAGCATGTCCGTATTCCTGCTGTCGCTACACCGTCGTACAGGTCGATTCCTGAAATGGGTATAATACGCCCCTTTGATCGTCCGCGCCAGGGGTAACCTAGCTAGGGTACCGGGGGGCGTGGCACCGTGCAGACCGACAATGCGATCAAGTCTCTCGAATGTTCGTATACTCATATTGGTCATTGTCATTATAAGTTATAATAATAATTATTATTGTTTATGATCCGTACGTGGTATATTGCTTTAATAAACAACGAATAGTAGAATTAACAGTTACATCATGGCCGTGATAGGTACGAGCTATACGTATCTACTACCTAAGTATCTACCAAATAAATAATACATAACTAACACATACATAGGTTATAGGGACGAGCGTTCATTTGTTCGTAAGTTCATGTATAAGTTCATGTAAGAGATATGGAAAATTATATATTTAAAAAAAATAGACTATTTATTAAATAAAGAAAGATATCTAATGTGTTGCTATATCTAACGTCTACTGAATATCTAGCACACATCTAACTTACATACATGCATAGGTTAACATCGGCCACAACTCTGCAATCTTCATAACCCCGTGGGTAAAGGTCACTGAGGTCGTAATAAACTGCTCTACAATCTGAAACAACTCTTTAGACCCGTTTCCATGTATAAGGTAAGAGTGATACCCTGTGCTGGGCAATGCAGCAGCAGCACTATATAGTTAACTATATTATAATTAGTGTTAAGCACGCATAATTATTAACACGAATTATAATGATGCATACATAGATTATCTATGTATACTATGTATATATAATGTATAGATAATGCATATATAACGCATAAATAAAGCATAGATAAAGCATAGATAATGCATAGATAACGCATAGATAACGTGAACTTGTACAGAATGGTTTACAGAATACCGACAGTGTAATCTCCGAATACAAGTTCTCGTACGGTAAACAGATAGTCAAGGACTTCATTAAGGTTAGCCACATAACCGTACGTAGATAGATACGTTTATGAGTTACTCGGTATACGTGTAATGCGGGAGGTCTCGATATCTATCGAAGTTACCGCCGTAACGGAGTAATGTAATATACATACACCTCTTCATTTCCAATATTCGTTCGTAACATTATTATTTTCTTATTTTGTTTATAACGTCAATAAATGGAAAATTGTAATTGGTTGTCAAACCAATTTCCGAAAATAGATAGCTATATAGATATTTACATATTTATTGTTATAAACACAACGAATGGTATGCACAATGATGCTAAAACGACTTACAATCTGAGAGTTTATAACATAGGATGTCAACCGTGGATCTACATCGTTAAGCGAATGGGAAATACTGTAGTCAGTACTATGTATTCGTATAGTATATGTTTATAGTAAGAGAGCTCGAACTCTAATGGTTTCAGCTATAGTTTACTTCTTTATATGCAAGAACAGCCAATTAAACACTAGTTATATACCCCCTACCCCTACCACCACATTAACCGCCTTCCCCAACCTGTTATCTACTTGTGTAGTTACTATACTATACATATTAATGGTTTTAGTTAATACGTTCGGTTAAACTAAACCACGCTATATTGTATTTGTTTGTAAATAATGACGGCTATCTATTATGAAGGTATTTTTATATTCATCGTATGATTATATATCAGTGTATCCCTGTCACATCCACTCACCCATACACACACCCACACACACATCCACACACACACCCCAACACCCACACACACATCCACACACACAGTACCTTCCCACAAACGCCATCAAATTGCGTGCCGTTACATACGCCGAGGTTGTTAACCAAGCTTCAGACTTCGAAAACGCGGTCCAATTCAACTCAACTCTCGACTCTTTAGTGTTAGTATACTATAGCTAGAACAAATTTATTTATAAATTTAAGTATCCGGAACAAAGTCAATTCCACTAAGATATTTGTTTACGTTCTTATTGACCTTTTATGTGTGCGAAATGACTTGGTACGAATTAATTATGTACGAAATGACTGATACCCATAATATAAAGTTGTATCCTATCGATCAGCAAGAAAATGCTGTTCTATATGCTATGTAATATATTATATGTAATGTGTATTCGTCGATCTAACATAAACTTCTCTCTCTCACCTTTATACAGTCATAACCTATTACTTTATCATCACCGTATGACTACTATACGATACATGTCAAGTTACAGCTTCTCTCTAGGATTCCCCTACATATCCGCGTGTAAAGAGACGGATAACATATCATATTACTAATCAATATTTACGTCTTCAACACCGTATCTAGATACACCACCCTCAGTTTCTCACTCACTGTTTTACCTATACCTCTACCCCTCGTTAAGTACCCTTAACCCTCATTTAATAAGTTACCCCTGCGTTAACAGGTTCAACGGAGGATTCGCTTACGCCGCCCCAGTTGTAGACGCTGTATACCAACTGTTCGATCACTTCGATATGACCACAAAGAAGGTTCCATACCCTTCTTAACTACATCGTACTTAATCAATAATCATTACTTGTTATTCACACTCTTTTCACAACATAATAACAGTGTATATAGACATGAACATTATATTATATTTCATATATAATGATATATTTCATATGAACATTATATTATATTCCATTATAAACATAGCCGACGACATAGTCGTTTATGGTAATAATAATACCACACACGATGAAAATCTGATGGCACTATTTCAACGCGCTCGCGTATATGGCCTAGTATTTAATAAACAAAAATGCATAATTTCATCTAGCAAAATACCCTTCTTCGGACTCCTATATTCTAAGTTCGGCACTAGGCCAGACCCGGAAAGGACAGCAGCTATATCTAGAATACCACCACCCACTATTATTACTACATTGCATAGCTTCCTCGGAATAGCAACGTATATGTCCCCATTCACTACTAACATGACCAACTTAATCTCCCCTATTCAAAATTTAACCCACAAAGATGTCATCTTTGACTGGACCCCTTCCCACCAAGTAGCCTTTGATAACATCAAGGCTGAATTATGCAAGCCTAAAACCCTCGCATATTTTAACACACAACTACATACAACAATCCAAGTTGACGCGTCCGATATAGGACTCGGAGCAGTACTACTCCAAAACAACCGTCCCGTATGTTATGCGTCCCGCACCCTTACTAGTACTGAACGTCGTTATGCAAACATATAGAGGGAACTCCTCGCAGTCATTTTCGGCTGTGAGCGGTTCCACCATTATGTTTACGGATCCGAATTTACAGTTGAGAGTGACCATAAACCACTAGAAATGATAATTTTAAAACATATATCATCCGCTCCAGCCAGACTCCAATGCATGCTACTGATACTGCAAACATATAAAGTATCGATAAAATACTGCCCCGGGAAGGATCTGATATTAGCAGATGCTTTTTCGAGGGATACAACGTTCGCACTTCCATCCCCAACGTACCATACTATCAATATGATCAATTTAACTCCCCAAACTGAAACACTACTGATACTGGCTAAAAACGATGACGATTTACACACCCGACTAAATAATATCATACAAACTGGTTGGCCCAAAGATAGACGACACCTCCCTAAAGACTTACACCCATACTGGTCCTATAGAGATGAATTAATTAGTAGCAATGGTTTAATATATAAAGGCCACTCTGCCCTAGTGCCATCGCGTGCCATACCTAAAATCATGTCTAAACTACACATAGCACACACCGGTGTAGAAAAAATGATGCTATTAGCCAAAGACGCAGTATATTGGCCAACCATGCGTAAAGACATAACTAATTACGTAGATTCATGTCCAGCATGTCAGGACTATGCTAGAAGCCCTTGGCGCCCTCCCTCAACCGACATATTACTACCTACGAAGCCATATGATACCATAACCGTTGATTTGTTTCATATTCACGGCAAGGACTATCTTTTAATCGTAGACTCCTTTAGAAAATACCCTATTATCCATCACCTACCCAACAGTACATCTTGTGAGACTATTATCAACAAAATAAAAGACACACTATCCCTATTTGGTATACCAACTATATTGTTAACTGATAATGGTCCGCAATTCAGCGCACCACTATTTACAACCTTTGCGTCTGAATGGGAGTTCAAACACATCACTTCCAGTCCCCATTATCCACAGTCTAATGGGTTCATTGAAAGACATGTGCAAACAGTTAAACAAATACTCCAGAAGACTATAGGTGACCCGCAAGGCTCTTCTATCATGGCGCAATACACCATTAGATACAAAATCACCGAGTCCAATACAGATACTATTCCACCAATCCACTGAAAACAATGATACTCAATACCGCAACCTACAAAGACGATCACAAACCCAACACCGACAACTAGCCCCCCACAGAAGGAAACAACAACACACTATTCTCAAACCACAACAGCCCATCATTATAAAAACACCAACAAACAATACATGGACCAGAGGAACTATATCACGAATTCTAACAGACCCACAGTGTGGGTCCCACACTCATATGAAGTTCTAGAACCAACAGGTCTCCTAAGATGAACACGACACCACATTCGCCCAATACCACCTGAGTCAACCCTACCAACTGTTACTACTAACTATCATTTTATAACACCATCGACTAGTACACCCTCCATGCCCAACGTAAATGATCCCCAATCCACCGATACCTTACCTATTACCCCACGACGTAGTACGCGCATTAGAAATCCACCAAATAGATATTCACCTTAAACTAACCTATATATTGTATAGTTAATACCACCTCTTGCGAATATATACAAATCAGCAATATTCCAGGTATACGACAACCTATGATCACAAGTCCCCCCGAAGGAGATCGAGACTGGTATATCCCTAACTACATATGGATTCCGACAAGTAGTCTGAATGGCACAAGCGCCACAAGTAGGTTTCGTCGTCGGATCCGCCTTACCTATCTGGCTCGAACGATCTCCATCGTTCTTCTCCAATCGGGAGAAGGACGGATGTTATGTTATCCACTTGTATATAACTCCCCTTTTATAAACACGCATAATGGACCATTCCATATATTATTGTATAACTACCACATGCGTCGATATTGTATATCAACGTGATATCAGCGAACGTACGCCTAGTGCCTGGTATCACGCACGCACATTCTCACCGTCTCGCAAGATCGCCCACTTGCAGACGGCTGCCTATATATAGCGGACCGCCGCGATGTATAGGCAGTGCTCGAATCACCTAATAAACTATAGAAGCCTTGTCGCTCGTATCTATGCATATATAGGCATACGCCTTATACATTTATTTGTTATATATATAAATATAACACTTAATACTATTAAATATTGCATAATTGGTGATTTAAATTAAAATATTTATAATTTAAAATCTTTATATAGTAATACCAAAGATTTTGCGAAGCAAAGATATAACACTCCCTATGCATGCAACGTAATTTAGTAATAGCCCAAACTGCTGCTAGCAGTAGTATCGAAATCACTGAAATAGATTTAGGTTCGGATCTGTTTGCATACAACAATGTTTTCATTGCTCTATTAAATTACATGCAATATAAATTAGCTTTTACTCACTAAATATATACTTATAGCATTTAAAACATACATATCATATTTGTTTGTTATATATTAGTAATTAACACTTAGTTTTCATCATATAAATATTAATTTAAAGCATATTATTTAACATTTTAAAAGTGTATAGTTAAATACGAATTTACATTATAAACAACGCATAGTTCTTAAAAGTAACCCGCTATAGGTGGCACCAGGGTATTTTGTATACAAATTCGAATTACACGATTTCGCGTAAGTGTTATATCTTTCCTTCGGAAAATCTTTGGTAATACCTTAATAAAATACTGTGATAATATTAATCTGATTATATGATAGTTTTCCGTAAAAATAATACCGTATTTATAAGTTATATTCATACACCCATATCGTTATATTATATAATAAAGTAGATCGTATATAGAATTATGTCAAATATATTCAAATCTATAATTACGTGTATATATATATAGTTTAAACACATTATACGCTTATATTATAATTATACTATTGTATTATTTTAAGTACATAATATATTATTTGTATCAAATAAAAGTGTAAATATACATACACATATTATATATATAATAGATTATATTACCATGGTAACAAATTGATTTTAATAAAATAGCTTCATGTTGAAAATGAATAAAACTTCTAAATATATCTAGAACATCATCAGTTTTTCTTTCTGTCGTCATTGATTCTATCACAATTGTTCCTAGCAATAATGTTAAAAACCTTGGTTTTATGATAACCTAAATTTCTCCGATCAGATAACTAATATGTGAAAATAAACTAATTATCAATTTCCTACATAAAATACGATCAATAAGGACATTCTTACCTTTTAGAATCTCTAAAATGTTAATAGAATCATTAGTTATGTCACATATAAATTATTGTTGTAATCTATATTATGGCCTTCCTGCTACTTCTACTAAATCCTTAGATAGAATCATTAGATCATCGATAAGAGTTTTACATCGTGTAAAATTATATGACCATGAACCAGTCAATTATCACTTAGTTAATTCTAAATGGTTAAATATTTATCAGAGATCTACCTTAAACCAAACTATTTAAAACTAATTTTTAAGGTACTGAAGAATCGTCTTCCGAGTTATTTGAATGACCTCCTACAATTCAGAGTTATCAAGAGGGATCTACGATACTCGGTTATTACAAGAGGAATTACAAGCTATCAATATATGGAAAACGTTCTTTCTCTGTAGTTGCAGCCAATCTATGGAATGCTCTACATTTACCATTAAGAACTAATGTAAATTATTCGTATTTTAAACCTAATGTATTGTTATTAATTTGTAAAAATTAATTTTATTATTTTCCACTGATTTATATTTTTTTACACATTAACGTTATTTTTGTGTCTAAATAAACATTCATTCATTCATTAATTCATTCATATACATATATATATAATATATATATATCTCTTTATGTGATAAACAAAATAAGAGTGTTTTAATATTTATAAAAAATTGTATTAATGAATACATAATATATATAAACAAATAAATACATAAATGTAATCACTAGCACTATCGATAGCAGTACTGATCAGTACTGATATTGTCGTTAGCAATATTTAATTCGCACTAATGATTTATTAAGTAGCTAATACGCAATAGGAATATATCAGTAGTAACAATATCATTTGTGTATTCACTAAATAAGTGTTTAATATCCTCATTATTTTTTAAATACATATTATTTTGTAGCTCGGTCAGTTTTTCCGTAGCAACAAATTGAACATGAACTTCAACGAGTATACATTCCTTGTGAATAAATTCAACTAATTTGTAGAACGATATATTCTGACGACCAAGGATGGGTAGACGGTTGTGATAGCCTTCGTAGTCGTTGTTGGTTCTTACATGCATGCTGTGTACAGAAATGCCGTTCAGAGAGTGAACACTCGATGAAATCCACTGTCGTCTTACGTATTTCAGTAGGCGTTACATGGGTCGATCGTTTCGTCGTACTGAATTCGCAATCCGCTGAAACTGCCGCTATATGGTTAGTTGGCAACAGTGATATGGTCATGATCTGGCGGATTATATGCCGAGTACTCTCGTCTCCTCGTTATCGTTTCTGCATAGCTAAAGATCTATCCAAGCGCATGCTTGCCTGTAGTGTAAGTAACATTACGATTTACTAAATCAATTAAATTAAATTAATAAAATCAATACTAATAATTTTGATTCATAATAATAAATAATAAATAATTAATAATTAATAAATAATACATAGTGACTAATTAATACATTATAAATAATAATTAATCATTTAGAATTCGAACTATTGATGTAAATTACTATTTATAATACATTAGTATTATTATATTATTTTCAGTGGTGGTATATAATATCAAAATATTATTATAGGGTTAATTATAATGGATATGTATATTATATATAATATATCATCATATATATATATATACTATTAAATAGTCTTACATATTATTTACCTGGAATAATGGAAGAGGCATCCATTAACTTGGACATGGAACACGTGTTCAATTGCTCTCCATGCTTTCTTTTCGTAGTCGAGCATACACCAAACAAGACACACCAGTGGCAGCAAATCCTTGATAGCAGATAATACCGCAATATAGTCATCATACCTGGGGTGGGTCACAAATAAGAAATAGACAGTGAATTTCTTAGTACACAGACCTGATTTGACGAAGCAGTGTATTCCGAATAGCTACTGAAATGGTCGGTTGATGATGCGGAATGTTACATCTAGTTACTACACCTTTGCGTTCGATATAATGTCAATCTGATTCTCTGTCATGAATATGACATGACGAGCACCGTCTACAGATATGTCGGCACACATAACGTTGTGAGGTATATGATCCAGATGGAACTAGCTACATCGCGAGGTCTTCCAGAAGTTTCCAGAAGCTCAGCACTTATTGATGTAATTAATTAGAAGACTCATTTTCGGCATACATACCACGAGATAAGTATCTTCTAATACTTGGTCATTACAAAGTATCGAGGATGATGAGTGAAATTCATTCAATCCTCGGTTGAGTAATCTGTTTCTCATCTTTATGAATGTTATACATGTTTATGAGAATTTTCACAAGGGAGCGATATTCATTGTTCCTTTCCAACACCAGATTTGCATAACAGCGGTATGTTATTACGAGTACATTTCTAATGTAGAGTTCTGCTTCACCTATCCACATTTTTCGATTACGTGTAACCTCTGCTATAGGTCACTTATCCGTTGATTCCGTGATGCAACAGGTGCATATGTCAAGTATATTTTATCTTGAACCTCGACATCTATATTAATACAAAAATTAGATTTAATAGATTCATTATTTCAATTAATAGTAATGATAATATTAATTTTTCAGAACACTATTTTAGTACAATATTAAATATACTTTCAAGTGCATCTGTGTATTAAATTCTAGACTTAAAACTAAATTAGAACATTTTCGTTCAGAATGAACTAGTAATGTAATAGAAAAATATTCTATTTATAGATCAGTGAATAAGCCCGTGATCGTTTAATTTATGATATGCTTATATCAAGGAGAAATTTTAATTATGAGTTGCGCATTAGTAAATCTAATGATATGCGAATAGAATCGAACGAAGTTGCTTAGAAAATGATAAATTATCTGACCTCATTTTGGAAAATATTATCCAATAAAATTTAAAAATATATATAAATACCAACTAATATTCATAATGCACATGGCTTGGCAGATGTGACAACATTATGATTCACTAAGTTATATTTTCGATAGTTAATGATGATTATATTATGAATTACCCCTACCAAACGGTTAATATTAATAACATAGTTTATACAGATAGAAATGAATCATTATCTATTGCAAATACTATTAAAAAAGGTAAAAATATAGTTCCTGATGGAAACTCAATTGTATATCTTATTTATATAGATAACAGTATTATAAATATACTAGTTTTACTAATCAAAAATATGCTTCCTAATTCATATTTTCCGCATAAATTAATTTAATCATATTGCATGTTTCATATCCCAAAAAAACCCAAAGTGGATATTATTTATATCCAAATGGTTAATAATAATGTAGTGGAAAACAATAGTTATAAATAGTATTCTAAGAAACAAAAGTTCCTAATATTAAAACATAATACCCATTTTACAACCATTAGTAAACCAGTAAAAGAATAAATATAAATAGTATGACCTATAATATTAATAGTACAATTATTATTTTCACTTACATTTTTATAATAATATTATTCATATTATAATAGTGATACACGAGTTTATTAACACAATTCACTAATAGACATTAATTTAATACACATTTAATAGTTGAACTATCGTATAATATATTTTAAAATAACAAAAAAAAATTCTATAAATAGATTTTACATATAAACATGAAAGTTTACTTTAAACACTACTAGTAATTCATAATTGATGGTATCATAATATTATAAATAATGGCTAATATTGTATTTATTATTATAAATAGGACTATAGATTTAGAGTTTATAGACATTTAAAAACAACATTATTAATATAGCATTTATATAAAATGTCATGTATTATTCAATGAATATTCAATCAAAATGTATTATATGTAGGATAATAGAATAATAGAATATGAAATTAAAAAAATAAACCTAATAATAGAAATTTGATCCTTACTGACAATTTTAAATTTAATTGAGTATATGGTAAAACATTAGTAGATTTAATATTCTTTTATAGTATTAAATTAATAGTAATAAATATTTTCAAAATAATTATTTTTGACATTTATTTGTATATACATATTATATATATATTTGTTTTCAAATTTTTTCAAATATATATAGATGGCCTAGATTTAATTGTGTATGATAAATCTTTTATAATTAATAAACATGTCCTAAAATTTCCATTACAATAAAAATAGTCACACAGTGATTTAGTGATAATTTCACCTAGCCAATATTTTTAGTTAAGATAAAATAATTAAATACGCATACATATAAATAATATTACAATATCACTAGTATTATAATCATAGATTTATAGTTTATCTATAGGTGGTAGAATAGTTTACCTAGAGGGTAGTCACATGATTTTTCTTCAACAGACATGGTGCCTCGATTTAGGAAACTTAATATAGCCGACTATCACATATCAAGTTAAATGTTGCAATTATAAATATATAATTTAAATAAATATAAATGTTTATGTTTATATAATTGAAATGCACTTTATAAGCGTATATAGAATATAAATCTAATGTATGTAAATAATCAATATTATTTGTTTGAATATGTGTTATTAAATGTATTGGTCATGTGATGGTGGCCATCTTAAGTTTCCTAAATCGAGGCACTATTTCTGTTGAAGAATTTTTACATTGGCGAGATATAGAAATACCGATCTATGATTATAATGCACAAACCTATGCCGAATACTCTCGATGCTGTGATGATATTCACTGCCCCTCTGTATGTGTGATTCCATATTAATAAAAAGTATCATAAACATAAATATCACTACTATAATGCGATTAAATGTTGATAGTAATATGGTAAGTCAATTCATACCATATATTTATATAAGTAATTTTCTTGTGGTACAATATAACTAGTACTCTTGATATACTAATGATAGTACTTTTGCTATATATGCATTGAATTATATAAATATGCTATAATAATAAGAGCTAATAATGAAATAAACTTAAAAAGTAAAACATATTTAATACCTGATATATATATATATATATATATATATATAGGTATAATATATATTTAATTAATTTATATAAATTATTGTTTATAAAATAAGCTTTATATACATACATATATGTATATACGTTGTCCTGTGATTAAAACATAGTACATTTATATTTTGTTATTTGGTGTAACTAATTAATATTAAATATAAATGTTGACTAAAAATAATTAAATTGAAACTTCCTAACCAATTATGTATCATATTTTAAGATATTATCACTCTATCTCTCTCCTGGGGTGATATTCCCTCCCACTCAGCTATAACCACGATATTGAAAAAACCCACAGCTGACAAGCTATACTTTCCAACTACCGACCAATTTTCCAACTTCCTCAACTCGCCAAACTACTTGAAAAAACTGTTTACTACTAACTCATGCACTTCTTAAACTGTATCAACATCCTTGATCCGAGACAATATTTTTGTATACCCAATCATAGTATGGAAACTACCATAATACATCACCTGGATAACCTTCTAATATCAGCTGATAATAAATCACCAACCCAAGCAATCTTCCTTGGTGGATACCCTTGAACACGATATCCTTTTAATCCGACTAGACAAAATAGGAATTACCGGATTATTAAGTATACTGTGTTAAATGGATCTCTAACATTATTCGTGATCGCTACTTTTCGGTTAAAATCCATGACAAATTTGGATCACCCTTCAAACTGTATTATGGTGTTCTTCGAGGTTCAATCCTCTAGCCCATCATATTCGCGATATACACTTATTACACTACCTACTGTCCCTCTCAATTATACTAAATACCTTCCCCAATGTTAACTACATACTTTACGCAGAAGACATTGAATTACACTCAGAAACCACAAACTCTACTGAATTCAAGCGCTACATGGAAACTATACACAACTGGTTAATATCTAACCACTTGCAACTTTTTTAACCTTTTACCTAACTACTCAATATTAACGATACTCCAACTTAAACGAGGTTCCTATACTCTACATAGACTCCTCAACACTCACTCCATATTCTACCGTTACATATATTATGAGTACTCTCAATCTTAAATTAGATCCTATGATTATATCACCTCACTAATACAAAAGGCCTCGCACTTTAAATATAACATTAGAAAAATTCGACCTTTCATTGACTTCCCTACATCCAAACTCCTCATGAACTCACTTGTTATCTCTAGACTAAATTATTTTACTTACCTTTCTCATTGATACAAAAATTGCCTCTCACTAAACTAGACCGAATTATTAACAGATCTATACGAACCATCTACAAACTAAAAACTACTGACTATACTACTATAGGTATACATATATGTGACCAACATGCGACTACAACTTAACTGACTTACTACAACTCAACAAATTAACTACAAAACACTGACTCTTCTCCATAAAATACTGATAACCACCGAACTCACACCAATATTTGACTATTTTATATATAGTAATAACACCCGCCTACTGCGAAACTCCTCTACACCAATACTAGAAGAACCTCCTCTATACCAATACTAGAAGAACCTCCTCTACACCAATACTAGAAGAACCTCCTCTATACCAATACTAGAAGAACCTCCTCTATACCAATACTAGAAGAACCTCCTCTATACCAATACTAGAAGAACCTCCTCTATACCAATACTAGAAGAACCTCCTCTATACCAATACTAGAAGAACCTCCTCTATACCAATACTAGAAGAACCTCCTCTACACCAATACTAGAAGAACCTCCTCTATACCAATACTAGAAGAACCTCCTCTATACCAATACTAGAAGAACCTCCTCTATACCAATACTAGAAGAACCACCTCTATACCAATACTAGAAGAACCTCCTCTATACCAATACTAGAAGAACCTCCTCTATACCAATACTAGAAGAACCTCCTCTATACCAATACTAGAAGAACCTCCTCTATACCAATACTAGAAGAACCTCCTCTATACCAATACTAGAAGAACCTCCTCTATACCAATACTAGAAGAACCTCCTCTATACCAATACTAGAAGAACCTCCTCTATACCAATACTAGAAGAACCTCCTCTACACCAATACTAGAAGAACCTCCTCTATACCAATACTAGAAGAACCTCCTCTACACCAATACTAGAAGAACCTCCTCTATACCAATACTAGAAGAACCTCCTCTACACCAATACTAGAAGAACCTCCTCTACACCAATACTAGAAGAACCTCCTCTACACCAATACTAGAAGAACCTCCTCTATACCAATACTAGAAGAACCTCCTCTATACCAATACTAGAAGAACCTCCTCTATACCAATACTAGAAGAACCTCCTCTATACCAATACTAGAAGAACCTCCTCTATACCAATACTAGAAGAACCTCCTCTATACCAATACTAGAAGAACCTCCTCTATACCAATACTAGAAGAACCTCCTCTATACCAATACTAGAAGAACCTCCTCTATACCAATACTAGAAGAACCTCCTCTACACCAATACTAGAAGAACCTCCTCTATACCAATACTAGAAGAACCTCCTCTATACCAATACTAGAAGAACCTCCTCTATACCAATACTAGAAGAACCACCTCTATACCAATACTAGAAGAACCTCCTCTATACCAATACTAGAAGAACCTCCTCTATACCAATACTAGAAGAACCTCCTCTATACCAATACTAGAAGAACCTCCTCTTTACCAATACTAGAAGAACCTCCTCTATACCAATACTAGAAGAACCTCCTATATATCAATACTAGAAGAACCTCCTCTACACCAATACTAGAAGAACCTCCTCTATACCAATACTAGAAGAACCTCATCTACACCAATACTAGAAGAACCTCCTCTATACCAATACTAGAAGAACCTCCTCTATACCAATACTAGAAGAACCTCCTCTATACCAATACTAGAAGAACCTCCTCTATACCAATACTAGAAGAACCTCCTCTATACCAATACTAGAAGAACATCCTCTACACCAATACTAGAAGAACCACCTTACAAATTTAACAAATTTCGAAAAAAACTGTTCACATGCATGCTTCTACTCTCTGGAACAGTTACCGAGAAAATTAATGAAGACAGATATCACCTTCACACTATTCAAATAAAGAATAAAGAAATGTATCATTGATAACCCCATTGTTTAAAACCCCTTCTGTCACATCCACATTCTTTGTTTAACATCGTATTTTTGTTCTCGATTATCGTTTTTTTCGTACTGTATTTTTCGTATTCTCAAGAATATAATATTATTTGAGTTTCTAAAAAATACCTATCATTATCATTATCATATATATATATATATATATATATATATATATATATATATATATATAGTGTTGGGTATGATGATGCAATTGTTGTGAAGGTGCAATTATAGACGGTGCTCGTATTACTATCTACCCCATGTTAAATTTCTAGGTGATTGCGTAATACCCTGCAGGTATCAGTTTTAAACAAAACTTGGGATTTATACTTCGGATAAGTACTTCCTCTTATTAACCGTAACTAGTTAACATCTATTTTCGAAAATATATAGGTTTCACTCCACCTTAGTGCACAGGGAAATAAAATCTAAATGAGAAACATGTATATATTAAATAATTCCTTTAGAAAAATATATGTATAATCCACTCGTATTAATATATAATATATATATATATAGTATGTATTACATACGAAAACGAATACCATCATATTTTCGGATTGATATTTGTGGGTTTTTTGATTTATTTTGTTTAGTTTTATTTTCCTTGTTTTAACAGAATGATATACCAGTGAGCGCGACGCATACATTACTATAGTAAGCCACGGTGAACTTTACTATTTATAGTTATTTAATGTGTTCCTTCGTCCGATGGACGGCGTTAGAACGTATGTATACTCAATATTATGCTAAGACAACATATTTTACTTACGCGAAATAATATAATTCGATTTTGTACACAGCTTCACGTTATCAGTTTTTGGAAAAATAAATGTTTTATATGTTTTAAATTATTATTTATATGATGAAATTGATGTTTTCATTATTAATATATTACAATATATGTTAGTTTTTGATACTATACATATCTATATGGCGATTAAAAACTAATTTATATTGCATGAATTTAGTTGAACACCAACAAAATTATAGTATGCAAATCACGTCAAACCGAAAACTATTTCAGTGATTTAGACAATAGCATCGGACTATATCACGTTACGTAAATAGGGAGTGTGTGTATATATCTGTGTGTGTATATATATATATGTGTGTGTGTGTGTTGGCATACGTACCTGAAGTTGTTGATGTATGTATCTCCAGTAAACATCTCCTGACAACCGACTCGCTCCTACCATCAATATCATTTCTACCAGACGGGTATCGTCCATACTTCGAAATGTACTAATATTCATCTCCATAGGCAATACCTATAGATATCTTCATTTCGTGATAGTACTCAGTGATATTTTACATATATATTATGGCTGGTGCCTAAGTGCATTATTATTGTGATCAGTCTATCAGTTTACATTGTGTTATAATTTAGTTATCATTGAGGGTACATATAATGCCTTTTTTAGGGTGTAAGTAGTATCCCCATAGCCGTACCCTAATTAGGGTACAATTTGAATGATCAACCTTTATCCTAAATAATGTTAGCTGGTTGTACCCTATGTATATGATACAGTGTACCCTAATGTAATTGTATGATATGTACCGTAATTGAATTGCATGATATGTAAATATAATAATCACGTACATTAATATTTAACATAGCTTCTAGGTACATCTGTTCAGCCTATACCCTAATAAATATATAGAGTGTAACCTATACACTTTACCCTAGTGCATTTAACAGTCATGTACCCTAATATTTAACAGTCATGTACCCTAATATTTAACAGTCATGTACCCTAATATTTAACATATATGTAGCCTAATATTTAACATATATGTACCCTACAAATACATATTTTATCGGGCGATAGCATAGAAAATATATTGATCTTTATCTGAAGCCCTTTAGAGGAAATAACAATATAATTAATTTATATACTTCATACGAACAAAATTTACAACTTTCTTCTAATAAATATTTATTATTATTATTATTATTATTATATATTATTCCCTAGTGAGTTTAAAACCCTATTTAGGGTACATGATAAATTATTGTGATATTTTAACGATCTGTACCCTATACATTGAATTCGCTGTACCCTAATTTTTTTAACAGTGTAATTAATTATTTAATATTAATATTAATATTAATATTAAGAGTAATAGTTATAGTAATAATTATATCAGATTCAGTTGATGACCAAGACCAATAGTAATAGTAATAGTAATATTTATATTAATAGTAATATTACTAGTAATATTATTATAGTAATAGTAGAAAAATAGTATTACAGCAATAGTAATAGTAATAGTAATAGTAATAACAGGGAGGTAATAATCCCTGGTAATAGTAATAATATATATATATATAATGTTATACAAACACGTTCATCACGTTCGGCACGTTCAGCCGCGGTTCATCACGTACACTATACGTCGGTTCATCACGTCGTTCAGCCGGTTCATCACGTTCAGCATGTACAGCTGCATTGATTATTTTATATTACATTTAAATATTATACTAAATTAATCGCTTGATAATTTTTTAGAATACTTTAAATAAATTCCAGATATTGTTATGTATAATTCAAATATATTTTATAAAATTATAAAGTATATACTAAAAGTTATTTGGCATTAATTGTTTTACAATTTTTTTGAAAAATTTTATAAAATGTTGGAATTATTTCATTACATTATATCCAAGAAATTAGGTGCATTTTTTTTACTTATAAACAAATATCTCTAATGTCCCGTGACCTCCAAGGCGCTCTCTTGTGATGGCATCCGTGGTTTTAACCAAAGCCGTTCATTTATGTAGTATACACAATTATATAGGATCATTTTTAAATATTATTATAAGACCTATTGTAAAGGCCATGACGGGATTTTAACCCATGAATTTATAACTGTGTATTACACACTATTATTACTAACCTGGTGTGATTTTTCTATTTATATTTGAAATAATTGAAAAATCAGTTTCGCCGAAATTATCCCTGTATTCGTCTATATTGGGACTTATATACCGCCTGAATCTGTAACGTCAAGGTTATTAAACATCGACTAACATAGAACACATATCATACTAATTACACGATACATATCTCGGATGCTTGTTTATTTATATTATATTTAAGCATATAGTAAAAAGTATAAATATTTGCAAACTATAAATATTGAAATAAATATGTATTAAGTTTTTGGCGACTAATAAGAAAATAAAAAAAAGAAGAAATTAAAAATTTTAAAGTTATCGTAAAAATAATCTAATTATTGAGTTTGTTACTATTACCAAAGCCCAGGGCTTTGCTATTACACAAGTGATTTAAAGTGTTATTAAAGTGCTGTTAAAGTTCTGTTAAAGTGCTGTTAAAGTTCTGTTAAAGTTCTGTTAAAGTTCTGTTACACCCCTATATAGTTACAGTTACCAGATCGATGATGCATACAAACCGCTGCCTTATACTCTGTATAGTGTATGGGTATCGTTGATCCGCCTGTTGGTCATGTTAATAATCAGTCTCGTAATAGGTATATAAGTTATATATCTCGATTACTTAGAAAATTAATATATTAATAGGGATAACTCAGGATTCCATATATTTTTACGACCATATATGGTAATAACCTGTAAAAACCTATATTGTCTATATACTTAAACTTAATATTGTCTTTACTATTTACAATTATATAGTATTAATAGATTTTGTATGTGATAGATAATATACAATTATAAAATTAAATAATACATTAAAATAATAATTATAAGATTGTTCATATTGTTTTAGAAATAACCTTTATTAATTTTGACTTTATATATTTTGGATAACATTTTTTAAAATAAATAATATGATATATATATATACATATTAAACAATAGAACCAATAATATTATTATCATTGAGAAACTATTTTAATGTATTAATTGTTTGATATAACGTGATATTTAAATATATATATATATATATATGAATATTTATTTTAATAGTTAAAAAATATATAAATTGTTTAAAATAGTATTATTTGTATTGTGCAATATGAATATATAGTGTGATTTTGTTGTTGTTGAAATTGATCCCATTATATAAACATATTAATTTTACAATATAAATAATGGTGTCAGACTTATAAACCAGTATGGAATTATTATGTAATATCATTGATAACAGCTTCATCTTCATCCTCATATATTCAAAGAATATTTAGAACATTTGGATTAGTATTATCAAAATTACGTAATTGGCTAAGCCTTGATATAGCGCATACAATTATTTTGTTATATATAATATTAAGAGAACTATGTTATGATCCATATATATATTATAATTTATTATTTTTGTATTCAAATTATTAATAAATATTAATTTTTCTATAATTATTATATATAAACGAATAAGTATTATTTAAATTATTTCAACAACAACATTTTTTAAAAGGTATTATATTTTAAGGGTACTATATTGCCAGTTTGTGCAGGTTATTACCGGTTTTTGTCAATAATAATGGAACCCTAGGTTCAATATGGTATACAATATGTGCAGTACATTATAAAACATAATTATAACTATGTTAAAATAATAATAACATATAAACTTACATCAATATTTAATCTTATTAATATATATATATTCATTCCTTGCATTAGGAGAGGAAATTTGTCTTATGAAATAAATTATAACTATAATTATAACTATAACTATAATGATTTAGAATTCCTATAGAACAATTAACACAATATATCTTAATGTTATGCAATTTAAATTATGTGAAAACTTAATTATTTCTTGAGTTTATGAATTTTCAAAAAAAAAAGTCCTATCTAATTACATTGAAATCTAAAGACCGTGAACCCCCTTAACTAAAGTGAACTCGTGATAACGCATTCAAGCATAGCGAATTCTTGAGCATAGTTACACGGATATACACGTACCTTTAGTTGGATGAGGATATCCCTCCCAATACATGTTACCATACGTTCTCGAGTATTCCCGGTTCGTTTTCACATTACTCACCATTTTTGTAATTAATCGGATGTCGTCTTCAAATGTAAATATGTTTCGAGGCAGCTGTGTGTATATAGCGCAATAATTATTTCAACGATTTTGCAAAGAAAAGATATTACACTCCCTATAGGCCTATAGACTATAGGCTATAGTATACACACATATATATGCAACGTAATTAATAACTACTATCTGCCGCTTTTAGAAGTAGTATCGAATCACTGAAATAGATTTATATCGCGGTTTCTATACAATAATTTTGTCATTGCTCTATTAAAATACATGCAATATATTAGCTTTAATTCACTGAATATTGAATATTTTTAATGAATTTTTAGTATATTATATTCACAACATATAGCTCTAATTTATTCTTGTTATTAAAAAATCTAAATGAACCTAATCTATATTAAAAATAAGGTAAAGTAAGTCTGAATAATAATCTATAATAATAGTTTTAAGTTGAGTACATTATTTAGGTAAATAAGGACCCATATAAGTGTATAAATAGAGATAAGTATATAAGTAAAATAGATATATATATATGTATATGTTGATATATATTGACTTTTATATATATATATATATATATATATATAACTAATATTCATAGTTGTATTATAATATATTATATAGAGGAAAGTCTCCGATTACCGACCCCCTCCTAATACAGTCCACCTCTCGTATCTCAGCAACTATAAGATATATCAAAAAATGTTATATATATATATATAAATTGTATGTAATGTAATGATAAATATAAATGAGTATTTTGTTTTAATAAATATTCAATCCTACAATCATTATTTGATAAAATGTAATATTCTGTTTTTACCTTTTAAATATTTGAATAATAACTTTTTTTAAATCATAGTAAATACTTTATTAATTAAAAGAAAACTTAATACTGCGTATAATATTGTATATCAATAAAATGTTTATAATAATTATAAAAATAATTTAATTTAAATAACTATTAACCAATATATATTAATTATAGCAACTCATATTATTGTCCTATTACATACCACCTACATTACCCCAATACCGACCCCATGTGATTTATAATATCCAATCAAAATAGATCCGTGTTTTACTTTAAATTATGTCATAAGTTGTTTGTGTATCATTGATATATATCATATATAAATATATACCATGTATAAATATTAAATAATAATATACACTATTTTAATATAATTACTATAAAGTTTATATTTAAATTTAATATTACTATTAAAACATAAATTCAATAATAAATAAATTACGTGCATGTTATAACTTGGATAAGAAGTAATATTAGTAAATCTGTCACTATAAGGGTCATTAAAACTATTATTTATTTCAGCTCCAATAGAAGTAAAATATTTATTAAAATTATTTGAATTTTCAGAGTCAGATTTATTATTATTTATGTTAATAGTGTTTTTATTTGTATTCTTCATAAGATCATTTAGAACTCTCCATGTATTTTTTATATTATTGGTTTTTAGTTTACCAGAATAATAATTTTTTTCACATTTTTTTTAAATTTTACTTAAACAATTATTATAATTTTTATATTCCATATCTAAGTTTGAGTTTATAATAGTTTTTTTGTAGAGTTTATTTTTCTTATGTATACATTTTAGTAGTGATTTTGTAATCCATGGTTTATTATTTATATATCGTTTATTTTTAATTTTTTTTAAAGGACAACAAATATTATAGAATTTTGTAAAAATATTGATAAAATGGTTATATCTAAATTATTTTGTATTATATCACAAAAATATTCTACTGTATAATTAGCTATATCAGTATTATTGTCTAAGAAAGTAATTTCTTCTATAAATTTAACTTGCTTGTTTTCAATATTATTTAATGTAACCGATGGTTTAATAATTGGTTTATTAATAGGCCTAGTATCTTTATTATTGTAAATAATATTCTCTAAACAAGTTAATTTATTTAATAGTTTAGTATTAGTAGACACGAGATTAACTATTGAATCAGCTTGATTATGTATAATGGTAGATAACGAATTTATAGTATTTTCTAATACATTTAATTTATTGTAAACATCTTAATTATAAATAGGTGACATGGTAAATATAAGTAACTGTAATGTAATTAAGATGTAAATGATATATTAATATAAAGTAAAATTAGTATGTATAATATATATATACAAATAAATTTATAATGTAAACTAAAATAAGTAATACTAAGATATTAAATCAAATTAAATATATATTCAAGTATAAATAGAATGAAATAAACAAATAATTGACTTTAATTAAAAATCAATATTTTAATTTAAATTGAAAATATGTCAAATAGTATATCAGATTTATACTATTACACATGAAATATATAATTATATTATTATAATATATATAATATACTATTATAATAGTTGGTAATTTATTTAACTAAATATTAATTACTAATATTATTACTATATATTAATAAATAAATATTATATATGTATACAAAATACTATAATACTAAATACATATATACATATATATATATATATATATTATATATATATATATATATATATATATATACATATATATATACATATATATATATTATATATATATATGTATTATATATATATATATATATATATATATTATATATATATATATATATATATATATATATATATTATATATATATATATATATATATATGTATTATATATATATATATATATATTATATATATATATATATATATATATATATATTATATATATATATATATATATATATATATATATATATATATATATATATAGATATAGATATAGATATAGATATCAAACCAAATATGTGTATATGAGATAATGTAAAACATTAATGTAAAACCCCCTTAATATTATTATAGGTATCTTATAATAACAATAATCATAAGAAACTTACCTTTAAAAATAGATATGAAGGTGTTCACAATGTTAGTAACAGTCGAATATCGAATAATGAAGTGATACAGATATTATCTTTTAGTTGATTGTATGACGTGACGCTATTGTTTGGCTTCGCATGAATGATTATATGCACTCGAGCGAAACGGCTAGTTTTCTATTCTAGCTGATTAGCCACCAGTTATAAATAAACTATCAATCGTAAATGACTATTTGATTTATATAAACGTGTTAACTTCACCGATATAAAGAAAGTGGATAAGCAATTGAATGTAGTGTATGGTACTATCCGCTACGAGCGCTGCAGTCGAAACCCACTATCTGGCTCACTACTTTTTATTTATAATAATATGTATTTATCATATATATATATTGATAATTACTACCAATTTTAATGTACAATCTATACTAAAAATAAAATGATATATTTAAAATACATAATATCACCATTCCTCGTAATTTTGTGTATTTAAATTGAAGATATAATACTATTTTATTGATTTTATTTATATTTATAATTTAAATCCATTGATATAGATAGAAGTCACTTTAATCTATTTCGACGAAAAGCCTATTGTTTTAATATTTGACATATATAATATGACTAATATCCAATTAAAATCACTGATACCATTTTGTTAATTTATCGATAAAAGTGTCATTCACGTGTCTATCTTTTACATGCATTGCGTGCGACGCATTGCGTGCGTCAATTGCTTATCCACTTTCTTTGTATCGATGGTTAACTTATATACTAAGTATACTTCTACATTATAATGGCGGTTACTAGGGGAAATGTATATAGCCAAGCCCTCCTATAACCCGAGGAGGTTATAGGAGGTATTGGCCTAGCAGTGTCATATGTGTAGCAATCCAACGTATCTAAAAACACTACATTTAACACTATATATAGTTATAGTATATATATATACAAACTATGTATGTATTCACAAGCTTTATTTACATAAGTATAGTTTATTTCCATAAATTATAAAATAAAACAATTAAATCAATTAATCGATTTAATGAATATATTCTTAAAAATTTACAAAATAAGTTGTTAATATAATAATATTTTATTTCCATAAATTATAAAATAAAACAATTAAATCAATTAATCGATTTAATGAATATATTCTTAAAAATTTACAAAATAAGTTGTTATAAAAGTATTTTTAATTCCACGATATTTAATGGAAAATATAAAATTAAAGTCCTATATTAAAGATGAATTTAATGTCGTTGTGGAAATATAATAAATATTTATGTATGATTATTGTAAATTTTTCTACGATGAATGACATCTACCATATACATTAGTGTAGTAGTGATACCCTAACATATGGTAGTAGTGTATATATATTTTAAATAATAATTAGTTTTCAATGACAAATTAATAGTCTATAGATAAATTTATTGTTAATACAATCTATTTAGAAAAGTGTATATATTATGTATTGATTGCATGATATATATTTGTACCATTACCCTCCAATTGGTAATACATGCCATGTTTTCGGGTAATATATATATATATATATATATATATATATATATATATGTATAAGTAATGTACTTCTATAAAAATACAAGTATTACCAACATAAATGAGATACTGACTCTAAATAACCAAACCATTATCTATATAAATCAATATAATTCCTAGGGCTTTACATTGATAATAAATTAAATTATAAAAGCACATAGATAGATAGATAGATCAACAGTTTATTGAAATACTTGTTATATATAAAGAAAGATATAATTATATATAAACATATAATTATATAACATATATAAACGAAATATATAAATGTGATAACAGTAAGACAAATCGGCACGATACAAAAAAAAACAAGAAATAAATGGAGAAGTAAAATAAAAATAAAACATTGGATTATACGAGGAGCCGTTGAGCTAAAAATAAAATCAGCTAAAATATTGTATTTAAAAATATGTCATTTATAATTGAAACTAATACCCTATTACTATTATATAATTATCTTATAGTTCCAAACTATATGTATATTACAATATATTGTATATATATACATATATACAATATATTGTCTGATAATATGGGGAATTAGTTATAAACGTAATATAAATAAATTATGTATACAACAACAATTAAATTAATTAATAAAACACCTAATCGTATACACAATACTTATAAATTACATAATAATGATTTGTTATTTTAAACAATTTTAAATATATACGATTTAATTAATTACATATCTCTTAATGTTATGCATAATGTATTTAATAAAAAATTACCAATCGTCATAACAAATAAATTTGAATATAAAATAAATAATTATAATATCAATTTTTTAAAGAAACCCTTTTAAAGGGATTTAACACCAACTCGCCTGTAATTATTAACTCTAATAATTAGGTGTGCAACTCTTTTTACGATGATTTAAATAATATAGTTAAACTTTAACCTCTAATAATTAGAGTTAATAAGTTCGAGTTGGTGTGAAACCCCTTTCAATTATTAAGAAATAAATGCAATTATAGAATAGGTATATATACCTACCTAAATATTAAAAAAAAAAGTAAACATCACACAATAAATGTATATGGCATTAAACTTTGGAATGGATTAAATAATACATGTAAAATACATTAAAATACAATACATTTAAAAATTATATAGGCTAAAACTTGAATATTTAAATAAATATTAATTTCATTATTAACACTCGTTATTATAATTTTAATATATATACAGTTAATATATGTTATATATATATTTAATAATTTTGTTGTATATATAATTTTAAATTAGTTTATTTCTTTATTTCTTTCACGTTTTACTATTCTTAATGTTATCGTTGTCATATGATTGTATAGTTATATTATTGGAGGGTAGTACCCTCAGGAGGGTACCCTTATTGTGAGTATAGATTACAAGATAATCTCTGGTACTCTCATTTGAACAGACATTGTATATACTGCATTATATTTTATTTCTACTCAATAAACCATATTAAATTCAATTCAATTAATATATAACCTATATATATATAAAATAATAACATATTGATATAATGTATATATGTATACATATGTACTACATATATATATATATATATATATATATATATATATATATATATATATATATATATATACACCTACATATATAACAATATGTATGTATACTTTTTAGTTTATAAATATTGATTATAATTATATATCAAATATACACAGTATATAAATAACGATTTAAACCAACAATTATAATAGTTATTTTATATTTAATATAATATTTATTAATAAAAATAAATTAATAATATAAAGCTATAGCCTATACATACAGTTATAAATACAAAATTAAAATAGTTAGATAGCTCGGTGATATTTATATATATAAATAAATATTTATTATATTACAAATTAATTATTATATATAACGTTATTTCAAATATCGGGGAAAGTCTCCGATTACCGACCCCCTCCTAATACCGACCCCTCTCGTATCTCAGCAACTATAAGATATATCAAAAAATGGTATATATATAAATTGTATGTAATTTAATGATAAATATAAATAAGTATTTTGTTACGTGTGTACGCTCATTAGTATACTATAGTACCTTATTAGTATACTATAGTACCTTATTAGTATACTATAGTACCTTATTAGTATACTATAGTACCTCATTAGTATACTATAGTACCTTATTAGTATACTATAGTACCTTATTAGTATACTATAGTACCTTATAAGTATACTATAGTACCTTATAAGGTATGTAGGTGGTCTAACTATCACTATAGTACCTTATAAGGTATGTAGGTGGTCTAACTATCACTATATACCTTATACATACACAATGTACATTGTATAATATATTACTATTATAGTATACCACTAGTAATGTACAGTGTATACATTGTACATGTACGCCGTACATTGTACGTACTACATGTATAATGTATATACTATAATAGTGTATACTATAGTAGTATACTATAATAGTAGTATACTATACTAGTAGTATACTATACTAGTAGTATACTATACTAGTAGTATACTATAATAGTAGGTGTATACTACTTATGTTACGAGGCGCCACCTAACGTGAGATTAATATTTGTAATTATGACAGCTTCAAATTCAATATCTATGTTGAGTAATGTTACGAAATCTATTTATAGCTCGTTTTAATGGCGACTCGATGCGGCATCCATACCCATTAACGTAACGTATGCATGACTTAAATATCGCCATCTTATTCTATAAATTGTATCATTGGAATTAATCGTTATATAATTCAGCTAAATTAATATAACATATACACTATATTAATGTAATCAATGTATAGGATACAATTTTACATATTATAATCACATATTATATATGTTAATAGCGTTTTTGTTATGCAAGCCTGGGTAAATAACGCTACAAATATGTTCACAACAGTTTGTATTATATTCCATTATGTTTATCATTGTGTTTACTGGGATGTTGGTATATAGTTCACACACACACGTGACAGTGTAAGGGGGCGTGTTCCGCTACAAGTATTTCCGGCAACTTGACGGAAATATTGTAACATTAAAACCATTTTCTATCAAGTTGTAATGGGATACCGCCTATAAGTTACTATATTTCAGGCGAGTTGCCGGAAAGTAAGGGGGTCAATTCCAACTATAATTGTAGTTTACTTGATAGAACATCGTTTTAAAGTTACAATATTGCCGGAAAGTTGCCGACAATACTTGTAGTATGACACGCCCCCTTAATACTTGTAGGCGTGTCGACACTAGCTTTATGCGCATGCGCGGCGCTTATCTATAGACATAATACTCTACTATCGCGGTATTTCATTATATCTGATTCAACAAATATGTCCTATAACGATGTCCTATAATATAACAACACATTAATTTTGAACCAACTTACATTGTATAATCTATATATATATATATATAAGGATAAGGATAAGGATAATTTATTATTGCAAACAAATTTAATTTTTAACAATAAATGGCTAAACAAAATAGTCAGATTTAATTTTGAGGTGTTTGGCCAGAGTAAATAATAATGCAATTAAATATTATACATTCAAACATGTATGTGTATAGAATGATAATCAAAGGGAATATATAAGTATGTGTGCATATGTGTGTTATAAAGTGAATTCTGCTATCAGGTATATCTATTCATGTAATAAACATTTATATATGATCGTCATTATATAATATAATGAATATATTTGCATACAAAACTTGTTTTTTGCTTCACGCTCAGTTGATTGCATAGGCCTAGTCATGTATGTGTTTATATGTTTTATTGTCTGTAAATTCTTGTTATTTGTTATTTTATTCGTTGTTTTACTATACAATAAACGCCGCTCGGTGAGATAGATATGTTATGCATTTCACCGTGTTTTTACATATCACTGTAGTTATTATACTATATTATATTGTATTATTGTAATTTCAACAAGTTTTGATTAATAAAGTATATACGCACAACTATTACATTTAGACGTAGGGTTATAGTTTACTATAATCCATAGATTAGTAGTCAGGTGATTATTCTTCAACAGGCCTGGATACTCGATTTATATGTCCTAAGATGTCCGACCATCACATATAAAGTATTATTTAATCGTTAATTATTATTATTATTTAAAATGTTGTAATTATAGTGCAGTTAAAATATATGATATAAATTAATATAAATTTTTATTTTGACATACTCGGAACGCGCTTTATAGAACGTATAAAACGTTCGTAGAAATGGAATGTATTTAAAATAAATATTATTCGATTGAATATTTGTTATTAAATGATTGTCATGTGATGGGCGGCCATCTTAGGACGTGTACATCCAATCACTAGGCGTGTTAAAGTAATTTACATAAGCGAAATATAGCAATAACGATCTTTAAACACCTATAGGTACAATACAAATATATGTAATTATCTATGCTAATTAGCTATGCGATCCGATCCATACCACTATCTCCTATCCGGTATTATAGTAGGTACTATAGTAGGTATTATAGTAGGTATTATAGTAGGTATTATAGTAGGTACTATAGTAGGTACTATAGTAGGTATTATAGTAGGTACTATAGTAGGTATTATAGTAGGTATTATAGTAGGTATTATAGTAGGTGTTATAGTAGGTATTATAGTAGGTATTATAGTAGGTATTATAGTAGATTATAAACAACCCGATGTTATAGGAGGTCTTGCCAATACGTAGACGAGATACGCTCTCACCACCCTCTCCCCCTATAGTATAGGGCCTATACGGAGGTCATACTATCCAATATATCAACATCCCCATTTACCACTCCATCACCGGGTCTTTATTTAAGTTACTGCCTTCACGACGTCAATTGTAACAAAGTTGAATTTTCGTATACGATATAAGTATGTATACATACTTTTATTAGTCGACCTATTTAAAGTACATATATGTGATATCAACATATAATAACGTATTCATAATATGCATAAATATAATAATAATACAAATAATAATACAAATAATAATAATGGCAATATATACCAACCCAGTGAGATGCATAATCTAGTGCATAGATATCCCTGGCGGCGTTCCTTTTATAAGAACATAAATAAACAAAACATGTATAACAAGAATGTGCAGTCGAAAAACATATAATTACATGGATATGTTTATGTAATCAACCGAGCGTGAAGCCAACAATAATTTGTGTATCAACATATATCTGTGATTATAAAATGTAGTAACGAGCTCAATTAAATTACGTGTATACTTTATTATAGACTACACATACACACATACACACATATATATATATATATATATATATATATATATATATTGTATAATGTTACGTACTTTAGATAGATAGATAGATAGATGATTTATGTATACACAACTATAACAAAGATGCTCATTTGTGTTTTAGAAAAATAATAATACATAAATAAATAAACGATAAAATAATATATAAGTAAACAAATAGGATTGTATTTCTATAGTACGACGTGTACACGCGCGTATCTACGTGCACTTATGCACATTGTATGGCGTTGTGCATTGTAAGGCTTTGTACATTGTGATACACGATTAATAACATCAACTACACACATCATTACTCGTAAGCCTATCTATATACGAATATCTACCGACGCATGCATACCCTATATAATAATAATAATATTTATTAGAAGAATTTTAATTTTGTTTCTATTAATCTACAACGATATTTATATAATGTTTTCTTCTAGATGTCTTCATAATAATATAAATATGTGCCGTTGTTGTCGTTGCCCTATACGACATTACTGCAATACGTCTAATACACCTAATCGCATTAATCGTATCTAATACATATCATTACCCTGTCAGATAGGATACCCTATAGGGTATACAACGAACGGATTTAAAGGAGTAACCGCTTGCACTAAACTCATCTATAGATGAGTATACGCTATAATCACAGCCCTGGCGCTACAATGGATTACGTCACACCTATTACAGGCTTAAGGCTAAGATAAGGCTAAGATAACACTAGAATGCTAAGTCGTAAGTACGATCCGTCTCGTGAGGCGTACACGACTCGCCGCTATATATTTAATTACAGGCTTAAGGCGCGCCTGTTTTGCGTAGACAGATATCTGCGTCTCGTACATTAGCGTTCATTAGTTTAGATATCGGAGAATCGCTGTCACTTTAGAGGTCACGCGACGCGCTGTTATTACGTAACGATAGCGCGCCACGTGACCTTGCGTTACGCATTCCGGGTTCAACGCGCGTGCGCAAGATAAGCTTAACACGAGTTACGTAGTCGATAGCTCTATTGTTGTAGCCGGTGATCGTACCGTGCCACCTAGCGGTGATCGTAAGTATTCGCTATAACGGTTTAGTCGGCTGTGTCTGTTGACTTTAGTTTATCGAAACGTACCTAGGGGATATTAGTAATAAAGTAACGAATTAAGAAGGGAATGTAATATCGACTCGTGAATACATCTATCGAGTTCCGGTATTATGTAATACTGTTATGAGTGCACTTAATGAGAATGAGTGGCCGAACATTCTATTTATTGATTTAAAACATAGCCCATTATTTGTATTTTCTCTTTCGTATTGTTTATTATGTATGTCTATTGTTTATTATCTATTGTCTACTGTATATTATTTAGTATATATTGTGTATGTAGAAGGTTCTAAAGGTACACTTACAGATAACACGTTAACAAAGGTTCATCTTTAACATCGTTGTGTGATTGTTTAATTCGAATATTAATAGTTAGTCTATAGACTAACTACACTACTACCAAAGATTTTGCGAAGCAAAGATATAACACTCCCTATAGGGAGTGCATATATGCATGCAACGTAATTTAGTAATAGCCCCAACCGCTGCTAGCAGTAGTATCGAAATCACTGAAATAGATTTAGGTTCGGCTCTGTTTGCATACAACAATGTTTTCATTGCTCTATTAAATTACATGTAAATTAGCTTTTACTCACTAAATATATACTTATAGCATTTAAAACATACATATCATATTTGTTTGTTATATATTAGTAATGAACACTTAGTTTTCATCATATAAATATTAATTTAAAGCATATTATTTAACATTTTAAAAGTGTATAGTTAAATACTAATTTACATTATAAACAACACATAGTTCCTAAAAGTAACCCGCTATAGGTGGCACTGGGGTATTTTGTATACAAATTCGAATTACACGATTTCGCGTAAGTGTTATATCTTTCCTTCGGAAAATCTTTGCTACTATAGTATCTTTGCTACTATTTTATTTCATAATACATCACGTGACCATGTGTGTGTCGCACAATAGTGTGCGCACACCACCCTAGGCACACCAATGTAATAATTCGTATAAAGCTCTTATTTGCATACTACAAGTGGATCCACTCGAGTAATTAGAATCAGTTTAAAGTAAATATTAGCGACGAGTAAATATTAGCGGCGGTAAAACATACTTGACCCGTCAGTCAGGTTCTGCTTATGTATGCAAATAAGAGCTTTATACGAATTATTACATTGGTGTGCCAAGGGTGGTGTGCGCACACTATTGTGCGACACACACATGGTCACGTGATGTATTATGAAATAAAATTTAATGTCGTGGTATAAATATATAATATAAATAAATATATATTTATATATAAATTTATATAAATTTTATTTTGGTATAATAGGAACGCGCTAGTTAAGCGTATACTCCATATATATAGAAATCGAGTGTATTTAAAAATAAATATTATTTTTTGAATATTTGTTATTAAATCAATGTGTCATGCGATGGTCGGCCATCTTAAATTACATAAATCGAGGCACCATGACTGTTGAATAATTGAATAATTTTACATTGGTGAGATTTAGCAATATCGATCTAGGTAAAATATAAATCTATGGAATTAGGTAGACTGATAGTGGAGATAAAGTTTGTTCATCACTTTCAATGACAATCCGCCATTGTGTTTGTAATGTTTGTATTTATACATCATATTTTCAATACAATTTCAAATTCACCTACATTACTATAATGACTAGCAATTGATTTAATAATTATGATATATATATATATATATATTAAAATAAACCAAATTATTAAAATTATAAACACAAGTACACCTATCATATACTATTATAAAATAATTTGACCAATTATAGTAAAAAATAAAGTTATATAATGTTTATTTTTAAATATTTTTAAATAATATTTTTATTTAATGACTAAATATCAATTTACTAAATAATTAGCTTAACTTATATAAAATGGAGATTACAAAGTTTTAGATTAGTATATAATTAATACATAAGTCATTTTGTATATGAAAAATTCCAATTAAATGTATAGTATAATTACATATTTACAACTACTATTTATATATTTTTCATATCAATTGACAAATTATAAAGAATATCACTGAATTATATTTGAATCAATATATATATAATTTAATCTATAGATTTGCATATATGCAGATTATTCAAATAATGAAAAAAATGCATTGCAGATTTATACAAATAGCAGTCTACCTAATTCTAATGTCTGTGTAGTGCAGGTATAACAATGACATAAATAAAAATGTAAACAAACTAAAAAAATGGATTAAACATAAAGACATTTCCATTGTATGTGTGTTACATACATACACACACACACACACACATATATATATATATATATATATATATATATATATATATATATATATATAGAGAGAGATAGCGAAAGAAATAGAAAGCGTGAGAAATCGTGAGAAATCGTGAGATAGATAGAAAGAGAGATATAACGAGAGAGGGGGTAATTATTAACAACATTTTACTAAATATTTTTGAACTTTAATTTGTATTATTTAAAATATTATATTGTGATAATGTAATGTTAATTATACTATAAATATATATATATATATATATATATATATATATATATATATATATATATATATACGTGTGTGTATGTATGTATGTGTGTGTGTGTGTGTGTGTTAGTGTGTGTATAAGTATATGTATAAATAGATAATGACATATTATGTAATATTATATTTGAATAAAATTAACGTCAATTCGATGTTAAAAGTAGTTTGTCATATAACTATAGTTATAATAATATATATTTAATAAATATATATATATATATATAACAAGTATATTTAACTGATAATGTACAAATACAAATTCAATAAAAAATAAGCGATTTTAAACGAGATATCACAATTTCAATTACTCTAAATACAAGCCACGCCCACTATTAAAAGAACCAATGAGAATGCACATCGTTACTGTATGGGTTTAATACAGTAGCACCGAACTGTATAAATTGTATTACAAGTCGGGTTTAGCTTGTTACACAATAGTTATACTTTAGGTGTAGTAATAGTTACAGAGGAGGTATATAGTCTATAGTCTATATAACTATAGTTTAACTTTATAACATAATGTCTACTGCATCAAATAAGGTTTGCGCTCCATGAATTCAGATATATACATCTTATATATGTTAACTAATGTATACATTGTACATATATGTATATACATATATATATATAAATATGTACATTAATATATATATATATATATATATATATATATATATATATGTATATATATATACGGTATATAGTTGAGAGTAAACTATATACTGTAAACTATATACTGTATATGTATTATTTAAAAACTAAATTATAATATTATTTATTGTAATGGTCATACATGTATGAATAATACTATAATAACTTGTATTTTATCTGTATATATCTGCATTGACAGTGATAGATAGGCCGTATATATATAAAAATCAGATTAATTTAACTTTGTAAAGCATGACATAATGGAGAAGTTAATAAACAAATGTATTTTCTGCGAGAACTTCCCCAATCATAACATTCTAGATAAGTTAGATGAGTTAACAAATGTAAATATATATAATTAAAATGCAAAGAATAAAACACATCGTATACAATAGCTAGATAATAATGTAGACAATAGCTAGGTAATAATATATGCATTGTTTTTATTATGGTAAGCTTGTTAATAAATTAACACACGCCATCCACTAGTAGTACATGTAAAATGTACATTGCACACATATATCTATAGATAGCTTCATATAGGGTTCACATATAGGTCAATATATATATTGCAAAAAAAGTATGGAAAGATATTATATAATTCATATATATTTTTGTATTTTGTTCGGTTATTTTCATACGATATAATCTAGTATCTATATATTAGTATATATATAGTACTATCGTATACGATACCTACTATATTTATATCTATAGGTACCATATAGTACTATAGGTACTGAATAAAGTGTATATAGTACTTATATATAATATAATATATATATTATATATATATATATATATATATATATATATATATACTATAATAGTACCATTTATATGTATATAAATATCGACATATAATGTTATTCATAAGCTAGTTGTACAGACTGTAATAGTAAAGCTATATGAGAATGGTAAATATGCGTATATATTAATGTAATGGAATATGATTAAATATATATATATATATATATATATATACAATTTCTAAATGTGATATTAATGAATATTATATTATAATTATTATTATCAGATTCAGGACAAACTAGTAATTACTATTTAGTATACAAACGTATCGCTTATCGAGCAATCGGTATGTTGAGTTATTATCAGTTTACTACAAAAACTCTTAAAATCAACTCGTTTATTTTTATTTGTTTTTCGTTATATTATGTTATACATGTATTTATGACATACGTGTGCACATGTTATGCTATGCTAGATTTAGCTATACACCAGTGGGGGATTTCGCTATATTCGGTGTTTTAAATAAACCAATTAATTCATATATATATATATATATATACATATATATTTATGTATATTAATATGTATATTAATAATATTAGATATAGTGTTTAATAAGTTTAAATGTTACTACATATAATACTGTACAATATATGGTATGTATGACTTTAATTATAGTATAATATAGTATATAAATGGCAGTATTATGTACATTATACTTATTATGTCATATCTATGTGAGATGAATATACAAACTGCGCTCATTGGTTATAAATACTCACGTGACCCGCTATGTTAGCGAGGGTTTGTTAGCACGTGTAGGGGATGATACTCGAATACCGACACCCTAGTAATAAATCACCATAACTTTATTATTTCTTAATTAAATATTACCACATTTTATTTATAAGTATTAAGTAGGTATATACATATAATAGATATACATTTTAATTTAGTTTGTTTAACTCTGAGATAACAAGGGGTCGATATTAGGCAGCCTACAGGCACGGCCTCGTATACCGACACATTGGCACATAATATCGACACCCTAAATATATTGATATTTAGATATACCATATATTATTTAATATCCACTATCCAATCAGAATTGAAAGCGCGTTACTTTTAGTTAACACACGCAATTCATACGTTTTTTTCCTAAAATTAATTTGATCATAACGCCAGCACATTATAAACAAATAACGCTGATTGGTTAAGGGTGTCAATTAGGGTGTCAGTATTATGAAAATGTATGTTGCTTAGGTAAACGTCAATAACTTTGTGACAAATTATCAAAAATACAAAATCTTTTCGGCACATTGTAAAATATAATTAGTTCTATACGATGTGTTTAAAATATTTAAAATACATATATTTTCAAATGATTGAGAATCGATATTGTACTTCAAAAATTTCATAAATTTAGAGTTTTAACGAAAAAATCAGATTTTTGTTTATAATTAAAAATATAAATATTAAAAAAAAATATTATACATATTTAATTAGAATTATATTGATATACATTAATTATTTTTTGATTGGAATTATATTTTAGAAGATCTCTAGGGAGTCGATATTAGAGCACTCTCCCCTAAGTGGTGTTAGCCTGGAGGTTATACATGGAGGTTATACGTTGAGGTTATGAGGCTTATGGTGCTGATATCATGCTATGTTCGTTGTTAGTGCTGCTTCCGTCAGAACGATAAGCCGGTCATACAAATATCCTGTCAAAATCATAAACAATCGATATAGAATATAAGTACTAGTTATCTGTATAGGTATCTTAATATAACTGCGTACCGTAAAGCTACAGATAAATAGAGTGGTGGTGATACTCAATGCCTGGTAGCGTAAGCCAAGTCGGAAAGCGGAAAATCAGCCATCTCGCGGTGACCAGATATTAAAATATAATATCCTTTTGATCGTAACTTTATTATTATTAATTATATCTAAAAAGTAAAATATGAAACTTATATTACTTTTGTATCCTCTTTCCAATGGTATTAGTAATGTTATTCTAGCTTCACAATAAAAAATCAAATAGGTAAAATCCGCCATTTTGCGGTGACCAAATTAGATTGACGCTTTCCGCATGCCAGATACCTTGTTTACTACTCTATTTCTCTCAAGCTCTATGTAGTAGTACTGCCAAGGACATGTCCCCTAGCTCTATGGAGTAGTACTGCCAAGGACATTTCCACTAGCTCTATGGAGTAGTACTGCCAAGGACATGTCCCCTAGCTCTATGGAGTAGTACTGCCAAGGACATGTCCCCTAGCTCTATGGAGTATTACTGCCAAGGACATTTCCACTAGCTCTATGGAGTAGTACTGCCAAGGAAATGTCCCCTAGCTCTATAGAGTAGTACTGCCAAGGACATGTCCCCTAGCTCTATGGAGTAGTACTGCCAAGGACATTTCCACTAGCTCTATGGAGTAGTACTGCCAAGGACATGTCCCCTAGCTCTATGGAGTAGTACTGCCAAGGACATTTTCACTAGCTCTATGGAGTAGTACTGCCAAGGACATGCCCCCTAGCTCTATGGAGTAGTACTGCCAAGGACATGTCCCCTAGCTCTATGGAGTGGTACTGCCAAGGACATTTCCACTAGCTCTATGGAGTGGTACGGCCAAGGACATTTCCACTAGCTCTATGGAGTAGTACTGCCAAGGACATGCCCCCTAGCTCTATGGAGTAGTACTGCCAAGGACATGTCCCCTAGCTCTATGGAGTGGTACTGCCAAGGACATTTCCACTAGCTCTATGGAGTGGTACTGCCAAGGACATGTCCCCTAGCTCTATGGAGTGGTACTGCCAAGGACATTTCCACTAGCTCTATGGAGTGGTACTGCCAAGGACATTTCCACTAGCTCTATGGAGTGGTACTGCCAAGGACATGTCCCCTAGCTCTATGGAGTGGTACTGCCAAGGACATTTCCACTAGCTATATGGAGTGGTACTGCCAAGGACATTTTCTCTATCTATACGGAGTAGTACTGCCAAGAACATGCTCTCTAGCTCTATGGAGTAGTACGCAACAATAGCGATATAAGGTGACCACGTGATCAAAGTTACTTACATTATACGGTATACGGTATTGTCGATGATATAGGTAGGTACTCTATGTATATAAGGTAGATTGTTTATTAATGATATATATATATATATTTCATTCTATACTATACTATACATATATATATATTATTGATATAATAAACATCGACAGGCTGTACAATATTGTAATAAGACCTCCTATAACCTCCTATAGGTTATAGGAGGTCATAGGTTCTAGGAGGGTTTGCTTGCAATCAACACTCATTATAAGTTGCATCCAACTAGTGCATTCTATACCATTTTGAATTACGAATATTTATACGTTGAATATTATATGTTTATTTATAAAGAGTATATTTAAATTATATAACTATGTAATATAATATATAAAGTATACTTTATACATATATATATATATATATATATATATATATATATATATACATCGTGTAATATATTAGTTATATAAATATATTATAAATGTACGTGAAATAGATTAAATATAATATAAAATATACAAACCTAGAAAAACATAGTACGCTATTTATGTTTCGAATGACGTCTATAAACAATAATATAGGTAAGGCGTACATAGTCATTATATATATATATAGTCATTAATTATTCTATTGTAACAAAAATACTGTATAATATTGTTTAAAATTAGAAAATAAATAAATATTACAAATAAAATAATGAAAGCCATGTAAACATTTATTTATATATATATATATATATATAGGTTTATATTGTTATATGCACATATATGTCGTATACGATGGGTGGCCATACCTATAATAAGTGCTAATGAACCTTATCATCATCATCATATATATATGCTTATAAATAACTAGTAACATGACAAGTCGTCGTGTACGTCCACCCTATAGGCTGAACATGATATGACGTCATGCACAACGTCTTCAACCTGTAACTGTATTTCGTTACATCAAGTAAGAATCGGGTACACCTATTTTCCTTGAAACTTCAACACGACTTTGTAAACATAGTATTTGCCAATGTGTTATGTCTAGATAAATGACCGAACCAACTACTTTTTCTCTTTTTCACTTTCTGTAAAACACGTTCATATGAACCAATTCTTGATCACCATTTCCTCATGGATATATACATTTATCTTTCTTTTCTATAAGTAATGCTTAGCATTCTTCTATGTGACCTAGATTAAATCATTTCTTAGATTCTTATATATATATATATATATATATATAAACAATATATAGAATACAAATATAAATGGTTAACAAAACAATCTAGTGATTACATATGTGAATGTAGTCGTCATGTGATTTAATTGTGTAGACATTATATTTCTAGGTATACCGCGATTAAGGATAGAATGACCTTTACGAAAAGCGCTTTGAAACAGGTCGAAAAGATAATTTTTATTTAATTAGGCGATAAGTTGTTTGGAGACAATTCCTTCTAATATTTTACTTAATAAGGATAGTTGGGAGATCGGGCGATACTTTCTAAGGGAGTTTGGGTCAAGGTTTTTGTTTTTTTAATGAATAGGAGAGATTATGGCAGTCTTGAGGCAGGGTAAACCTGGTCAGAGTTTAGTGATTTCGCAATAATATCCAAAAAAATAGGAGAAAATAAGGGTAAAGTTAATGATATAATGAGATAGTTAGGGTATCAGTGGATAATGTACAATGAGATTTCATGAGTAGATAATTAACTTCATATAGGGAAGGGATAGTGAAAATATTTAATGGGTCAATAGGATGATCAATATATATGGTAGGATTGAGTATGGATGGAGTAGATGTGCGAATAATATTGTAAATGCTTTCTTGCAATTTTATTTTCAAAGAATTTTTCAAAAAGAGAGCATAGTTACAATTTGACGTGTTCTGTAAAATGGGGAGGATTTTCTCATCTGGAGGAGAGAGAATTTTATTTGCAATTTTAAATCAAGAGGAGGTTAAGGATCAGAGGAGATCAATGCTTTTTTTTTTATTAGAATAGATTAGTTTTGAACGAGATATAGAAGATTTGTAATTTTATAGCTGTGATAATAGCTAATTTTGTTTCAGTAGAAGGATTTTTAATACATTTAAAAAAAATATATATTTATATAAGAAACGCCATTTTTAATGAATATAAGTTAAAGTTATATTCTACATAACTTGTATAGAAGTTCTTATAGTAATGTATATATATATATATATATATACATGCATATTCATAAATATATATGCATATTCATACATCATCCCATCTCTCTGGAATGTAGTCCCTTCATCTACACGATCCATTCAATCTCCCACCTCCTTCATTAATCATCATAAAATAATATCTATCCTATATATAATTTCATCCTATATTGTTCTTATCTTTTATGTTTCGTTCTTAATACTTCAACTTTACTCCGTTCGTTTTTTCCTTTGTTGTTGTTGTATTTTGTTGTTATTATTGTGTATTTTACGTGCACTTACGAGGAGTGTCATCACTTTGTAACGGTGCCTAATAAACCTTATTTCATCAGAATTATATATATATAATACTTTATTAATAGACATTTATTTTTTATTTTTTATTTTCTGTTTATATTATATATATACATATAAACATACACACATATACACACAGTATAATATAGATTAATAAATCAAATTAGTAATACAATTATAATAGTATGTATATAGGTACAGTATACAGTGTTATATTATCACATGTATACTAGTAGTGTTATTGTTATAAGGAATGCAATCATTCTGTTAACTTGTTATTATCAACTAATTATGTACAAGAAGCGCGAGTTAAAGGGCTAGACTAAATAACAGAGTGTTTAGGTATATACTTATAAGAGAATATTTGACAGTTTTTTAATGGGTTTGAACTAGCTCGATAAACAACTCGATAAACAAAAGATAAAAAAGAACTATCTGCATTCGTACCTTGAACTTTTCTCGCGAACACGTGACTTTTTTACTTGTATATTGATCGCAGGCACGAATATATACTCTCGGGTGTATGATCATATATATATATATATATATATAACCACACAGTGTTTTTGTAATCAATAAACTATATATAAATAAATAAATAAATATATATATATATATATATATATATATTCTATACAAATAATGGATATAAATAGACCCCCCAAGAAGTCATCTAATCACACGTGGTACATATTCATAAATAACTCGGAGTGACGATACGATACAATACAGTAATAAGTTATGTGTCGTGCGTTTCTCTTTCATATTTCTAATGCATTGTTATCGAGAGGCAGACAAGTTACTGATAAGTACAACAACGACATCGCTAAGTGGAGTTATGACTAATAACTTATTAATAAGTATAGCCGTATGATATGGTCATAGATCTCTAGTTTACTAGGTAAAATACAAATCTATGAGTATAGTATACCTGTATATAGGTACACTATAGTGTACGTATATATAGTATACGTGTATACCCCTATAGGCTTGATGCATATATACTATAGTATAGTATACTATACTATATACTATAGTATACTATAGTACCCGTGTGAAATATCGCATTACAGAAAGTAATAGTTTCACTGGAATACCGACCCCATGTGAATGAATATATATATATAGCCATAAAACAATCAACTAATTTTAAATTCCTGGGCATTTTAATTGACGAAAATCGTAATTTGAAAATGCAAATAAATAATATTAAAAATAAACTTTACTATGGACTTAGTTTACTACATAGATATAAATATAAATTTAATATTAATACTTTAGTTATGCTATATTTTTCTTTTTTTCATAGTCATATTAATTATTTTTCTATTATATGGGGAAGTACTTATCATAGCAATATATAATGCATTCAAATTTTACAAAATAAATGTATGAGAGCAATATATAAACTTGATAACAAAACCAATATTGATTACATTTTTTTAAGACATAACATTCTTAAATTTAAAGATATAATAAATATATCCATTTATAAATATATGTTTAGAATATATAACAAGCGTATATACAAAGTCGCATGTTTATGGAATTCTTTAAATACAACCATATATGCATATCATCTTTGACGAATTTGAATACTTTTAAAATGCATATTAAAAACATGCTTTTAAATAGTTATATTTAATCACTTACACCTTATCTGTATTGTTTGTTATTTTATTTACATGTCTTCTTTTTAGCTCTTTTAAATTGTTCGTATTGTATACATATTTTGTATCTCTGTAGCCTTACTTTGGTTTTTAGTTTTCTTTGATCATGTATAGTTTCACTTATTTATTATTTTAGTAGCTTTTTACAATTTTAAATATTTTATTATATATTTTTATTATATTTTATTATTATGTTATTGTTATATGATGATTTCTTGGTATTGAGAGATATATTTAATTTTATTGTATTGCTTTTTTTACGAATGAACAATATAGAATTGTAAAATACTTATTTATATTTATTCTTTTTTGTATTAATTCTCTCATTACCAAGATCAGGTTTGTATCTCGATAAGTTCAATAGAACTTCTATACCATACCTGGGTTTTTGATCTCGGTCATCAACTGAATCTGATATTATTATTATTATTATATATATATATATATATATGAATGAATAAAAGTAGTTTATAGAAATACGACATACTATGTATATCATACGTCTATGGAGGATCAGTGAAAGCCTATGCTTTATTTGGGCGATACCTCCAATATGTTCATGTACATATTAAAAAATTAGTAAAATAATAATATAATAATGATTCATTATGTTAATTAACAATATAATCTCTACGTTAGGAAGAATTTAATAGTGGCGCCAGTAAGTAAGTCACGAATAGACATACTATAGTATACTATACATACTATAGTATACTGCCATGGCAGTATCATGATTCATAGCTACTATACCTCACGTCACTCATTAAAGTTACACTGCAGTTACAAAGCATGCTTTGTCACTATGTATATGTCTCGGTGAATTAATGCATTTTTTTAAAGTTAATTTGTATTAGTATAATAACAAATAAAAAATAAATGTATGTATTTAATATTTATTAATTTGTATTTAATATTTATTAATTTGTATCAAATTTGTATTTAATATTTATTAATTTGTATTTAATTTGTATTTAATATTTATTAATTTGTATTAAATTTGTATTTAATATTTATTAATTTGTATTAAATTTGTATTTAATATTTATTAATTTGTATTAAATTTTAATTTTAATATTTATTAATTTGTATTTAATATTTATTAATTTGTATTAAATTTGTATTTAATATTTATTAATTTGTATTAAATTTGTATTAAATTTGTATTTAATATTTATTAATTTGTATTAAATTTGTATTTAATATTTATTAATTTGTATTTAAAATTTATTAATTTGTATTAAATTTGTATTTAATATTTATTAATTTGTATTAAATTTGTATTTAATATTTATTAATTTGTATTAAATTTGTATTTAATATTTATTAATTTGTATTAAATTTGTATTTAATATTTATTAATTTGTATTTAAAATTTATTAATTTGTATTAAATTTGTATTTAATATTTATTAATTTGTATTAAATTTGTATTTAATTTGTATTTAATATTTATTTATTTGTATTAAATTTGTATTTAATATTTATTAATTTGTATTAAATTTGTATTTAATATTTATTAATTTGTATTTAAAATTTATTAATTTGTATTAAATTTGTATTTAATATTTATTAATTTGTATTAAATTTGTATTTAATTTGTATTTAATATTTATTTATTTGTATTAAATTTGTATTTAATATTTATTAATTTGTATTAAATTTGTATTTAATTTGTATTTAATATTTATTTATTTGTATTAAATTTGTATTTAATATTTATTAATTTGTATTAAATTTGTATTTAATTTGTATTTAATATTTATTTATTTGTATTAAATTTGTATTTAATATTTATTAATTTGTATTAAATTTGTATTTAATTTGTATTTAAAATTTATTTATTTGTATTAAATTTGTATTTAATATTTATTAATTTGTATTAAATTTGTATTTAATATTTATTAATTTGTATTTAAAATTTATTAATTTGTATTAAATTTGTATTTAATATTTATTAATTTGTATTAAATTTGTATTTAATTTGTATTTAATATTTATTAATTTGTATTAAATTTGTATTTAATATTTATTAATTTGTATTAAATTTGTATTTAATTTGTATTTAAAATTTATTAATTTGTATTAAATTTGTATTTAATATTTATTAATTTGTATTAAATTTGTATTTAATTTGTATTTAATATTTATTAATTTGTATTAAATTTGTATTTAATATTTATTAATTTGTATTAAATTTGTATTTAATTTGTATTTAATATTTATTTATTTGTATTAAATTTGTATTTAATATTTATTAATTTGTATTAAATTTGTATTTAATATTTATTAATTTGTATTTAAAATTTATTAATTTGTATTAAATTTGTATTTAATATTTATTAATTTGTATTAAATTTGTATTTAATTTGTATTTAATATTTATTAATTTGTATTAAATTTGTATTTAATATTTATTAATTTGTATTAAATTTGTATTTAATATTTATTAATTTGTATTAAATTTGTATTTAATATTTATTAATTTTTATTTAAAATTTATTAATTTGTATTAAATTTTTATTTAATATTTATTAATTTGTATTAAATTTGTATTTAATTTGTATTTAATATTTATTAATTTGTATTAAATTTGTATTTAATATTTATTAATTTGTATTAAATTTGTATTTAATTTGTATTTAATATTTATTAATTTGTATTAAATTTGTATTTAATATTTATTAATTTGTATTAAATTTGTATTTAATATTTATTAATTTGTATTAAATTTGTATTTAATATTTATTAATTTTTATTTAAAATTTATTAATTTGTATTAAATTTGTATTTAATATTTATTAATTTGTATTAAATTTGTATTTAATATTTATTAATTGTTATTTAAAATTTATTAATTTGTATTAAATTTGTATTTAATATTTATTAATTTGTATTAAATTTGTATTTAATTTGTATTTAATATTTATTAATTTGTATTAAATTTGTATTTAATATTTATTAATTTGTATTAAATTTGTATTTAATATTTATTAATTTGTAGTTAATCCTATTCACTGTGCGCCTAATGCATATATGCATACGGCCGACTGCATACATCCGGCCGTATCAGACCGATACGGAGAACCGTGTGAACACTTCTTACTCTAACATATATAGCTCGTGACTGTATAGTACTATAGCCTACTTCATTATGTAATCTATAACTAGACCTGACCAATGGGTCGCTGTACCATCACACATGTGTAGCATAGGTTACATCCGGGAGACATCGATGTAAAGTGGTGAACACACCGGACTTATGTCGACATATATGTCGACATTTTTGCCGGAATAAGTCATATATACCGACAAATTGGTGTGAAATGCATATATTATGTCGACATAAATGCCTGCATAATAAATAGAATTATTCCTAATTTTTCTGATTTATGTCGGCAAAAAGGTGTGTCCTATGTGTCAATCACAGAGGAGCTTAATATAATATAATTATAAATTAACCTATATAACTGTATATATCTATATAAAATTATATGTTAAATATAATAATATCATATATAATATATATATATACTATATTATATATTAAATTATATTAAATATATGTACTTATAATATATAATATAGGCTATATTATATATTAAATATGATAAACTTTAAATTATAATAAATGTATTAATACATTGAAGGTGTGTCCTACACGGTTATATGTGTCAATCACAGATGAATATAATAAAAAATATATTAAAAATTATTTTGAAAATTAATATGTCTAAAGAAGAAGTAAACATAAAATGCGTGAGAGAAATTAAGAAGAGATCGGTTATCTGGGATGCGTATAGTATAGATAACAAAAAACACCCTCTCTACGTAACGTAGTACGTTTTTGTTGTAATAACTTTTTTAATAATAAATACTTTAATATTTTCATTGTTTTCTCTGTTTAGTTATGTATATAAATAAATTAATACTACGTTCTAATACTACGTTCTACTGCCAAATAGGATAACGATAACTATAACAATCTACTACGCTGTAAGTTTTTAAGTTGTTTATAATACAATCTATTAATACATTGATTGACACATATTAGACGCACCCATATGTGTCAATCACAGAGGATTTATTATATTCTCTATTTTTTAAACTGTAGATATTTCGACATAATATGGCGGTATATTTTGCCGGCATTTTTGGTGTGATCACCACTTAAAGACAAATTGATTGTAATAATTTCAAGTTATTTTCCATGGTTATTTTCCTAATACTTGACATATTTTTCCTTATAGTGATATTCTTCTTAAATACGATTTCACATGATGCGGTTATTATAAGGTACACTTGACAATTGGTTTTGTTCTTGTAAAGAGGTTTTACTCATAACGAGATTTATTTTAGAGGGGTTTTAGAGTTTACAGTTTTTGGTTTTACATATATATATATATATATATATATATATATATATATATATATATATATATACGTGTGTGTATGTATGTATGTGTGTATGTGTGTGTGTTAGTGTGTGTATAAGTATATGTATAAATAGATAATGACATATTATGTAATATTATATTTGAATAAAATTAACGTCAATTCGATGTTAAAAGTAGTTTGTCATATAACTATAGTTATAATAATATATATTTAATAAATATATATATATATATATAACAAGTATATTTAACTGATAATGTACAAATACAAATTCAATAAAAAATAAGCGATTTTAAACGAGATATCACAATTTCAATTATTATAAATACAAGCCACGCCCACTATTAAAAGAACCAATGAGAATGCACATCGTTACTGTATGGGTTTAATACAGTAGCACCGAACTGTATAAATTGTATTACAAGTCGGGTTTAGCTTGTTACACAATAGTTATACTTTAGGTGTAGTAATAGTTACAGAGGAGGTATATAGTCTATAGTCTATATAACTATAGTTTAACTTTATAACATAATGTCTACTGCATCAAATAAGGTTTGCGCTCCATGAATTCAGATATATACATCTTATATATGTTAACTAATGTATACATTGTACATATATGTATATACATATATATATATAAATATGTACATTAATATATATATATATATATATATATATATATGTATATATATACGGTATATAGTTGAGAGTAAACTATATACTGTAAACTATATACTGTATATGTATTATTTAAAAACTAAATTATAATATTATTTATTGTAATGGTCATACATGTATGAATAATACTATAATAACTTGTATTTTATCTGTATATATCTGCATTGACAGTGATAGATAGGCCGTGTATATATATATATATATATATATAAAAATCAGATTAATTTAACTTTGTAAAGCATGACATAATGGAGAAGTTAATAAACAAATGTATTTTCTGCGAGAACTTCCCCAATCATAACATTCTAGATAAGTTAGATGAGTTAACAAATGTAAATATATATAATTAAAATGCAAAGAATAAAACACATCGTATACAATAGCTAGATAATAATGTAGACAATAGCTAGGTAATAATATATGCATTGTTGTTATAATGGTAAGCTTGTTAATAAATTAACACACGCCATCCACTAGTAGTACATGTAAAATGTACATTGCACACATATATCTATAGATAGCTTCATATAGGGTTCACATATAGGTCAATATATATATTGCAAAAAAAGTATGGAAAGATATTATATAATTCATATATATTTTTGTATTTTGTTCGGTTATTTTCATACGATATAATCTAGTATCTATATATTAGTATATATATAGTACTATCGTATACGATACCTACTATATTTATATCTATAGGTACCATATAGTACTATAGGTACTGAATAAAGTGTACATAGTACTTATATATAATATAATATATATATTATATATATATATATATATATATATATATATATATATATATATATATATACTATAATAGTACCATTTATATGTATATAAATATCGACATATAATGTTATTCATAAGCTAGTTGTACAGACTGTAATAGTAAAGCTATATGAGAATGGTAAATATGCGTATATATTAATGTAATGGAATATGATTAAATATATATATATATATATATATATACAATTTCTAAATGTGATATTAATGAATATTATATTATAATTATTATTATCAGATTCAGGACAAACTAGTAATTACTATTTAGTATACAAACGTATCGCTTATCGAGCAATCGGTATGTTGAGTTATTATCAGTTTACTACAAAAACTCTTAAAATCAACTCGTTTATTTTTATTTGTTTTTCGTTATATTATGTTATACATGTATTTATGACATACGTGTGCACATGTTATGCTATGTTAGATTTAGCTATACACCAGTGGGGGATTTCGCATTCGGTGTTTTAAATAAACCAATTAATTCATATATATATATATATATATATATATATACATATATATTTATGTATATTAATATGTATATTAATAATATTAGATATAGTGTTTAATAAGTTTAAATGTTACTACATATAATACTGTACAATATATGGTATGTATGACTTTAATTATAGTATAATATAGTATATAAATGGCAGTATTATGTACATTATGCTTATTATGTCATATCTATGTGAGATGAATATACAAACTGCGCTCATTGGTTATAAATACTCACGTGACCCGCTATGTTAGCGAGGGTTTGTTAGCACGTGTAGGGGATGATACTCGAATACCGACACCCTAGTAATAAATCACCATAACTTTATTATTTCTTAATTAAATATTACCACATTTTATTTATAAGTATTAAGTAGGTATATACATATAATAGATATACATTTTAATTTAGTTTGTTTAACTCTGAGATAACAAGGGGTCGATATTAGGCAGCCTACAGGCACGGCCTCGTATACCGACACATTGGCACATAATATCGACACCCTAAATATATTGATATTTAGATATACCATATATTATTTAATATCCACTATCCAATCAGAATTGAAAGCGCGTTACTTTTAGTTAACACACGCAATTCATACGTTTTTTTCCTAAAATTAATTTGATCATAACGCCAGCACATTATAAACAAATAACGCTGATTGGTTAAGGGTGTCAATTAGGGTGTCAGTATTATGAAAATGTATGTTGCTTAGGTAAACGTCAATAACTTTGTGACAAATTATCAAAAATACAAAATCTTTTCGGCACATTGTAAAATATAATTAGTTCTATACGATGTGTTTAAAATATTTAAAATACATATATTTTCAAATGATTGAGAATCGATATTGTACTTCAAAAATTTCATAAATTTAGAGTTTTAACGAAAAAATCAGATTTTTGTTTATAATTAAAAATATAAATATTAAAAAAAAATATTATACATATTTAATTAGAATTATATTGATATACATTAATTATTTTTTGATTGGAATTATATTTTAGAAGATCTCTAGGGAGTCGATATTAGAGCACTCTCCCCTAAGTGGTGTTAGCCTGGAGGTTATACATGGAGGTTATACGTTGAGGTTACGAGGCTTATGGTGCTGATATCATGCTATGTTCGTTGTTAGTGCTGCTTCCGTCAGAACGATAAGCCGGTCATACAAATATCCTGTCAAAATCATAAACAATCGATATAGAATATAAGTACTAGTTATCTGTATAGGTATCTTAATATACCTGCGTACCGTAAAGCTACAGATAAATAGAGTGGTGGTGATACTCAATGCCTGGTAGCGTAAGCCAAGTCGGAAAGCGGAAAATCAGCCATCTCGCGGTGACCAGATATTAAAATATAATATCCTTTTGATCGTAACTTTATTATTATTAATTATATCTAAAAAGTAAAATATGAAACTTATATTACTTTTGTATCCTCTTTCCAATGGTATTAGTAATGTTATTCTAGCTTCACAATAAAAAATCAAATAGGTAAAATCCGCCATTTTGCGGTGACCAAATTAGATTGACGCTTTCCGCATGCCAGATACCTTGTTTACTACTCTATTTCTCTCAAGCTCTATGTAGTAGTACTGCCAAGGACATGTCCCCTAGCTCTATGGAGTAGTACTGCCAAGGACATTTCCACTAGCTCTATGGAGTAGTACTGCCAAGGACATGTCCCCTAGCTCTATGGAGTAGTACTGCCAAGGACATGTCCCCTAGCTCTATGGAGTATTACTGCCAAGGACATTTCCACTAGCTCTATGGAGTAGTACTGCCAAGGAAATGTCCCCTAGCTCTATAGAGTAGTACTGCCAAGGACATGTCCCCTAGCTCTATGGAGTAGTACTGCCAAGGACATTTCCACTAGCTCTATGGAGTAGTACTGCCAAGGACATGTCCCCTAGCTCTATGGAGTAGTACTGCCAAGGACATTTTCACTAGCTCTATGGAGTAGTACTGCCAAGGACATGCCCCCTAGCTCTATGGAGTAGTACTGCCAAGGACATGTCCCCTAGCTCTATGGAGTGGTACTGCCAAGGACATTTCCACTAGCTCTATGGAGTGGTACGGCCAAGGACATTTCCACTAGCTCTATGGAGTAGTACTGCCAAGGACATGCCCCCTAGCTCTATGGAGTAGTACTGCCAAGGACATTTCCACTAGCTCTATGGAGTGGTACTGCCAAGGACATGTCCCCTAGCTCTATGGAGTGGTACTGCCAAGGACATTTCCACTAGCTCTATGGAGTGGTACTGCCAAGGACATTTCCACTAGCTCTATGGAGTGGTACTGCCAAGGACATGTCCCCTAGCTCTATGGAGTGGTACTGCCAAGGACATTTCCACTAGCTATATGGAGTGGTACTGCCAAGGACATTTTCTCTATCTATACGGAGTAGTACTGCCAAGGACATGCTCTCTAGCTCTATGGAGTAGTACGCAACAATAGCGATATAAGGTGACCACGTGATCAAAGTTACTTACATTATACGGTATACGGTATTGTCGATGATATAGGTAGGTACTCTATGTATATAAGGTAGATTGTTTATTAATGATATATATATATATATATTTCATTCTATACTATACTATACATATATATATTATTGATATAATAAACATCGACAGGCTGTACAATATTGTAATAAGACCTCCTATAACCTCCTATAGGTTATAGGAGGTCATAGGTTCTAGGAGGGTTTGCTTGCAATCAACACTCATTATAAGTTGCATCCAACTAGTGCATTCTATACCATTTTGAATTACGAATATTTATACGTTGAATATTATATGTTTATTTATAAAGAGTATATTTAAATTATATAACTATGTAATATAATATATAAAGTATACTTTATACATATATATATATATATATATATATATATATACATCGTGTAATATATTAGTTATATAAATATATTATAAATGTACGTGAAATAGATTAAATATAATATAAAATATACAAACCTAGAAAAACATAGTACGCTATTTATGTTTCGAATGACGTCTATAAACAATAATATAGGTAAGGCGTACATAGTCATTATATATATATATAGTCATTAATTATTCTATTGTAACAAAAATACTGTATAATATTGTTTAAAATTAGAAAATAAATAAATATTACAAATAAAATAATGAAAGCCATGTAAACATTTATTTATATATATATATATATAGGTTTATATTGTTATATGCACATATATGTCGTATACGATGGGTGGCCATACCTATAATAAGTGCTAATGAACCTTATCATCATCATCATATATATATGCTTATAAATAACTAGTAACATGACAAGTCGTCGTGTACGTCCACCCTATAGGCTGAACATGATATGGCGTCATGCACAACGTCTTCAACCTGTAACTGTATTTCGTTACATCAAGTAAGGATCGGGTACACCTATTTTCCTTGAAACTTCAACACGACTTTGTAAACATAGTATTTGCCAATGTGTTATGTCTAGATAAATGACCGAACCAACTACTTTTTCTCTTTTTCACTTTCTGTAAAACACGTTCATATGAACCAATTCTTGATCACCATTTCCTCATGGATATATACATTTATCTTTCTTTTCTATAAGTAATGCTTAGCATTCTTCTATGTGACCTAGATTAAATCATTTCTTAGATTCTTATATATATATATATATATAAACAATATATAGAATACAAATATAAATGGTTAACAAAACAATCTAGTGATTACATATGTGAATGTAGTCGTCATGTGATTTAATTGTGTAGACATTATATTTCTAGGTATACCGCGATTAAGGATAGAATGACCTTTACGAAAAGCGCTTTGAAACAGGTCGAAAAGATAATTTTTATTTAATTAGGCGATAAGTTGTTTGGAGACAATTCCTTCTAATATTTTACTTAATAAGGATAGTTGGGAGATCGGGCGATACTTTCTAAGGGAGTTTGGGTCAAGGTTTTTGTTTTTTTAATGAATAGGAGAGATTATGGCAGTCTTGAGGCAGGGTAAACCTGGTCAGAGTTTAGTGATTTCGCAATAATATCCAAAAAAATAGGAGAAAATAAGGGTAAAGTTAATGATATAATGAGATAGTTAGGGTATCAGTGGATAATGTACAATGAGATTTCATGAGTAGATAATTAACTTCATATAGGGAAGGGATAGTGAAAATATTTAATGGGTCAATAGGATGATCAATATATATGGTAGGATTGAGTATGGATGGAGTAGATGCGCGAATAATATTGTAAATGCTTTCTTGCAATTTTATTTTCAAAGAATTTTTCAAAAAGAGAGCATAGTTACAATTTGACGTGTTCTGTAAAATGGGGAGGATTTTCTCATCTGGAGGAGAGAGAATTTTATTTGCAATTTTAAATCAAGAGGAGGTTAAGGATCAGAGGAGATCAATGCTTTTTTTTTTATTAGAATAGATTAGTTTTGAACGAGATATAGAAGATTTGTAATTTTATAGCTGTGATAATAGCTAATTTTGTTTCAGTAGAAGGATTTTTAATACATTTAAAAAAAATATATATTTATATAAGAAACGCCATTTTTAATGAATATAAGTTAAAGTTATATTCTACATAACTTGTATAGAAGTTCTTATAGTAATGTATATATATATATATATATATATATATATATATATATATATATACATGCATATTCATAAATATATATGCATATTCATACATCATCCCATCTCTCTGGAATGTAGTCCCTTCATCTACACGATCCATTCAATCTCCCACCTCCTTCATTAATCATCATAAAATAATATCTATCCTATATATAATTTCATCCTATATTGTTCTTATCTTTTATGTTTCGTTCTTAATACTTCAACTTTACTCCGTTCGTTTTTTCCTTTGTTGTTGTTGTATTTTGTTGTTATTATTTATTTTACGTGCACTTACGAGGAGTGTGATAACTTTGTAACGGTGCCTAATAAACCTTATTTCATCAGAATTATATATATATAATACTTTATTAATAGACATTTATTTTTTCTTTTTTATTTTCTGTTTATATTATATATATACATATAAACATACACACATATACACACAGTATAATATAGATTAATAAATCAAATTAGTAATACAATTATAATAGTATGTATATAGGTACAGTATACAGTGTTATATTATCACATGTATACTAGTAGTGTTATTGTTATAAGGAATGCAATCATTCTGTTAACTTGTTATTATCAACTAATTATGTACAAGAAGCGCGAGTTAAAGGGCTAGACTAAATAACAGATAGTTTAGGTATATACTTATAAGAGAATATTTGACAGTTTTTTAATGGGTTTAATTACGCTAATGGTAATGAATCACCAACTCACACGTGTTATGCATTATGTTAATGCATTAACATTCGGCGTTTTCATAATGGTCGTTAACCCGTCTTACAATTAAATATTGCTTAACATATACATCTTGTTTGCAGTGTATATAGATTAAAGTATAAATGTATAAAGACATGTACACATATATATATATATGTAATAAAATGTGACTTCACTTTTACGCACGTATGCTATTACTAAGTTATGCAGTATTGTGAACGTAGGTAAATATTTGCGTTAGACATTCAAAGCGTATACTAATAATATATACATCGTATGATGACATGGAGATAATAGTATTTTAATAAAAGAGTGCATTCTATAATCGGACAGGAAACATAACTCTAACAAGTAAACATACCCGACCTATAACCTTTGACACTATTGACACTATTGTACGGATACATTTTACATATGATCAAATGGCGATACAAATAAATTATGCTATATTATTTTTAAGATAATAATAATCAACATATTAATATTAGTAACTAAAAATCGAAATAGAAAATAATACAAATTCTTGTAATAAATTAGTATTATTATTTAGTATTATATATATATATATATATATATATATATATATATGTGTCTCTTATATATATATATATATATATATATATATATATATATATTATATATACATGTTATATATATATGCAGTCAACTCCCGATAAGTCGGACTCGCAAGGGACCAGGAAAAGTGTCCGACTTAGCCAGATGTCCGACTTATCCGAGATTCAGAATATCATGCAAATAAGATATGAGATGCGCAGCGTGAGTTAAAGGATTACCTAAATGTGGAATTATGAAACACCATAAAATGTTGTATTCAATAATATTACTTACTAAAATTATAATATACATTATTTAAAGTAAACATTTCTGACAATTTTTAAAAATCCGACTTATCCAGTGTAAAAATCATAAAAATAACAATAATATGTGTCCGACTTATAGAAAATTCCGACTTATCTAATCCAACATATCCGACTTATCCGATTAATTTAACATTGAGCTAGATACAAATCCAACCAAACCAACTAAATGTGTCCGACTTATCGATAAGTCCAACTTATCCGTAGACCGACTTACCGAGAGTTGACTATATATATATATATATACAGTAGAAGCTCGGTAACTCAACATGCCGATAACTCAACATTGCCGATAACTCAACATCCAAAAAATATTTGGTTGGATTCGTATCTTTTAACATGTTAACAAAAACCCTATTACTCAACAAATATAACTCAACATACATATAACTCAACATCGTTTTTATAATCCTAGCCTATACATTACATGTAAATATACACCCGATAACTCAACATTTATGAAAAATCAAAATATCACAAACATATGTTGTTGGATTCGTATCTTTTACATGTACTAAAACGACAATGAAAAACTACATTGCTCAACAAATATAATTCAACATACATTATTCAACATGGTTTTATTTAATAATATATGGATATACATATATAAACGTAAAAATACAATTACAATTATTATATTATCATACGAGTACTATTTTGAATACATTTATGTGAACAAACCATTAATTAAGTCTATAGACTAAGTCTATATATAGACTTATTAACTATCCCTCACAATGGACAATGACTCATGAGTGCATCCTTGCAAGGCATAATCAAGGATTAGGCCTATTTTGAATTATCCAATGGGGAATGATTATTTTTAACAATAAGTTTATTAATATACATTCTTGTATATTCGAAATCATTAAAGATTATGAATCTAATTAAGTAACATGTCAGTCAAGAGAAAATCTACGTCTATCTCCATAAATGATAAGTTAGAATCTATCATTAATATTGATAAAGGCGAATCATGAAAGTCAGTTGCCAAACGATTAGATGTTTCTGTATCTACCATAGCTGGATGGTTTAAGAATAAACATGCCATTTATAAGGCATCTTAATAATAATCATAAACCATGTTTAGGAGTAATATACTATTAGTAGCGTAACAAATATACCATTATAAATAAAAATAAATCTATACATCCGATAACTCAACATACTCGCTAACTCAACATGAAAACTCCGTCCCGTCAATGTTGAGTTATCGAGCTTTGACTGTATATATAACCACACGCACACACAATTCAGAAGACCGTGACATGGAACCTAGCAATGGGAGCGACCTCTATCTACATGGGCATAGCATTCTTGTTCGGCTACAACTTCGCTATCCTCAATCAATCCGTTCAGGTCAGCTTATGTGTAAACTACATTACATGTATAACTATCGTAGGATTATATATGTATGTATGTATGTAAAATAAAGAATTGTGAAACAATTGTATTAGTAATTAAAAGTAAAATAAATTTAATAACATTATAATATATACATATATATATATATACATATTTATATAGTACATTCTGAGACTATCACCGTATTAGGAAGCACACTATATACATGTGATATATCATGTGATATATCACGTGGTATATCACGTGTACACACGATACTGATCACGTGCTTCTCATGCGCGTGGGTTTTAGATAACTTTCACAATTACGATTAATTTCGGAATAATGAAATTTAAGTGTAAGTTATTGAAATCGATGTATGAGTCATACATTGTATGAGATAACTTTTATTTAAAATTTAGTTTATGTCAGATCCAATTGGATGATTAATCATGATACTAATAATACACATCGCTACCATGACTACACTGTCTACCTTAACTACATGTGTATACACAATGTTTAGTTACATAAGTCATAATATGAAATCATAATAAATGAATCTCTCTAGAAATTGTATGTGAATAATTACCCTCTTTAAAACACTGAATTCGTTATGTGCAGTGTACATTGTACACGTTATGCAATGTATACTTAATAGTGTGTATTGTATACTTAACAGTGTATAGTGTACAGTTAACATTGTCCACTGCGCACATTGTACACTATATACTGTTCACTGTACATTGAACAGTAAGTACAATATGTACTGCATACAGTGTACATTATACTAATAACTTTTATGATGCTTAACGATTTCGTGAATTAAATATTTTAATTTTTTTTTATGAAATTATTTCTTAATAATAGAAATTATACACAAACACATACATATATATATATATATATATATATATATGAACCTACAAAGTGTTCATGTAATTATAGTATACTAAAGTATAGGTGTGATTATATATTTTGTAATCGCACCGGCCCGTGTGGTGCGAATTCGGGATGGCAGTGCGAGTGACAGTGAAGGTGAGGGTGTAAGGGGGTATCCCACTACAAGTATTTCAGGCAACTTGCCGGAAATAGTGTCACTTTAAAACCATTTTCTATCAAGCTGTAATGGGATACTCCCTATAAAGTTCTATATTTCAGGCAAGTTGCCGGAAAGTTAGGGGGTATCCCACTAAAATTGTAGTTAACTTGATAGAACATCGTTTTAAAGTTACAATATTTCCGGCAAGTTGCCGAAAATACTTGTAGTGGGATACCCCCTTTAGAATCATTGACCGGTATAGGTTCTAATGGAATGCATGACAATTACTCTTTTACATAAAGTATTATATATATATATAATACTTTATGTAAAAGAGTAATTGTCATGCGCTGTAGTGTATATTGAGTCTATACATATAGAAATGTCTCTAGAAATTCTATATATATATATAATATTACAATAGTTATACCCATATATATAATACTATTACAATATCAATGCCCATATATAGGCATGTATGCGAACACATACGAAACGAGTGCCTATAGATACGAGACAACATATCTAGTAGAACATTATCTGGGGGGGGGCATGCATTACTGTGCTGTAGGTGGTGTTACTGCGCACACACACACGTATACACATGCACATACTTATGCCATGTACTGGTACCACTACGGATGGTACACATCTAGCCTATGTGTGTGTGTGTAGCTATGATGATGACGAAGATGATATACGATTTATTAGGCACTCTAATAACGCCGTGTAGTCCCGTTAGTTCGTGCGGGAAGACAATAGTGTTACGTTAACAATTAGATAATAATAATACGTTGACGATAAACGAGCAAACGTATCGAATACAAAACTAATAAGTCGGACTCAGGCTATCATACGTATGCATCGTGTGATGTATGCACGCTGGTTAACGATACTAATTCGATACTACACCCCTCTACGGCGTATTCACTGCCCGATTGGTCTATTATGCGATAGCGTAGCCTCGGCTATCGGGGGTGTTATATCAGATACTTTACACGGCGACTGGGATAGCGGTGAACTTCTAATGCAGTTTGTTAGTTATGATTATTTTCAAGTTCATTATTATTTGATATATACGTGTATATTAATTGAAATTAGAAATTAGTTTAAAAAAAAATACCATTATTATATACAATTTAACGTATGGAAAAATGTGTATTTTAATATGTGTATATTAATATGAATATGAATATGTATAGGCTAATATGAAATGACAAATATACGTATATATTAAATATATCTATGTATATATATATATATATATATATATATGTGTGTGTTCGAATGCATGTGCATATATGTGTGTGTATGTGTGTGTGTATGTGTGTGTGTGTGTATGTGTGTGTGTGTGTGTGTGTGTGTATGTGTGTGTGTGTGTGTGTGTGTGTGTGATTGTTCATATACAATATACTGGATTTGAAGATTTAAAATAATGCCTTAACTTCGCATAACAATTATGTCTACCTTAACGATTGTTATTTTTATATATAATAAATGATAATAGTAATATTATATATAATATAATACATTATATGATATTATATATATATATACATATATTGTTGTTATTTTATTTAGTGAAGTCGTTTCATCCCATCCATTCTCACTTATATGTGGATCTAATGTCCCTTCGAAGCCGCTCTCATGTTAAGGCATACCTGGTTTTAACGATAATCTGTAATTTATGTATGCACAATTATATAAGATCACTTCTAAATATTATTTTAAGACCTATTTAATGGTCCGGACGAGGCTCGAACTCATGATCTACTGATTGAGTGTCTGACGCCTTAGCCACTTAGCCATACAGACAGTTATATATATATATATATATATATATATATATATATATATAGATTATATAATATAATACATGTATAATACATGATTAAAACATTATACAAATACAATTGAATCAATCTATAACCTATACTATCAATTATATAGAATCGTTGATATCTTGATATCATTGAATCTCGCTATAGCGTCAATCTATCACATTTTATTGGTATTTGAAATCATTGCTTACACATATATTATAATAGTATGTACTGCATACTATGTAGTATATAACTATATATAGTCACATAAACACGTATTATGAGGCTTACAATATATATATATATATATATATATATATATATATATATATATACCGAATAAAGTATGCTTTCTCATTTTAATATTGCTCAAATATAATAATTATATTCATTATTTCAAATTGTAATAACTATAATTTGTTAACATTTATAAATACATATATTGACCTATATTTGATGTTCGAGTTATATAATTACGTATGATAGAGGATCTTCCCGACTATGCATACATACATATTAATAAGCGCACGCGCACACACGCACACATAACCACACATACGTACACATACGCACACACATACGCACACGCACACTCACGCACACGAACACATACGCACGTACACGCACACATACGCACACACACACGCACACGCACGCACGCACGAGTAGTCCCATACCTGCGTTATCTAGTGCGCATGACACATTAAGTGGGCGTGTGAGGTTATCTTTAACGCTTTAGTATTAACAAGTGCCCATGCGAGGCTCAGTTGGATAAGGCAGACATACAGGTCATGGAAGAAAGGTCATGTCCCATATCATGTCCTTGGTAGTAGTACGCGGGAACCTCGGCTTCATGGGTTCAAGCCACTTCCGGACCATTACAATAGGTCTACAAATAATATTTACAAGTATTATTTTATAGTAATATTTATAATTGTGTATAACAAATTATAATATATATATATTTTTGAAGAAAAAAGGGTTTATAAAATTTGAATATCGCAAAATGTGCCAAATAAAACAAAGTGGTAATACGAACAATCACTATCGGGAGGTCACCACAGGTCATCACCCGGCATCCATGTTATACTATGACTCGTGTGACGCCAATATACAGCTCCTTTAGGTACAATGACATACACAATAATGGTACTAGTGAATATAGCTCGACCACGTGACGTAATATAATGAATCCACGATAGATTACAAGCGTAGCGATTATAGCATTACATATATTGTTATTGTTATTGTTATTGTTATTGTTATTATTATTGTAATTGTTTTTATTGTTATAGTTATTTAGTGGAGTCGTTTCATCCCATACAGGATCTTAGATGAAGTTTTCACTTTAAATCATGTATGGCTCTATTGTCCCTTCGAAGTCACTCTCATGTTAATGCATCCATGGTTTTAACGAGAGCCGATCATTTATTTACTCATAATTATATAAGATAATTTCTAAATATTATTTTAAGACCTATTTAATAGTCCGGACTGGGCTTGAACCCATGTCCTACTGCTTGTGTATCTGGCTTTGTCCAACAGTTATAAATATATATATATATATATATATATATATATATATATATATATATATACATATATATATATATATATATATATATATATACATTTAACTGCAGCTAAATCAGATTCTCTTCTTATGGCACACCTAGAGCAATAATAGATATGATGTCGGTTTTACATGCAGATACATGTGCAAACGTAATTACCCCCGATGGTGAAACCAAAGAGTTTCAAATATCCAAAGGAGTATTACAGGGCGACACATTAGCACCTTTCTTATTAGTCATAATGCTTGACTATGCAATGAGAATGGCTATAATGAAGTGGAATTAGGTTTCCAACTAATTAGGAAACAAAGTTGCAGGAAACTGCAGTAGCTATCTCTGATTTAAGTTATGCCGACGATATTGCTTTAATATCAGAAGAAATTGAGCAAGCACAAGAATTGCCCTCCAGAGTAGAAATGAATGCTTCAGAAATTGGACTTCAGATAAATTCGGAAAATACTAAGATCATTGATTTCGCGCATACAAACCCAGTCAATATATAAACTACGTTAAACGCATAAATTACAATAGTTGATAACTTCAAATATCTTTGATCATGGACGAACAGCTCACTTAAGGATTTTGAATCCCGTAAAGCACTTGCCTGGAAAGCGTGTCACAAAATGAAAAAGCTCCGGAAATCAAATCTAGCCATAACACTGAAGATAAGAATTTTCAAGGTTACCATAGAAACCATTTTATTATATGGAAGCGAAATCTGGACTATGAACAAATCACTAGAAAAAAAAAATTAATGGATGCTACAGCAAACTTCTTCGCATGGTTTTAAATATGCTTTGGAAAGATAAAAGGTCCAATAAGAAATTATATAATGACATACCAAAAATTACTAACAAAATAGCTACCCGTCGTCTAAGTATTGCTGGATACTGTATCCGCCATAAGGAATAGGCTGCCCATAACCTCATATTCTAGGAACTAAAATGAAAGCGAAAACAAGGACGGCGTGCAGTGACCTTTGTAGATAATTTAAATGAAGATACTGACTTGGAGGACATTGATGAAATCAGGAATGTGATGATGATGATAGATGAAGAAAATTGCAAAATCGGGTCGAACGAGAGATCGATTAAAGTAAAAAAGAGAGTAAATCAGACTCGAAGGAACCGACAGAAAATCTGTCCGAGATATCGAGTTGTGTTTACGTATATTGTCCAGGTTACGTGAACTCGGTACATATTAACTGCGGGCTAGTTGATTAACTCCGATTAGCGGGACTCCGAATTAGGAGCAATCCGAGTTAGAGGGAATGAACTGAGTGTGGCGCATGTTGTGTATGCATGCATATTTGACATGTGAATTGATGACTATGCATACTTAACGCATCGGCTGTGTAACATGCTAATAAATAAACACGTGACATTATCACGTGACATTACCACGTGAAATTGTACTCATATCTAATTCGCATTACGATACTTCCTGACAGATATTATCACTAAGAATCAGTTGTCCATTCTATATTATAAACATAGATATCTAGGGAACTAAGCCTTATCTAATATATCTAATTAGCGGTAATATATTTAACATTTTTGTTTATGACTTACTACTTTGGATATAGAGAAAGTTTTTCTTTATATAGATGCGTACCATTATCGAAATATCGTAAAATGCGGTGGTCATGCGCATTCACGGGGTCAGGCGAGGTCAGGCGAGGTCACGCTAGTGTAATGATGTTCCCTATTATAATCCTACATACTGATCGTGTATTAATAATGTAACCTTAATGTTGTATTTATATGTGTATGTATATGTGAATACATGTATTAATTTAGGTATAGGTTTGTACTACAAACTTTGTTGTGTGTTTCTGTGTTTTTATGCATACATATATACACAAATGTACATCAATGAATACATATATGTGTATAATTATTATATTACTATTCGTATATATATATATACATATATAAATATATATATATATATATATATATATATATATATATATATATATATATTATATATATATAGGCACATAATATACTTAATCTAGAACATCTCACAATATATACAATTTACACATTTCGTATTTTTAAACATATTTCCATGTTCAACTGCAGTTGATCCGATCCTTCATAGCAGAGAGTTACACTGTTCGTTACGGTTCACTGATTACTGATGATAACGCGTTGGTCAGATGGTTATGGACGCTGATCAACATATCTCTGTTCGTGGGGGCGTTACTGGGGGCGTTTCTCGTCGGGCCTCTTGCGGATAGATTTGGCAGGTTTGAGTGACATATGTCAGCTGAGGATATATCAATATCAATATCAATATCAATATATATATATATGGTAAAGTACATTATTTATTATTTTTTTTAAATTATTACATTTTTGATAAAACTAAAGGGCATTAAATATGTATACATATATGTACAGTCAACTCCCGATAAGTCGGACTCGCAAGGGACCGGGAAAAGTGTATGACTTAGCGAGATGTCCGACTTATCCGAGATTAAGAATATCATGCAAATAAGACATGAATTGCGCAGCGCGAGTTAAATGGTTACCGAAATATGTAATTATGCAACAATCAGTAACATAAAATGTTGTATTCATTAATATTACTTACTAAAATTATAATATTCATTATTTAAAGTTAACATTTCTGATAATTTTTAAAAATTCCGACTTATCCAGTATACAAATGATAAAAACAACTATAATATGTGTCCGACTTATAGAAAAGTCCGACTTATCCAATCCAACTTATCCGACTTATCCGATTAATTTAACATTAAACTAGATACAAATCCAACCAAACCAACTAAATGTGTCCGACTTATCGAGAAGTCCGAATTATCCGTATATGATATTTCACTATGTAGAATATTATACCACTATACTAATTTTAAATTCAAATAGATCATATATATATATATATATTCACTATTTTTCGATACATTATATTAACGTACAACTCAATATTGAACTACTATACTTATATACAATGTATTCCACCGTTGTCAGGTCTAAATCCATGGCAATGATGCAGGTGTTCTCTATAGGGGGAGCTATCGTATTCGAGGCCGGATATCGTCTACGGTGTCCGGAAGTACTTGTCGCCGGCAGATTCGTGATCGGCATACACACCGGTTACGTCATACGTCACGTGACCTGTTACGTAACACACACGAGTAGTGATGTTACGTCATATACACTGTTAACAATTAGGGTACATAGAGTTCCATTTTTAGGGTGTAAATAGTGTCCACATAGCCGTACCCTAATTAGGATATACTTTGAATAAATACGATCAGTACCCTAAAAATGAACAAACTGTACCCTAAAGAATTTTAGCTGGTTGTATCCTACTTATATGATACCGTGTACCCTAATGCAATTGAATGATATGTACAATTAATTGAATTGCATGATATGTAAATATAATAATCACGTACCCTAATATTTAACATTGCTGTATCCTAAACAAATATATATTGTACCCTAGTGAGTTTAAAAGTCGTGTACCCTATTTAGGGTACATGGTAAATTGTTGTGATATTTTAACAATCTCTACCCTATAAATTGAATTCGATGTACCCTAATTTTTAATAGTGTATTAAGGCTATATATACAAATGCTCTATATACCCAGTAAAAAGTATTACATTTTATATAAGTATTGTAAAAATATTAAACAATTTATATACATTTTATATAATTGTATACACTTTTATTTTAGGTACTTTTATATATACCTAAAGGGGTATGCCACTATAACACTTTCCTATAATAGTGTCCGGAAAGTATCGCTTGAAAGTAGTAAGTACGTGTGTATACTGGACAGGTGGACACATGGACAGTTAGACAGAACACAGTTGTGTCTATGCGATGTATCGACTGTATATATACATATATGTATATTATATTATATATTGTAGTATATATTATAGTATATATTTAGGTGCATTAGTTGATATACATAAGTAATATGCATGGAATATGCACATGTAATTTTTAACATAAGTTACATGTACCATGTGTAAAACTAGTGTAAAACTAGTGTAAAACTAGTGTAAAACTAGTGTAAAACTAGTGTAAAACTAGTATAAAACTAGTGTAAAACTAGTGTAAACCCGTGTAAACTCGTGTAAAACTCATGTAAAACTAGTGTAAAACTAGTGTAAACTCGTGTAAACTAGTGTAAACGTGTATAAAACTAATGCACAACTAGTGTAAACTCGTGTAAAACTCGTGTAAAACTAATGCACAACTAGTGTAAACTCGTGTAAAACTCGTGTAAAACCCACCGTGTAGGTTTTGCGAGTTCGTTCGGTTCGCTGTTCCTGTCCGAGATAGCCCCCCTCCATATGAGGGGTGCCCTACTTATCGGCAACCAGGTGTTCTTCACGATGGGCGTGTTCACTTCCTCTTTGTTCGGCATCGCACCGCTCATGGGTTAGTCACGTGTCCTATAGGCATGTCACGTGTTTGTACTGTACACTATGTATACAGGCTTATTGTATACATAGTGGGTGTTTGGTATACAATATGTCTAGGGTATATATATCTATAGGGTATAGGTATATACAGGGTACAATTATATGTATATATATATATATATATATATATATATATATATAAAGTATAGGTAGAGGCAATCCCTGAACACGTTTGAATATTGTTATTATTATTGTTTTTGTTATTTTGGTGGAGTCTTTTCATCCCGAACTTATCACGTAAAACTATATTGCTTTAATGTCCCTTCGAAGTCGCTCTCTCGTGTTAAGGCATCCGTGGTTTTAACGAGAGCCGATCATTTATACATGTACAAGATCACGTGGTCATGTAACACGTGACCTATTGCTTGTGTGTCTGACGCTTTAGCCAACTGAGATGCACAGGCAGTTTTAATGTGTAAGCGAATACATGCATATATAGGCTGATTTTCATGTCACGTGTTGTAAAGGTGTGTCACGTGATACATATATATATATATATATATAGTTAGTAACTAATGGAATGGGCAATTGTACATTGTACAATTTAACGTAGACTTAACTCTATTATTTAATAATATTAAATAACTTATTGATCACTACTAGTGGTCAGTTTAACTTGACCTACTGACCTACTAACGTTATCGCCCTCAGGAACAATGGAGTATTGGCATTACATAAGTCTAGTGAACGTAATTCCGTCTCTGGTGTGTTTGCTGATAGTGCCCTGGATACACGACAGTCCCAGATTCCTTCTCATCATGAAAAACGACGTGAAGAGGGCGACAAAAGGTTTGGCCCAATCACTGGTCTATATTTCGATGTCCTTAGTATGTCCTATTCGCGTCGTTATTTATGTCTTATGTTTGTTCTTGTATCACGTCCTATTGCATATTTACACATTAAATAAAAGTGTGTCGTATGCGAATCTACAACGATAAAATCGTCACAGTCTAGAATCTACGACCACCTCCAATGTGTGACGTAGAAGTCGGACGCAATGTACGACCACATTATCGTCTCACATATTTACCGTGTGAACACCACTTTACTTATTACAATATTGTATACTTTTTTATTTTATTTGTCAATAATTCAATAAACCGTATATATATATATATATATATATATATATATATATATATATATGTATACCCTAGAAGCTTCTACTATACATGTACTAAACAGGTATCTTTTTATTGTATACAAATAATATAGTTGTTTACGTGAAGACTGTTATCACCGCACATATATATATATACATATTGCTTACTTGCTTGCTTAATTTCGAGGACGATCTTGCCAATATTCATCTCGAGCACAATATACATATATAATACTAGTATGTTACTATAGAAGTAATGATACGGAGATGTGCTTACATTGACCCTGACCTATGAATGTTGACATACTTAGCGCTGCAATTCTATCGCGGGAGTAAGCATGACATAGCCGAGGAAATCGTCGAAATGCAGAGCGAATCTAAAAATGTACAAAAAGAAAACGGTTTAAAACATTATATATATAAAATGAATTATATATAGTAGTTTTATAATACACATTTTTAATATATATATATATATATAAACTATAAAAGTAATCGTATAGATCGCAAAAGTAGTCAGATGTATAGGTGTATTTACAAGCTATTTATAGAATACATATATTACTGTAATTTAAATCTATATATTTATAAATTTATAGCCAAAACAAAACCAAACCCAGCCCCATATATATATATGAGTAGAGAAGTAGTTATAATACCTAACCTCCATCTGGTGACACGGTGAACTACAATTGTAACTTCCTATCGTAGTGTGTAACATAGTACGTTTTAAAATAAGAATCAGAACTTTAAAAAAAATATATCATATATGTGATAAGTACGGACACTGTTTTCAAATACTAATTAGTATTAGTATTTAATATATTAATAGATATAAATATATCAAATATCAAATTTTAAATGTTCAAAAGAAGTAAAATCTTTAGTAATATACCTAAATTAAAAAATATTGTAATAATACATTAACATTTCTATTCATCGGTAAGATTACTATTATTGCATGATTATTACATGTATAAATAAATATATATTCAATTTTTAAGTATTTATTAAGGAAAGTTTATTTAATTGATATATTATATTAAATCTTTAAACCCACAATTCACAATGTATATGCGAATAATGGTTTAATGTCATACTACTTAGGTTAACACTAACCAGTGATTATCAAACATTTAATTTTGTCATGTTGTTAATTTCGTATTACCTTTGTTTATTTCAGTAACGTATGTTATCGTTAGCAAATATGTATACGTTATACTTTAGACTATATATTTACTTACAATATCATTCAATAATTGTATAGTAACGCCCCCACCCCGCCCCCTAGATACGGAGAATGGTGCTAGAACCTCAATGGGCAAGTATACGATGTGGTCACTGCTAGCGGACAGAGAACTACGGACACCGGTCAGCATAGCGTGTATGCTTCAGGTCATTCAACAGTTCTCCGGTATTAATGGGGTAAGCAATGGTGTGTGCGTGTGTGCGCATGTCAGGGTATATGTATGTGTAGGTATGTGTGTGTGCGAACGTGTGTATATTTGTGTGTGAGTATTTGTATGTTTGTGTGTGTGTGTGAGTGCGTGTGTTGATAATCGAATTTGTGTGTGCGCATGTCAGGGTATATGTATGTGTAGGTATAAATAAATAAATAAATCAGATTTATTATTTCATGTTGTAAAGCATGAAATAATGGAGAAGTTAATAAACAAATGAATTTGTTTTTGCGAGGACTTCCCCAATCATCATATTCTAGATAAGTTATATTCTCACGAGTAAAAATGTAAATATAAATAATTAAAATGTAAAGAATAAAAAATATGTATCAATAAGTCAAGTTAAAATAAATAATGTAAAGAATAAAAAATATGTATGTGTATGTATATTGATAATATGCCATTGCACATACGTACACACACACCTACACACACCTACACACACACCTACACACACACCTACACGGCATACCGTGTGTACAACTGTACAGTGTGTGTAAGAGAGAGTCGACGATCGCAGTTATATTAATAATATTTATTTATTGAAATCGCGTGCGATAAATTTAATGTTCCGAGATGTGCCAGAAATGTACCAACATATATATATATATATATATATATATATATTGATAAAAGGAGTGTAATAGGAACTAATCGGCACTATTGCATCACAACGTGCTGACACGTTACTGTGACATCTTGTCACATTGGCATGTCAGTGTATCGGTACTGACAGGAAACAGAGTTCTGACACAACACTATAGTGTATACTATAACACTACTATAGGACTACTATAACACTACTATAGTACCACCGTAGCACTACTATATCACTATAGCACTATAGCACTATAGCACAACACTCTCGCTCTTGTACAAAAGCTGTACCACCAGATGTTTACACCGCTGTTTCACGTACATGTATAGGTGGCGTACAATATAGGTCATACGTCACGTGCAATATCACACGTGTTACATTGACCTATATCACCGCCATTATTATGCAATAGTTGACGTTTATCCGTTTAGATTACCGTATACGCGAGAGGGGTTATTCTATTTTTCAAGACCTAATACAATTCATATTTATATTATAATGTTATCACTGTATACATGTAATTATTACTTAGCTTAGCAGAGTTCTCACTCGACAAGATCTTGCAATTACCCTCCATCCTTCTCTGTCAATCATCAGTGTTCTTAATTCTTCTTCTTCACAATCGCAGTCGTTATCTACGATCTCTACGAATGTATTGGGTTGTCTCCCTCCGTTTCATATGCCGTTCGCTGGATTCCCATCGATATAGTGAGAAAGTGGATAATCAATTGAATGTAGTGTATGGCACTATCCGCTACGGGCGCTGCAGTCGAAACCCACTATCTGGCCCACTACTTTTTATTTATAATAATATTTATTTATACATATATATATATTGATAATTACTACCAATTGTAATGTACTATCTATACTAAAAATAAAATTATATTTTTAAAATACATAATATCAACATTCCTCGTAATTTTGTATATTTAAATTGAAGTTATAATACTATTTTATTGATTTTATTGATATTTATAATTTAAATCCATTGATATAGATAGAAGTCACTTTAATCTATTTCGACGAAAAGCCTACTGTTTCAATATTTGACATATATAATATGACTAATATCCGATCAAAATCAATGATACCATTTTGTTAATTTATCGATAAAAGTGTCATTCATGTGTCTATCTTTTACATGCATTGCGTGCGTCAATTGATTATCCACTTTCTTTATATCGATGTGGATTCCATACAATTCAGTTGTGCGCTAGTTCGTCGGTGTTCCTTATGCAGTGACCTACTAGTCGTAATCTTCTTTGTTTAACTCAGTGATCTTCGGCATTCCACTGTACATATATCTATTAGATACCTTGTCTTTCTATGATGTATTTATGGCCATTATAGGTAGTCTGGTATAACAACCATCAATTTATGTTAATACCATCATTAATATGATGTTAACTAATACATATATATATATATAATATATTATATATATATATATATATACTAATTGTATTAATTTATTGTGTATACATGTAATTACGTAATTATATGTATCTTCATCTCTTAACATATTTATAAAAATAATAATTATAAAAGCTTATCTGAAAAATTATATCTACTTTTTATTATATATTAAATATTTCGGAGTAATTGTTATACCCAATACCATATACAAGATCTCTTATAACGTCGTGATATGATATGTAGGGGGTATTGATATATACTTATACATTGGAATCGGATTATTAATTAATTATAATATTTAGTACATAATCGTGCAGCGATTTCATAAATGTTAATATATGTACCTTGGCCTACTTTTAACTTACTCACTAATATATTTAAATACACTCTGTGCATAGTATAACATTTTTTAAACAACGGACTTATAGTATCCTTACACTTATAGTATCCTATTAGCTATTCATGTTTTTATTGTGATATATCGCATATTGTATATATCATGGTATCTACTAGATACTATCTAGTAGGTACTACATAGGTAATATATAGATAATATAGATAATATATATATATATATATATATACAGTGAAAGCCGCTTACATCGACATGGTTGTGTAAGATCCAAAAATGTCGATATAGGCGGATTGTCGATATGAGCGATAGGGGCGTAGCCCTAATTATGTATAACGCATTAGTTTATATATACTTAATTGTATGTAATAATATAATATATGCATATAATATAATAACAAAAAAGGTTTAATTACATGTTTATTAAATAATATTAATATTATTAATATTTAATAACTAATTATTTACACACCCATCGAAATTCAATCAAAGAATATATTAAAAAGTATTACTTAAATGTATATAGTATATTATAGTATAGTAGAATATATAATATATAGTATAGTATACTATATAGTATATATTATACTTAACCTATATAGAATACAGTATAGTTAGTGATGGGCAGGATCGCGATAATTGACCGGCGATCCTGGGGCCGGTTGCTCTGGAATATGTCTGGGATTGGCCAGAGACAATCCCAACCAGGACAATCCAAAGACAATCCTTATTTATAGGGATTATTGGGTTGCTCTGGGATTTTGTAAACATATCCTAGCTGAGATCAAGCTCAGCGATATTTCAACTAACATCCTTATTTTATCCTTATTTTATTTTCGAATATTTTAAAATATGTAAAATATTGGGATTATAATTATTAATTACTTGATTATAATTCCATTATTAAAGGAAGTACATATATGTACATAGGAGTTTTATATAGTTTCGGAAATCCCATTTAATTTCAAGTAGAATCAATAGATAATATATGTATAATAAGTTAACAAAACGATAAGTAAAGTGTTATAGTAATGGTACTAATTATTTTTTTAAAGTTTATTTTCAAATATATGTTAAATATTATTTAAAATTACTTAATTATACTATCATATAGTTTATAATATTACATTAAATATAAGTTAAATTATATTATTATTATTAGTTTATTATATCATTTAATTTATTCTTATTAATACATATTTACATGAATATATTACATATTTATTAGTAAATATTAATAAAAGGTATGTTATTCGGTAAATTCTAAATTTATTAGAATATCTATATAGTTTCTAGACATAATAAATAATATATTTATAATATGATAACATAATAATAGATAAAATATTATATTATAAAATAATTCCATTCTAATTCTATTTATAATTAAATCAAAACTATCAACACTATTAGTAATTATACAAAATTAATAAAATCGGATTGGTAGTGTAGAGGTTTAATTGCTGTATACAACGCAGTAGGTCTGGCTTCGATTCCCGGGAAACCAAAGGCCTTTGGAGGCATATTTTTATTTTATAATATAGATTTTGTTAATATAAATAAAAGCATATTAATTGTATAAACTATAAAACGTAACATAAAACATATAAAATTATATTATTATACTAATATTATTATTCAATATTTATTATCATATCTATTAAAAATATTATATATTATGAAATAGGAACCTATATTGAACTAGAAATTATTTTGACTATTTAACTAATATGTTGATTTTATATATTATTTATAAATTTAATTATGTTATACTAATATTATGTGATATTATTAGTATATTTAAAACTATCGTATACTATAATATATTAAATGAATAATATATATATATATATATATTATTAAGATGTATACATCGATGTAGATCCACCAATTAATTATTATTTATTGAAAATAATTTTGAAAGCAATTAATTGAATATATTTATAATATATATATATATATATATATATATATATATATATATATATATTGGATTATTATGACTCTATATGATCTATATTTCATATTTTAATATTTTATATTTGATCCTATGTATTTTAAATTTAATAAGGACACTTATTTGTGATCCTTATGTTGTCACCTAAGTAACATAAAATTGTCCTAGTTTTACACACACATATTTCCAGAGCTACTCGAATGTCCTACGAATGTCCTACGCGTATAAATATAGTTGAAAATACCCATAGCAACTGATCCTCTAACTATCCTACGCTATTTTTTTTTGCTAGGATAGGACATTGATTTTTGTCCAGAGCAACCGGATTTACTGAGAATTGTCCAGAGATTGTCTCTGGATAGTCATAGGACATTTTATATTTCCAGAGCAACTGGCCCCTGGATCGGCTTATTTGATTCACGATCTTTATATTTATAAGAATATTTTTCTATTTTATTATTTATGTTTTTGATATTTTTTGTTATATAGTTATATAGATATATCTTATTTTTAAATTATTGCATGTATGTATATATGCACACTATAGTATACTATTAGTTTATATATTCGAAATACAATGATGTATAATAGATAATATGATGATATTTAGACATATTGTATAATAATGAATTACTTTATTAAATATAACATAAGTATAGAACAAATAAAAAACCTAATGGAAACTAATGACTTAACAATTCATGATGCGACATGTTAGCAAGTTTCGCTCATACCTTTGATACTGTTGATATTATGACCAAAATCTATTCTAAGAATTGTTAATTACAATTGAGCTCATATACCTGCATCTGGTGATGCAATGCACCACCGACTTGTACTCGATAAAGAGAGTTGATCCATGCCATGTACTTATATATCATATAATAGTTTATAGTATTACCGTGCCATATGGTACTATAATACAATATATTTAACTATAAATATAGTATTACTTATAATGGATAATATGATAACATGATATTTAGATATAAATTAAATATGAATATATACTTATACAATGAGTCATAGGTGTTAGTACGTAATAGTGACGCCAGTATTAAGGGTACTATATACTATAGTGTATAGTATACTGACACAATAATATATGACTACGGATTATATAGTTCATTGTTACTTTCATACTTTTTACTTATGTTAATGTTTTGATATTTGTATATGATAAAAACTATGTATCAACAACTGAGTACAAACTTTGTATCTCTCGCGTACTTTACCATTATAAAACTATAATATTATAATTCATTTTATTTAACATAAATAGAAATTAGTATTAATACTGATATACAAGTAGTGTATAATATACAATATGCAATATGTGTATATAATATGATATAATATATTATAGCATATTATATTATATATGATATATATTTGTAGGCGGTATTGAGTAGTATGGGGAATAGCAATGAATACTATGGGAATAATTTTCATACAAATTACAATTTTTAAATAATTTGTTTTATAACCAAATTTATCGATATAAGTGGATTCAATTCCAAATATTACCTTATAAATATGTCGATAATGCCGAATTATCGATATAAGTGGATTGTCGATGTACGCGGATTAATTTACATGTAAATAGGTGTAAATCCAACAAAAATATCTCGAAATGTCGATGTAGCCGAATTATCGATGTACGTGGCTGTCGAAGTAAGCGGCTTTCACTGTATATATATATATATATATCTGTGTATATGTATCTGGTTATATAAATGAATGAATGAAATCAGTGTATAGACATACGACATACTATGTATATGATACGTCTATGGAGGATCAGTGAAAGCCTATATATGTAGCTGTGTGTATGTAATGCAACACAATGTATCTCGATAATTCAGCGTCGAAGGAATGCTAGTGTGACTGACCTAGTTGGTGATGACCTAGTTGGTGATGACCTAGTTGGTGATGACCTAGTTGGTGATGACCTAGTTGGTGATGACTTAGTTGGTGATGACCTAGTTGGTGATGACCTAGTTGGTGATGACCTAGTTGGTGATGACCTAGTTGGTGATGACCTAGTTGGTGATGACCTAGTTGGTGATGACCTAGTTGGTGATGACCTAGTTGGTGATGACCTAGATAGGTATTCTTACGTGTATTCTATCACACGACAAACCGGCACTCATATAAAGTCTAGCGGTATTACTAAATCTAAATCAGTGTTCTCATATTTATTAATATATATTATTATATATGTAATTCACATCTATAATTAGGCTACAATCATGATATTTTCAGAATATGTTAAATGTGAATAATATAATTCCTATGAATAATATTAAATGCATAACTAATTTTATTTCTAGGATTTTTTTTATAATTTATAGGATTTCCCATTATTTTTTGATCTCTCATAATTTTTTACATAATCGTTATATTTTATAACTTTATATTATATGTAATAAGAAACAAATTCAATATTCACTATATATAAGTATTTGACTTACAAAAGTATAACTACCATGAAATGTCTTTAATTTTGTTAACAATTATTTATAAATAACCATTTTTTTCTGTGGAGTTGGTACCCTTGTAAATTTATAGATTTTGTCTACCTTATCTCAAGTCATGTTATATTTAAAAAATAATGTTTATAAATAAAAAAAATAGATCTTTATAATTTTAATAAATAGTCAAATTTTTAAAGAATTTTTAATTCGTGACCTAATTTTTAGAACATTTTTATATAAATATAAATTTTATTTTAATATTAAAATTAATTATCTAAGAACTAATATAGTAATTAGGAATAGGTTATATTTATTATATAGTAATGTTATCTAATAGAAGAATATAGTATTTTAAAAAAATACTCATTATCATATAGATTTACGATAAAATTGATAAAATTCAAATAAATGTCCTTCTTAATAAACTTAAACAATGCAATAACACAGGAGTTTCAATATCGAGATTATGTTATTCCATATTATTATTATTGTATAACCCTACACGCATCACTAATATTGAATCAACATATATATATATATATATATGTATTACCATAATAGTGTCATGAATATCATATGATGTATACATCATAAGATACATATCTAAAGAATCTTAGAACATAGCACTGTTAGAGTATGCTCTGGAATATAAAACCACTCTTAACCCCATACCTCCAACACCTCCAACACCCTCACACACTTGTCACACTTCCAACACCTCCAACACCCTCACACACCTCCAACACCTCCCCCACCTTCCACACCTCCAACACCTCCAACACCCTCACACACACCCTCACACCTCCCCCACCTCCCCCACACCTCCCCCACCTCCCACATCTCCCCCACCTCCCCCACACCTCCCACACCTCCAACACCTCCGACACCCTCACACACACCCTCACACCTCCAACACCACCTACACCTCCGATACCCTCCCACCCTCACACACCTCCAACACCTCCCCCACCTCCCCCACCTCCGACACCCTCCCACACCCCCACCCCCCCACCCCCACACCTCCAACACCTCCAACACCTCCCCCACCTCCCACACCTCCACCACACCTCCGACACCCCCACCCCCCCACCCTCCCACCCTCACACACCTCCAACACACCTCCCACCCTCCCACCCTCACACACCTCCAACACCTCCCCCACCTCCAACACACAACCTACACCTCCGACACCCCCACCCCCCCACCCTCAGATATTCTTCTATTCAGTGGGTATCTACACGGAGACAGGTCTGCGTAGTGGCCACGTACAGTACGCTGTACTGCTCACTAGTGCCGTGTTTGTGATCGGCTCCCTGGTATCGGTACGTACAGATATACACACACATATATATATATGTAATAATATTATAAAATTATTATATAATAATAATAATAATAATATTTATTAGAAGAATTTAAATTTTTTTTTCTGTTAAATTACAATGATATTTATATAATATTTTCTTCTAAATATATATATATATATATATATATTATATAATATATATATATATATATATATATATATATATATATATATATATATATATATAGTATGATTATGTGCTTAAGTTTTATATCCTAATTTGTAGCTTTCAATATTGGCTCTTCATAGATATATACACATAAAGATATAAATATTTACATAGTTATAGTTACTTCAATGATTTGAAAAGCATCCTTAGAAATATCATTGTTCATTCACTAAATAAAATGCATTATTTTGTTAGATTTGACCTCGGGAAGGGTCCCCGTTTTCCTTTTTAAATATAACTTGGGAACATACAAAATTTATATAATAGACAACAGATGGAAAGAAATTTCAAACCCATATTAAGGGGGATATCTTTCACATTGTTCATTTATTCAAAATTTATTAAAAATATTATTTTTGTGTATCTTATAAATACTTAAATAATCACTGATCTATTATTTCATACACAATTCGTACCTAAATTGTGTATATTAATAAGTATAAATTATATATTATAACACATACTAATAAAAATTGTTTAACAACAATTTCAAAAATCATTGTTAATTTTTGTTAAATTTATTTTTCAATAATTTATTTTAATATGCATAAAACTAATAAATACATAATGTAACAATATACTCACTGTATAACCACTGTATAATCACTGTATAACTACTGTATAACCACTGTATAATCACTGTATAACCACTGTATAACCACTGTATAACCACTGTATAACCACTGTATAACCACTGTATAACCACTGTATAACCACTGTATAACCACTGTATAATCACTGTATACACACTGTATAACCCAACCACCAGGTACCGTTGTTAGATAGGATAGGAAGGAAACCGTTACTATTCTACCCTATGATAGTGATGATCTTATCTCTGATCTTGATGACGATATCCCTCAATCTCAAGGTCAGCGCAGTTCTCTACATAGAAGCACTACCCGTAATGCGTACTTTACATGTGTACATACTGCATATACATACTGTATCACCTATAGGTGCGCACGCGCGTGTGAGGGTGGTGTGTGTTGATGTGTTGATATTCATTCTTCGTTATTTATATAACAATATACATCATATATACAATATATACAATATATAATTAATTATATATATGTATAGCTATATTCTTGTTATTATTAAATTAGCGTTAGCTAATACTATCATCATTACGAGAAACGTGTTAATATTAATGATTTGAATGAGATATTCGTTGATATACGTAGTAATAACCACAGCGCGAACGTTTTAATGATGCCTGTATATATATATATATATATATGTATATAGTATACTATATGTATACGTTTAAAGTAAGGCATTTTTGTATTATTTTTGTTATTCGAAATGAATAGGTAGAATTACTATTAAACAATATATTTAAATGTAATCCGAATTCAACATACACGGCCGTACGCCGTAGTATGTAATAAGGCATAACGCATGCGTCATATGATATGACGCATAATGCATGACTCATATCTCAATAACTAGCATAACCACGTGAACAATATACGATATGTTTTATATTTATAATATATTTAACTGATACTATATTTATAGTTTCATATATGAACGTATACCGACATTATTCAACATGTCACCTAGCTAACAGTAATATACTCATAATAGCTGCATAATAGACTTTTGATGGTAACATAATAACAGCATAATAGCCCAATGTAAAATTGAGGCTATTATTTATATTATTATGCTGCTATTGTGAGGTTATTACTGTTAGCTGGGCGGATAACCCAACGCTTTTTAAATCTACTATTTAACCGCTAAATAGAAAGCCTTTACGTGTACACATTTAAGGTTTTACAAGGTTTCGAGAAACCCTATTATCTACGAAATACGATTAACTAGCATACCGTTTACTTATTGATATTGTATACAGTAAGGGATTTGAAAACTATTATTCGTAACACAGTATACTACACATTCACCGGTTAATCGATACGCAATGACGTCATAACTATTAAGTAACTATACACATACATTACGTAATCGTTCACTGGCCTCGCAGGACATAAGTTGGATGCCTTACCTCAGCACCGGCATGGTGCTGCTGTTCGTGGCGATGTTCTCCATCGGTTTAGGTTAGGATACGCCCATTACGTCATTAGGACACGCCCATTATATCATTAAGATACGCCCATTAGTAACGCTCAAACGACCAATAGGACCAAGTCCCCTTATACATGTATCTCCGCGGTTTTCGCTTAGAATTATAAATAGATATAATACTTTAAATATATTTATATATCTATAGTTCTATATAGAGAGATCTCTATTAACCCTATAGGGTTAATATAACTATAGTGTATACTGTATTTTATTCCGATTAATTAATGTTTACCACATATTAAATTAATATTAATGCTATAGTATTTGTATATATACAATTTATAAAATACTAATTATTATTATATTAACTAATATTTTACACATAAATATTATAATAAATAATATGAAACTAATTATATAATAATAATAATTTTATTTATTAATATTATACTAATATTAGACTATTTAATTGTATAGTATAGAGTGTATATAGTAAATAGTATATAAACTAATGTATATAGATGTGATATCACATTAATTAATAATATAATAATTAAGATACTAATTATTATAATAAAATATCAATATTATAGTAATTAACATAGAGCTAGAGAGAAAATTATCAAAGATCTAGAGCTTTCTCTAAAAGCTCCATGAAAATCATACATATACCTATACCTATACATATACATACAAAAGTGCATGCAATTATACGAACAATGTACCATGTATCTGCGTGTGCGACGCGTATTAATTTCCGTTATTCTGGTTCCAAAGGAGGAATTCCGATAATGTTGTCCGCCGAACTATTTCGCCAAGGACCTCGACCTTACGCCATGTCCTTGGTGGGCGTGGTTCATTGGCTCGGCGTTCTGGCTATCTCAGTTTCATATGAGTTTATTCAGGTTAGTTAATGCAAGCAATGTATTCACAGCATATATATATATATATATATATATATGTATGTGGTTTCGGGTAAACACATATATACAAATTTAGAAATAAAATCACTATTATATATTATAGAAATGATAGAAATTAAAATGTTTCCAGACAAATAAATAATTTTCCTTGCTTAATATAAGATAAAGTTATATCATTATCATCGCTATTCTAAAATATGTTAAAATATGTTAAAATACATTGTATGTATATATATATATATATAAGTATATATATATACTGTTTTATTCGATCAATAATATTGAATAGTACAATGCTATATAATTGTATATATATATATACAATGTATACAATATATACACGCCCATTGTTACGGAGAGCTAGTAATACTAATCACGTGACAACAATAGTAATCACGTGATAACAATAGGCTCAACTGAAGGATCAAAGCTTCGTGTTGTTCATCGTGCTGATGGCGGCATTCGTGGTCTACATCCGCGTCAAGGTACCGGAAACCAAGAATAAAACTTTCGAACAGATCTCACACGATTTCAATAAGTGAACGACAGGAAGTTGTACGGTCAAGTGACCTCGTAAAGAAAGTATTACGTAATGACTACGAAGTTATTTATTCAATGTTCATATATAGACATATACGTGTATATATATATATATATATATATATATATATATATATATATATATATATATTCAACATAGCCAGTATATAATGTAATGGCAGAAATAACATTTAAAGTCATCTATTTATATTTAGTGATATATGTAATATAAGATTGGCATAATGTAATAATGTTATATAGTCATTTAATTTAAATCATATCATTTCACAATTACATTAGTATTCAACTATCTCCAGTAACTGCACTATAGTCTACTAATACCCTACACACAGGTCGACTGACTTATGTCACGTGTGTCTATTTATAGGTTAATCATTATTAATATCAATTGTTGAACGTGATACAATTTATAATATTATTATTATGTCCTAAACTTATCATCAAAAGAGAATACAATTATTTACATCTAACTACGTGTCTATGAATATAAATAAATTGTTATATAATACATTGAATATGTTTAAAATAGTATGCAATATCTGGTGGATAATTTTCATATTCAGCAAAAGAATTTAGTTTAAAGAAATCAAATTGTCAGCTTCCAAAAGCTAGTTTTGTATGTGATATATATGTATATGTATATCACGTGATGTATGAACACGTGATATCACGTGATAACATGACCACGTGATGTAATATAATTAAACTATAAAGTATGGCCATGATCGTGTTATTGTTTTTATTTCTAAAGAACGTATCAATATTATCACGAATATTTACATACGCTACGGATCTCCGTTGAGGTATAGACACTATTCAATAGTGTAATATTACAACTCAGGTAACTGTAACAGGTTCTAATTTCTCTAGTTTGTTAATTTCGTATTATTCTTTGTTTATTTCTATAACGTATGTTATCGTTAGTAAATATTTATACTTTATATTATCGATTATGTATTTGTTTAAATAAAGCGTTATCAATCAATAGCAGCATAACGCACACGGTAATCTCTTACGTAATCTCTTATCAGTTCCGTCATTGTTACGCAATCCTTTCTTTTCCCGATCCTTATTTATAATAATAAAGTTATTAATTCACTACTTACACCGTACAAGTAGGTCATACTTTATAAGTAGGTCATACTGTATAAGTATGTCATACTGCATAAATAGGTCATATGTTTACATATTATATAGACTCTACATATAGTAAGTATGTATACATTATTTCATGTTATATGTTACTGAATCATAGTTTATAAGTATTAGTGTTGTCATATGAATATTCGGAACGGGTCTCGGACTTGGATTCGGACTCTAAATATTAAACTCGGATTATTTCGGACTCGTAATATTAAACTTAGATTATACGGTTTTATATTTTAAAACAAGTTTTATAAATCAAATATAAATAATATATGGACAATTATACATCCTAAGTCAATGCTTGACAATCGCATTGAAATATTGCCTATCACAATATCATGTATACAATGTTTATACTAGGTATAAATAGTGAACCAGCCTTACTAAAAGTGTTAATAGGTACAATCATTTATAAGTTTTACTTTAGGTATTTAACATTTGTTTAAATATCCGACAATATACGTATGCTTATAGTATAAATATTATAATAAAAATAAACATTCTCAAACATTCTCTATCAACTAACGCATATAACCGATTTAGACTGACATCGGCCCGCCCCCAATATGTCACGTGACTAACCGATAGTTCGAGTTAATGATGTGTATAGGGCTTAGAGCTAGAGAGAGAGCTTTCTCTCTAGCCCTATGGTATAGGGCTTATATAATATCATATTAATATATAAACATAAGGTATTATGATATGTATGTATATATAAAACACAAATTCACTGCTCGGTGAATAATTTACTAAGAAATATAACGCCAGCCGCGAAATGTTTATTTGAACTTTCGGTTTGACACGTGACTTAGTCAGTTATATAACATATAACCCCGCAATTAGTATATTCGAGTGTGGCCTCGGGTTTATGATTTGTATCTAGGATTGTTTTATTTCAATACATTTTTATTTGTATGCTTTGATAAACATTTAAAATTATTTTTAAATTAAAGAAATCTTGTATGTGTACGTATAAATGGGGTGTCCCACTTCCAGTATTTACGGTAATAATATCCGGAAATCTTTGATAGAAGGTAATTTACTAGAAATGTGTAGTTGGGTACCGAATAAGTATAATACATCAATGGAATAAATAAAGAGCATTATTATAGACAAGTTATTCTATTTGAACTCCACGGCCTTCAATAGAGTTAAATATACTAAGATAATGTATAATACAAACGTCTAAGACAAGGCTAAGATAATGGCTATAATAAGTTGTTGAGATAACAAGAGGAAGATAACGAGGTTATTATTTTCTTATCTATTTAATCGTTACGTAATACAAATATATATAGTATATTTTATTTAGATATATATCACGTGGAAAATAGCTTTCGGGTGCTGGATAATGATACGTTTAATTGCCTGCCTGAAACTGTTCAAAGGCCTCCATCATTTCTTCATCGTAGTTCGGGTCGTGGTCATTAATAAGATAGTGGACATCTTCCACTTCTGTGCCCGGCATGATGGCTGTATCGAAGTATGAGGGAACTCTGTGTAACATCTGCATGGGGTCTTCTCCGAAGTCCTGGGGGGGGGCGGGACGTATAGTTAAAGTAGGCGGGGCTAAGCGATATGGGCGGGGCTTAGGTAAAGGCATCAGTTTTTTAATATGCTGTAATTTGAACCGCAAACTGTGTATTCGAATTAGTGATTGGTAAGCGTGTATCTATATATAGTCTACGTAAATATACAATATCTACACATGTGTGTTTATAGATAATAACGAGAATATGATTGATAGCATATTATTTATTATTTAAAATAACTTGTAATTTTATATTTGTGTTTGATATTTAATGTAGATATACAACTGTGATACATAATTATTCATATAATATATAATAACATGTATTTATTTATATAATCATTAATTCGAATACAGATTTTGAACGTAATCCGGTTAACGGCGTGCGGGTATTTCACGATTTAGTAGAATGTTCAATTTATAGATGTATGCGTGTATAGGTGTATATGTATATATATATATATATATATATATATATATATATATATATATATATATATATATATATATATAATTACATACGGTAAAGTAGCGATGTATTAATGTAAAAGAAAACTATATTAATTACAATAGCGTAATAGTTTAACCTCGAGGTATCGCTCCCTTAAGATAAATAGACTATTTCACTATCGCTGTAGATTATCGTACATCACTATCCGCCCGTCTTAGTGTTACCGTAGAGAGCGGTGTGTTTAGGGGTTGTGGGTACTAACTTGTGGGGCCATCATAGGTCCTTGTTCCGTTACCCAATCGTTAGCTTGTAGCTCCACTATATCGATTAGCCCAAGGATAGTTACCCTACATAGATCACGTGTCAGTTAATAGTTGCATACACACACATTATGTATTAAACATGCATACACACAATACATTCTAGGACAGGACATAGGTATTATTGTATCGTTAACGTGTATTTAATTATTTAATATTTACTGTTGGCAATATTTTATGTAATTTTAACTTGTTCTTATTTATACTATTGGGTGTAATTTATGAAACAAAGATATTGTTAAAATCTATTATGTCTGTAAATATCCATTGAGTTTTTAGCATTAACTTTTAAACATAATACATGTATTATTGTTATTGAATAGATACTATTTCAAATTAATACATTAAATATATAGGGGAAAGTAACCCAATACGGACACTTTAACAATAAATTGTCTCAACATTTTATGACTCATTATTTTAATCCAAAAATACCAATATATTAATATTATATGATTATAGATTTATTGTAATTTTAAAATTGTATTTAATCTTTTAATTCCGTAGATAAGGCGGGTATCCGTATTCGGTACCCATGTCAGAATACGGACACCCTGTGTTATAATACGGACACCCTATTTACCACTAGATAAACTATATATTATTGATAAATCAATCAGATAAATTACAATTAAATTATTTATAATTAATTTTATAAACTATTTATTCTAATTTAATTAGTTAATAATTTATTTATTTTTAATTAATAATACACTTTAAGTATCTAAATAACAACAATTTTAGATTTAGCTTTATTGGTTGTATTAATATTATAACGCACGCGATTTTTATGAAAATCAGAATAGTTCACACGATGTGCGCTGATTGGTTATAGGCTGTCCGTATTAAGACATCTAGAGTGTCCGTATTAGGGATTTATATGACCTCTAGATATATGCTTATAACTTAATTAATATTGTATAACAAATATAAAAATTATATATATAATTTACGAATGGTTTATTTTTTAATAATATAGCATTATATTTTATATCGATTATATAACATTTTTATATTCTTGAGATGGTTTTAAGTAGACATTTTTTTTCATAAATTTAAAAACGTAATAAAAAAATCAGTTTATATAAATAGATGGATATATTAGATATATTAGCAATATTTTGAATAATTAAAAAATAAAAAATACATTTTTTAGACTATTTTTATAATTATGAATATTTTATTCATTACAATTTTTGTGTAGAATTTATGTTTTCTGAGATACCGAGATTGTCCGTATTTGGTTACTTTCCCCTAAATATATACGGAAGTATAGTATACTAAAGTAAAATATATACTTTATTAAAGTTAACTTCTAAAAATAATCCAAAGTATTGCTGGAAAATTGTCATATTAATATAGTTGTATTATTTATTATAATAATATAATAAAGAACACATACTTTAATAAAGTCTACTAATCTAATAATTAATTTCGTAATATCTTCATATTTTAATAATAATACAAAGTAGTATATATATATATATATATATATATATATATATATATATATATATATATATATACGTAGCTATTGGTTACCTATCTATGTATGTATCAAAACTATAAATGTTATCAACGTATTTAAATATTATTCTTGTAATGATCTCGATAATGACCAATGTGACGTAATAGTGATGATGTAATCTATTGTTCAAACCTGTCCACATTTCTCGGTGAAGAGATCACCTCAGCTATACTGTCGAACACGTCGTTCATGGAGTAGCCTCGGTTCCCGAAGTAATTCTCCATCTGGTAGAGTTTTTGTCCACTTGCCTATTTTGTTATATAATAATTATTAAAATATCATATATATATATATAGATATTTCGTTGTTATTCGGGTGGGTTTATCAATTTGTTTAATCTACCAAATTTTACTTATTAATTTTCAAGGTATGTTATACATATTATGGCATGTCACCTTATAATATATAGCTAATAACTATTAGTTATATCTATGCACTAATCTGTGATTTGAAATTATTAGAGATAAAATAAATATGTTAAATTCTCTAAGATTCTAAGAGATTAATTCCTCGTTTAAACAAGTGTAACATCGCTACAGTTGTATACAGGAATACTCTCGTAATGTATTATTATTGACTATCTTTATTACACCATTTTATTAAAGTTAACGTTTTGTATTATCTGATATATATATATATATATATATATATATATATATCGTTATAATGTAGGATTACAATACAATACTTAATTATATATATTTTACTTTTAATATATTTTAATATATAAATATTAATCTTCTCGAACTATACTTCAATTTTTAGATTTATGAATTTTAATTAATTATTCTTGGTTGTAGTAGAGTTGCATTGTGGTAGTAGACGGTTTGTTTAAATATGCATTATTCATATATTAAGTAGTTAGAATGTCTATAGTCAGTGTTCAATATATAGTATTATTGTTGGGGTTATGTTGTTATTGTTTTAACTTCTTTTATCTACTAACAGGTTTATAACAATATTCATTATATTCTAACCTGGATATCATACGCAAAATTGAATACTACTATATATATATACTAATAATAATACTACTATATATATATATATATATATATATATATATATATATATATATATATATATTACCTTTACTAGGTCTATAAGACATTTTAATGATCTGGTATTTTCAGAAACAAGCAGCTTTAAACATAGTTTTAATTTAGACAGTAATTCTGAGGTTGCATCTTGATTTATGGGCTGAAATAGTTATGTAATAATCATTATTGTATTTCAGTAGTAGTAGTAGTAGTGGTAGTAGTAGTAGTAGTGGTAGTAGTAGTAGTAGTAGTAGTAGTAGTAGCAGTAGTATAATATAGTAGTAGTACTATTATAGTAGTAGTAGATTAATATAATTATCGGATGTTTATAAATAATAAGATAATTAACAGTTGTATATAAAATGAGGTCTAAACATTAAAGATTACCTATATAAAGTGAGATCTAAACATTATAGATGACTCATGAGTGACATGTGACACTAACAATAAGCCCGAGGAACATTTCATTGAACAGAAGCACGAAATCGTACGCATCATTCGGAGCTAATACATCGAAGCGTATCGCATCCAGCTTGCTCGTGAGTATTACGATGAAACTGTACGTGGTAAGAGGGTAGTATTAATAGGCGTATCTTTAAACGTGTGTGTGCGCGCGTATGTTAAGGTGGAGTGATTTTCATAAACGTATAACACCTGGTCTGCAACTTATAGATTATTGAATGACAAACATTTTTGTATAGGTTTTATAATTTATGGTGAACTAGAAACTAGTACGCATTTTATACCACAATATACTATATTATACACTATAAAATGCGATATAGAAAATATTTACGCTAACAAATAAGTTAAAAATTACTATTAATGTCTGGATATGCGTAAATTAAAATCACATAAAATATATATTTCCACATACGATAGCAATTTTTTTTTTAAATATGCAAAAAAAAAAATTCTAGGCACATTTATACAATTGGACATATTTCATAATATTAAATCGTTATTTTGTTAAATAAGTTAAGTTTTTGTGGTATATCAATAAATATATCATATATATTCTATATAGTAACATTATATATATATATATATATATATATATATATATAAAATAGTAAATAATTAATAATTAAGTCGTTTTATTAATTATAATTAATTAAATTATTATTTATAAATATTATTCCTAGATTTACTAGGAAAAATAGAAATATTATTTTTTTTTCAATTTTTCTTATTAAATACTGCTATAGTCATGCTTATTAACCATATACTTTACTTTTATAACATTTTCACTAATTTATATGTTCAAAAAAATTGATTGAATTTGATTCCTATGTTCTCAATGTTAAAACATGCTTTCTACCCCATGTTAAACTTTTAGGTGATTGCGTAATACCTTGTAGGTATCAGTTTTAAACAAAACTGCGGATTTATAATTATAAGTACTTCCTCTTATTACCGTACCAAGTCAATATCAATTTTCGAAAATACATAGGTATTCACTCCACCTTAGCGTATGTGAGTGTGCGCTATTGGTATGTGTAGAAGATGGAGTGTGAACACATGATATACAGAGTTACATTAGGTTTAAGGCAATACTATCCGACTGTATAAATCAGTGATAGACTTAACTCTTACCTACCAGTATAACACATTATCATGAATATCTAAATACACATCTTGAATTGCTAAACACCACATGTATTGTACAAGCACTTTACTGTACAGTGTACCCTAAGCTGGTTAAGATGGGTAAATAGTTTATAAATAATAAGTATTAGTATTTGTTAGAACTAGATAACATAATTAATTGAATAAAACAAAAAAAATTTAAAAAATTAATTTTTGGAGCATCCTAACTCATTAAAATATAATACTGAAGAGATAGGAATTTAACATGGAGGAGATATATCATATTTAAACTTCGATTTATCTCATTAACAATTATTTGTTGAGTTATATCTTGAACTATAGTATGAATTATATATTTGTCTATAAGACAAAATGTGTCTATTTATTTTTTTCAATTTTCCAAGAATTTTCCAAGAAATTTTGGGAACAAATTATTTTAATTTTATTTAGAAAAATTTTTCTATAATAAAATATAAAATTATATATCTATATATATATATATATATTAAGTGTATGAGTATAATATTACAAGAAATGAATAAGAAAAAAATTAATTAATAATATAAAAAAAGGTAATTTATTCATTATTTTAAAGTACAAATATAAGAAATTTTATATTTTAATAAAAAAAAGTTTACGAAATATTTAGAGTAATTTAAATTATTTCAATCGTTCAACATTTTTTAAAAATATTTCAAAACTTATCAGCAAATAAATCTGAAAAATAAATATTTACAACATTATTATTTTAGTAATACAAAATTATATTATATATTATAATAATATAGTATAATTATCAACTTAGTCATTAAGTTAAATTGATAGTTATCTCTACCTTAAAAATATTTGTTTATAATATAATGGTACGTGAATTCAATATATGAAATAACTGTATTTATATATTAAAAAATGTATAGACATTTTTAAAAGCTCTCGCGAAGTTCGAATAAAAATAATAATAAATCTTACCATATATGGCAACTATAGTTGCAGAAATACTTAATATATTATATATTATCTCCTTTATCAATATCTATACAAATTTAACCGGCTTACCGTACAGCTAATTATTAGATTATAATATATGTTGTACTCATACATCATATAGTTTAATGCATGCACAAGTATTATGTGCACTCGCAGATACAACCAGTATGTCATAATCTGATGATGAGACATTATCTGATATTAAATATAGATGTGAACACGCCCATTATTATGATGCACCATCTAATTGATATAACACGTATGCTGTGATGGAGTGATCCCTCCACACCTTTTGAAGCATTGTTCTAAAGAGATTAATGCTGCCTTAACATAATAATAATAATCAGAGTTTAGGCATTAGCCTGGGTGAACGAAAAAGCAGAGCTTATCAAGTCGTTCACCCAATGTGATTGTGGGGGGGGGGGGAATATGTATAAAATTATAATAATATTAAATAAAATATTAGATTATAAAATAAAATTTCTATCCAGGATATCATTAAAAAAATAGTCATACAAAATCTACCTGGAATACTTTATATCGATTGCCACTCAAAGTCTATAAGGTGTATCAACTTGGAGGATTTGGGGTATCTATATCCAATGCCTTAAGGAACTTACTTTCGCCAAGAGTAAGAACACTGGCAACAATTGCCTCCACACAACAATTGCATCCTCATCCCCGACACGAACCATTACCGGTCACATAAATAATCAATACAAAGTACTCGTGAATATCTTATATTTAATATTTAATATTTAAAATAAAAATTTGACTTCCTGAATAGAAAATAATACTGAATGTTTAATAAAATTTAAATAACATTTAAAATGTAAGTAATTAAATTATAAAAAATATGTACAATTAAAAACTAAATATAAAAATAGAAATAAAAATTAAATAAAATTGCAAAAATCCCCAAAATCATTCTCATCATGTAAATAAATAATTGAATAATATGTACCTAAAATATGTACCAAAAATGTAAACCAATAAAACACTAATATTAAAATTGTAGATACATAAAGAACAAATTATAAAAATATATAAAAAAAAACTATAGGTAACTAAAAGCTATAAAAGCTATAAAACTATAAAATAAAATATATAAAATAAATACTGATAATATAAGGTAGCAAATAAATTAATTAATATATCACATAATACAAAAATTCAAAATAGTATATCTAAAATATAAAATTAAAATTAAAATTAATAAGACGAAATCATAAATGATTTAAAAATTGTTTTAAAATTAATTAATTTCGTAATTTTTCTTATTTTTGTGGTAATCTGTTCCACAGCATTGGACCAGTATTCGATAAACAAAATGCTTTTCGGTCAGTTCGTACTTTTATTCTATGAAACAGATTTCCATTATAAGATATAGCTTTATATAATAATTGTAAATTCTTATGTAAAATATTATTCCTAGATCGAAACATAAATTTTATACTATTCATTTTTACAATATCGTCAAATTAAGAAAATTAGAAATAGTATAGAAATTTGTATACACAGAATTATTATTACAAATACAATTTATTGCTCTTTTTTGTAAAATGAAAATATTTTTTAAACTGGATTTGAAGGTATTCCCCCAAATATTTGAACACTAATTAAGATGTGATAAAAATAAAGCATTATATAATAAAATTAAAGATTTCATATTACATTTATTTTTAACTTTGTGTAAAATTGCAATTGTTCTAGAAAGTTTACTTGAAACATACAATAACATATATCGCTAAGCATGTAGGCCTACATATATGTAGGTTTGATTTAAGATATGTATGTGTGAGTGTGTGTGTGTATGCAAGTGTGAAATAACAAACAATTCAATGATGTAATCTAATATACATCTATGTTCGATAGTAATAAGTAATAATTCACCAGCTTTCATGAGAATTCCTATGCAGTTCCTACGTGAATTGGCCGAGTGGGTTCCCTAAATAAACGTGCATCAAATATATTAGACTATGCATATGCAATATGTTTATGATATTATATATATATATATATATATATATATATTATTATTGTTATTTTTATAGTTATTTTGTTGTAGTAATTTCATCTCATCCCAGAACATGCTGAAGTGTTCACTTATAACCATACATGGCTCTAATGTCCATTTGAAGCCGATCCTATGTTAAGGCATCCATGATTTTAATGAAAGGGGATACTTTATTTATACACAATATAATATCACTTCTAAATATTATTAATATCTATTTTATTGTTCCGGACGAGGCTTGAAACCGTGTCCTACTGCTTGTATGTTTGACGCATTAGCGAACTGAGCCATGCAGTATGTTTATATATATATATAGTCTGGGGTTGATGGCTCAGTGTGACAACCAAAAGCTAGCAAGCCAGAGGTACCGGGTTCGACTCCAGGCAGTTCTTGTTTTTATCTTGTGTTTATCAAGAACATAATATATGATAAATCAAAACACAAGAAAAAAAATGTTACTATTTGTATTGTATTTTCCGGGCCCCTCGCAGTTATTTATAACATGTATAAATATATGACTTCTTGAGAGGTCCATTTGTATCCGCTATTTGTATTGTATTCAATATATATATATATATATATATATTTGTGATTTCAATAAATATAATTATTATATATATATATAGATATACCTCAAGATTAACAAGTTAGTATTGATATAATAACTAATGCATGTCATTTCACACATATTATGTAGTAATACACATGTCCAATAAACATAGTAATCGATAATATAAGTGTCAATCTCATTTAAATTACTATACATTAATAGAAATCCTACTGCATAGTCAATATGGTGAAATATTACTATAAAGAGGAATACATATGACTAGCAATACTTATATTGAACACAACCTATCATTTGTAACTTTATGCGCATTAATATTTGAATAATTATTTTTTTATTCTATTATTAATAAATACAAATATTCCTATTAATTGAATAGGTAAAGTATATGAATTTAAACAATATATTAATTTAAGGGAACTGAGACTTTGTCTATGATTTCTTGATACTGGCATATTCATAAATAATAGAATTATAAATTAGACCTATGTATAATGTATGATATGCCTATATTCATGTATTATATAACTTATAATTTATACATTATTAATTTTATATTTTAATCATTAAAATAAATGCGCATAATAAAGATATTACATCAATATCGAATTGCTTCATTAGCATATAGTCTCCACAAAATAAATATTCTGATATTTAATTATTATAACTTAAAATTTCTCTATTTAATTGTATATTTAATTATATCTCTAATATCATAGGCAGTTATATATATATATATATATATATATATATATATATATGGCTATGTAGTTCAGATGGCTTTGGCGACAGACACACAAGCAGTAGGACACGGGTTCGAGCCTCGTCCGGACCATTAAAATAAGTCTTACAATAATATTTAGAAGTGATATTATATAATTGTGTATAAATAAATGATCAGCTCTTGTTAAAAACATGGATGCCTTAACACGAGAGCGGCTTAGAAGGGACATTATAGCCATATGATTATAAGTGAAAACTTAATCTAAGTTCCTGGATTGGATGAAAGGACTCCAGCAAATAAAAATAACAATAACAATACATATATGTATATTTATATATATATATATATATATATATATAATATATATACATATATATTTATTTATATATAACCATTTTTACGCAGCAGTTGAGTATAATGTTGAGATTTTCAACAGTTGCATTGCTCTCCACTTCCAGAAAGTCAAACACATGACCAACAGCAATTACATGTAAGTCTGACCTTTGCAAGGGGTTATCAGTTGTACATGTGATTGCAATGTTTAGATTGTCGTACATATCTCGGTCGATGTGGCGGAGATCCTTCACGTTGTGATCTGTAAACCTGGATCTCATCGATGACTCCTGTGTGAGGGTGGGGGTATGTGTGGTGTAGGGTGTGGGTAGTATGGTGTGGGTGGTGGAGTATGTACGCGTGTGTGCGTGTGCATGCATAGCATAGAGTAATAGTTAATGCTGTGACGGTGGTAGTGGTGGTGTTTGTATCAGCGCCAGGTATACCATTGTGGAGTGGATCATTTCTTCACCGATACCCTGGATCATTTCATTATGACTCACTATTTCTAAAGAGGCTTCATTATTTCTGATGAAATGGATAAATATTATGTATATCCTGAAATATATGTGTACTATAGTACTATAGTATATACACATATTTTGCGAAGTAAAGATATATCACTTTATATCTACGAATGTAATTAATATTAACTCTTGTCACTGTAGTAATAGTATCGAAATCACTAAACTAGATGTAGGTGTCTAAAACAATGTTTTCATTGTTCTATTAAAATACATGCAATATAAATTAGCTTTTACTAACATCATAGATATTTATAGCATTTAAAATAAACATATTTTATTTAGTTGTATATATATATAATAATTGAAAATAATATTTGTACATTTAAAAAATGTATAATTTTATACAAATTTACATTATAAACAACGAAATTGTCAGAAATATAAACCTATGTAGGTGGCACTGTTCATGTGTTGTTTACACAATAGAATTACACGATTTCGTGTAAGTGTTATATCTTTGCGTAGAAACATCTTTGGTATATACATGTTATATATATATATATTAATGAATGGTTAACGACTAACTACTTAATACGTACTACTATATCACTAGTACTAATGAATATATGAATTATATATATGGTTGTATAGCTACGGATAGTTATGTAATAACTTATGGGCGTACCTGTATGTCAGATGTTCCGTGTCATCATAGGTATTGCTGAATGTACTGTTCGGAACGGAGTGTTCACACGGGCTGCAATTTACATCTACGTCATTGCAGTGTGCAACTTTTATCTGGTTCACCTGCAGTAGTATTATGTTTTACTGATTATTGAATTAATAGACTGAAGGATATCAGAATATATAATTATAGCTTATACTAGTAGGTTAATATAAGAATATTATTATAATAAAAATATAAAAATTGATGATATAATAATAATAATAATAAAATAAGAAAATGTAATAACAATAAGGATGTAATACAGGAATATTAATACTGAATATATATATATATATATCAATAATAATAACAGTGCACATACTAATAATATAGATACTGTATTACACGCACTGTACACTGGTAATACGCTTGTGCGTATGTCTAACACACGGAATGAGACCTACCTTAGTAAGGATGACATCGTTGTTCATACATGCTTCATCTACATCTGCTACTTGTCCTGTACTCTCTTGGCTAACTTTGTCCATAGAGACATTACTTTTCCTATTCGAATTACATATATATATAAATATATAGTAAGCATTTACATATTATAATGTATCTATATAACATCTATTGTAAGTATTATTTTACATAATATATTTTCTTGTGAAATAATGTTTGGATTATGTATAATATATATAATGTTATTATTAAATTATACATAATTTATATTTTATAACAAGGGAAGAACATCTGCTCGGCATATCTGCAATGGTTACCTTTTGTACTCCAACTAGATACTTTCAGTGGTATATTTAATTAAATGTCAATGATTTCAATCTTTGAAACAAATATATCAGACATATTGATTTATAATATTCTTTCAAATTTGTACATTTATATATAAATATTTTATTAAATACATACGAATTAATTATAAATTAGGCTTGCATTTAACAATATATGTTTATATTATTTATGTCGATATTACAAATAATATAATGTATATTATAAATATATTATAAATTAATTTCCAATATAATCATATTTTAAATATTGATATAAAAACGAATTTTCGCATTGATAGTTGTATTTTAAAAAATGTGTACTCCTGGATCATAATGCAATACGGTATAATCACTCAAGTGTACAATAAGAATTTCACAAAATATGTGTCCTGTCCTTGATTATACATATGGTACATATTTATTGATTAGATAACTAGATAACTATATATATATATATATATATATATATATATATATATATATAGTTATATAATACAATAATAGTTATATAATAGATTGAAGACTTACTGATGATTCATATCTGGGGAGGACACGTTGCATTTATATCCTGATGACTCATTGTTATTGTATTTACTGTCGTGTTCATTAGATGTATTCTCATGCTGTAGAGAAATAGATAATTAGTATTGAATTGTTAGTGGTGAACAATGCCATAGGTGTATGATGGGAACATGTGTCAGCTGTGATGTCACGTGTGTGTGTCAGCGTGTCACTAACCATTTTCAGTTGGGCAAATGAGTCCATTACGTCATTTAATGACGAAATCGTCGATTCCGTTTTATTGTTATTGTTCTTACTCATTTTGATAATCGAACTAAATAAATATTATAATATATATATATATATATATATTAATAAGGATGCTACATACGTCACGTATGATATGGATAACTACATTACACATACGGTTGGGTACTAATGTACCCATCGCGTATGCGCGTGTTGCACTAGATTATCACGTGACATCACGTTCGTGTCACGTGTTATCTTATTTACATATTAGGTACATGTTAAGAACATGTTCATGTTAGGTTCATGTTAGGTACATGTTAAGAACATGTTCATGTTAAGTACATGTTCATGTTAGGTACTTGTTAAGTACATGTTCATGTTAGGTACATGTTAAGTACATGTTCATGTTAGGTGCATGTTAAGTATATGTTCATGTTAGGTACATGTTAGGTACATGTTAGGTGCATGTTAAGTACATGTTCATGTTAAGTACATGTTCTCCATGATTATCTACTACATTATTACGGCTACGAGGTTAAATGAAACACATGCAAATATTGAATTCAACATTAAGGGCATTCTATATGTATTAAAGGTTGAATCAACGCTTCAATTAACTTCATAACATAATGTAATGAAATTATATATATATATATATATATATATATCTTAAACTACTGTTAACTCAATATTTTCGTTTATTAGGATAGCTATACCTATAGGATATACTTATACATATGTGTAATGTATAGGCTAGGCGTATGTAACATTATGTACACCTATAATATGTATGTATATTTATTTGTGTCAAGTAATGTGATTTAATTAAAAATGAGATAAGATATGAATACAACAACATATATATATATATATATATATATATATATATATATATATATAGAAGTCGACAATGTTGACTATATATAGTCTATAGACTTATAAGGGAAATGTAAATTATTTAGAATTTATTTTATATATATATATATATATATGGAATATACATTAACTAAATTTACTTTAAATACACTCGGACTTAATAATAATAAATGTGTTGCCTATATTGAATAGATAATGTATAGGGTCGAAAGTTATAGCAATACTATTATAGTATTATAGTAGTATACTATATTATATAGTTACTATACTAGTAGTATACTAACTTAGTAACTAAGTATACGATAATATATAATATTCACTATTATTATAATATGTATAATAAGTCACTATAATAGTGTTAACCTGTATTTGCAAATAGGTCTATTCCTTACGAAGTATAAATAATAATGTTGTTTTGATTTAATTTAGAATTATGTAATTTGATAATATTATGAAAAATTAAAATTAAATTCGTGTTTAATTATCGAAATGAAATTTTTCATTTCAGAAATATATATATTTATATATTGGTAAATGGTACCTCGAGGCAAATCTTTTTAAGAAGATAAATATAATATATATACTTTTAATATAGTAATAATATTATTGTCAGTTGGTATCGTACAATTATAAATAATATCGTCAAGTTAGTTTACAAAATACGTAATATTGGTGTTGCCTAGCAACATAATATTAAATATATTTATTATTTTTTTTTTTTAATCTTTGGTATTTATAATTAGTGATCAGAATTTAATATTAAGATAATATATATATAATATATAAGGATTATATTAATATTATATATATAATATATTAAGATTATATATATATATATATATATATATTTATTGTATATTATTTATCAGTGGGAAATGCTAGCGGCAAATACGTTATATATTGTTCGTACCTTAAATGTCTATGAATAGTGGTATCAAATTGACAAAATGTGAATGTGTTATATACATTTAGTTCATTACACTTTATATCACATATATATATATATGCTATATCATATATCTATGCTTATATCATATATATATATAGGATAGGATAGGATAGGATGGTTTATTTATACACCAAATATGATAAAGAAAGATTACCCTCACTGGTGTTGTGAACGAACAAACAAAACGAAACAATAACATTAAATAAGGTAGCAATATAATATATAAAAATAGAGATGGAACCAGATCAACATCAAGGAGAGGGTTACTTTAAGTTTAAATTAAATAGTCTTTGAGACTATTAGCAAACATGTGAGGCGACTTCAATCTTCGTAGGCGGTAAGGCAACAGATTCCATGTAGTAGGAGCCATGCTTGTAAAGGAGCGAGAACGCATCACGTTACGAGTAACAGGTAAGTCAAGTAGTGTGGCATCAGACGAGCGCAGATGTGGGAGGATGTTGCGACGAGTGAGCAATCCACGTAAGTATACAGATCTGCCTAGGAATAGTGTTTTATGTGTTAAGCTGAGAAGCCTAAATTGACACCGTTTTCTAAACGATAGCAATTTCATATTGCATTGGTGGGTGTAAGTTAAAGTATGATCGCGTCGCTTAAGCCTATGAATTAATCTTACGGATGAGCGAATAATTCGGTCAACTTTAATAACTTCAGAGTTCTTAATTCCGTAGAATAGAGAACAGCAATAGTCTATTCGAGATAATACTAGGGCGTTGAGAAGGCGCTTAGTGATGTTGGGCGAACAATAGTTTTTAATGTGACGAATTTTTCTCAAATAGAGATTAGCGGATTTAGAGATTGCATTGATATGAGCACCGTACGATAGAGTACTATCAATTAAAACACCAAGATTGCGCACAGATTCAGAAGGTTTAATTATTATACCGTCAATTGACAGAGTAGGGAAAGTGACAGGTACCTTCGAGATGTTAAGAAGTTCAGTTTTGGAAGTATTGACTAAGAGTTCATTAGTTAGTAACCAGTAAGTGATCTCAGAGGTACAATCTGATAGCTCAGAGTTAGAGTTCATAGAGTCAATGGGCAGTTTCAGTAGTAGTTGAATGTCATCAGCATATATGTGGTAATAGATATTAGGGTATTTGCGAATAATATTAGAGATAGGACGTAAGTATATAGAGAATAGAAGTGGCCCAAGAACTGACCCCTGAGGGACCCCTTTAAGAATGTTGGTGGGAGATGATATGAAGTCATTGATTTTGACAGACGAAGTTCGATCAGTGATGAACGACATCAGCCACTTAAGGGGGGAACCTTCAATACCAAGTTCGATGATACGGTTAATTAGGATCGAATGGTTGAGCATGTCAAAGGCACTAGAAAGGTCAATCAGGAGTAGTTGTACGCAATGAGACGAGTCAAGCGAGTTATGAATCAGGTCAGTGACATGTGTGAGGGCAGTCTCAGTAGAGAAAGATTTTCTATAAGCACTTTGAAAGTAATCAAGCAGATTGTTATTTTCAAGGTAATTGATGAGCTGACGACTGACCACACGTTCCATGATTTTACTTAATATTGGAAGTTGTGAGATCGGTCGGTAATTGGTCAATACATCTGGATCAAGATACGATTTTTTTTTTATATATGCTTATCTCATATATATATATATATATATATATGCTTATCTCATTTATTGTTATTGTTATTGTTATTTTTATTTGGTGGAGTCCTTTCATCCCATCACGAACCATATATGGCTCTAAAGCCCATTCGAAGCCGATCTCGTGGTAATGCATCCATGGTTTAAACGAGAGCCGATAATTTATTTATACACAATCATATAAGATCACTTCTAAACATTATTTTAAGATATATATTTGAATGGTCCGGATGGGGCTTAAACCCATGTCCTACTGCTTGTGTGTCTGACGCCCTAGCCAACTAAGCCATACATGCAGTTGTTATTAATATCAATGCTTATTATATTATATATATCTAAATTAAAAATTAGCAATAATAAAATTATGGTATTTCTATAGAAATTATCATTTTATACAATTACTTCTATATATTTTATTAATAATCTCTCTATTTTACTATTCACATAATTAAATTCTATATAAAGCAAAAAAAATTAATATTATAATTATAATAGTTTTTATGTTCTATATGTTTGAATGCATATACCTAGAGCGAAATAATTATTTCGAGAAAACAGCGTTTGAAGTTTGACAGCATAAAAATGTAATATTGAATAGTATATAATAGCATTATCGTATCGTCAAAAAACACATTTTTATGCAATTTCTAGACTGAATTCATGTCTAATTTTTTTACAGATAATAAAAAACACTACAATAAGTATTATTATGTAATACAAAAATATTAAAATAAATAAAGTAGCATCACTTTAAATGTTAGGATCCCCTTAATACAAAAATCTTATAACCAATCAGCGCGAGGCGTATGAAATATTCTGAATTTCATAAAAATCATGTCTTTATCAAATTAATACCACTAATGAAGCTACATCTAAAAATGTTATTATTTATATACTTAACTTGTATTATTAATTGATAAATTAATACAAATTAATAATTAAATTATATTAATTATTCATAAAATTTATTATAATGTAATTATACAGTGTCTGATTGATTCATCAATAATATATAATTTATCTAGTGGTATATAGGGTATCCGTATTATAACATAGGGTGCCGTATTATGACATGGGTACCGAATTCGGACACCCCCATTATCTATATATATATAAATAATAGAATAAGTAAATTAATATAAATGGATAATAATACCCGTATAAAAATAATAATATAATATATATTGCATAGAATTATAACTCTATTTAATTAAGGATATTTAAAAAATATATATATGTATATATATATTAATATATATGTTTCATATATATATATATATATATATATATATATATATATATATATATATATATATATATATATATATTATTATTATTATTATTAAATAGTTTATTGACTAACAAAACATTATATGTTTATCGGCGTCATATATAATAAAATAAAAATAAACAAAAAATAATAGTAAAGAACGAAAACTAGAACAATACATAATAACGAGAACAATGATATTAAATGGAATTACAAATAAAGAAAATATTTATATAATTTACGTTTAAATAATGACTCAGATTTAGTTATACGTATATCAGTTGGTAATAAGTTCCAATATTTTGGTGCTGCAACAGCAAATGCTGCTTCAGAAAATCTCGTAGAAGTAATTGGTTGGTGTAGAACCATTGTGGATCCAGAGCGGCGAGGTCGGGAGTCGGAACGAATTGAAATTAACGTAGCGAGATATTCGGGAATAGATCGGTAAATGGCTCTTTGCGTTATGCACAGGAGACGAAACTTGCATTGAGAATGAAACGGAAGCCAACCAAGAGAAATCATCAGAGATGTAATCGAAACATCCATACGACGTTTGAGCTTGTACAGTATTCTAACCGGACGACGTTGAATATTTTCAAATCTGTGCATTAAATAAAGTGGGAGAGTAGTATATAATGAGCAACAATAACGAATTCTACTGAATACAAGGGAGTCGAGTAAACACTTCGTTAAGTTATAAGTAAGTTTATTACGTATCTTTCTAATATTGTAAAGATAATAGTTAGCTATACGAATTACATTTGTTATTTGCAACGATACATTGAACTTGTTATCAAAGGTAATACCTAGTGTAGTCACTGATTCGGAAATAGGAAGGGAGCGTAAAAAAGGATGGGATATAGTTAAAGGGGAAGAGGATCTAGATAAAATAATGGTATTAGTTTTAGCCATATTTAATGATAATGAGTTAGTGGAGAACCATGTAATTAATTCATTAATGCAGTTATAAATAGTTAATTGAATAGATTCAGTGTTACATGATGGTGGGAAGGACGTATAAATTTGCAAATCATCTGCATAAAGATGATAATGTAGATGAGGATATTTAAGAAATATTGATCTAATAGGTAATATATAGATTATGAATAAAATGGGCCCGAGTACGGAGCCTTGCGGAACACCGTATGCGTTAGTAAATGGTTGTGATAAAGAAGAATTAATTTTAACAGAAGAAGTTCTATTTGAGACAAAGGACATGAACCAGTTGAGTACTTGACCATTAATTCCTATCTCACGCAGGCGATACGAAAGAATAATAAGATTAAGAGAGTCAAAAGCGCACGATAAATCTAGTAGAATAAGATAACATGGGCATTTGGTGTCAAGAGATAAAAGAATGTCACTGAAAATAAGGTTGAGGGCAGTTTCTGTGCTGCGGTGTGGGAGATAAGCACTTTGAAAACAATCAGCAATATTGTTTGTAGTTATATAATGTATTAACTGGGTTGAAACAACTCGTTCTAAAGTCTTTGATATTGACGAGAGTTGGGATATTGGTCTGTAGTTAGTCAAGTTTGAGTGATCTAAAGTCGGTTTTTTAAGTAGTGGGGTAATATACGAGTTTTTCATCGATTGTGGAACAGTAGAAGTAATAAGAGATACATTGATAATATTAGTAATCAAACCAATTATATAGGGAGAAATGGAACGAAGTAAGACCAATGGAACAGGATCTAAAGGGGAGTGAGATTTGAGGGAAGTCACTAATGAAAGAACAAATGCCTGAGATGGAAGGGTAAAACAAGACCAATGATTTGAAGAGGTAATGAAAGTAACATCAAATAGTGCGACATCAAATCTTGGGAGAGAATCGATAACATTAGATATCTTTCGTTGAAAGAAATTGGAAAAAGCATTGCACAGATAGGAGTCAGAATGATCAGGAAGGCGTCTATTCTGATCTCGACCGATTAATTTAAATGAAAGTTGAAATGCTTGTTTGGAAGACATACCAAAGTTATTTAACTTATCAGTAAAGTAGGAGGATTTTAATGTGATAAGTTTAGTCCTATAGAGTGAACGGCATACTTTGAAAGATTTAAGATCAGATTCAAGGTTAGATACTTGATATCTATTTTGGAGTTTTCTAAGTGTTCGACGTAGGTTTACTAGTTCATTGTTAAACCAAGGTGATTTGGAAAATGATCGATTAATGGATTTAATGACAGGAGCAAATATTTCAAGAGAATTTGAGATAGCAGCATTAAAATTGTCGTAAAGAGAGTCAACTACGAGCAACGACTGAGGATTATCAAGTTGTGAAAATATAGAATTTACAAATGAAGGAATGTTAATAGCAGATATCTTCCTAAAAGAACGCTCTGGTCGGGGAGAGGTAGATGTTGGTAATATCAACTCAAACGTAACTACAAAGTGATCAGAAATTAGAAAACTTTGAGAAGGAGATGAAACAATGTCACATGAAGATGGTGATATAACTAGATCAATGCAATTACCATTCGTATTAGTGGGAAAAAGTATATGTTGCGTGAGAGAGAACTCATTGATCAAACTTTTTAAAGATGATGCAGCAGGATAAGATCTATTATATTGTGTGTTGAAATCGCCAAGAATTATAGTGTTATCTGAAGAGATCGATTCAAAAATAGATGTTAGATCAACTAAAAATTCAGTGATACTAGAAGAAGGAGGACGGTAAATTAGAACAAAATATATTGTACAAGAAGATGGAAACTTAAGATTGCAGATCATCATTTCACACGATGAGAAAGACGGAATGGTAGTGGAGACCAGTTTCAATTTAGATGAGTAAATTAATGCAAGACCCCCACCACGACAAGGAATAGATCTATTAGCAATAGTTATATTATACCCTTGAGGTATTAGTTGTGATGATAGAGCAGTGTCTTTATCAGTCAGCCAGGTTTCTGTAATTGCCGTTATAAGACATTTTGAATCAATAATAGATTGAGCTATAATATCAACTTTATTACGAACAGATCTCGAATTAATTAATTGAAATAAATACTTATAATCATTATGATAACAAAGTCAATCAGAGGGAGAAGAGCCTTTTTTGGATTTCAGATAATGTTCATATGAATTTGACCATTGAAGGAATTCATTTACATCAGGGATATATGGATTTGATTTCCAATCGATACCATATGTTTCCGAGTTACTTGTATTAATCAAATTACGAAGTTGATAAGAAAGACTGCGCATATTAAGTACACACTTAAATTTCGTCAGAGAAGATTTAGAAGCGTGGAAGTAAATACGTCCAATTTTCATTATATCACTGGCAATGAAAGGACGAATGAATAATGATTTGAAATCAGTTGGTTGAAGATCAGATCTAGAGTTAATTAAACTATCAATTATGCATGATGAAGATACTACTAGATTAGCATAGTGAGAAATGAATGAGTAATCTGTAATGGTATTAGAATCGAGTTCTAGTTGTTTGAATAGTGATTTAATGTATGTAAGATTTCTATTGTCAGGTGAAATATGCTCAATAACAACCGAGGGTTGAGAAGAGCATGACAAAATGTTAGGAGTTGGTTTAGTAACGGTAGGTTTATGCGTCGGTAATGTTGATTTAACGATATCACTAAAAGATTTAGAGGTAGTTTTATTTAATGTATCTGGAAGTGAGGATAAGGCGGATGAAATATTATTAAGAATAGTTGAAGTGTTTGACTTCATAGTGTGAGATGATTTTTTAAATGAAATTATTTCTGAATTCATTATGTCAAGTTTTTGATTAATATTTGTAGTAATATTAGTAAGGTAATCAAGTTTATCATCATTGGTATTAAATTTAGGGTTAGTTAATTCAGTAATATTTTCAGTTGGTTTAACTATACACGATTCACATATAAATTTAAAGTGTTGCGAAGATAGAATATAAATCGCATATTTCGACTGGGAAATATTCGTATAATCATTTGGTAGTATATACGTATTATACAAACATTCAAAGTGAATTGAATATCCACAAGCGCATTTAATACATTTAGTATTTAATGGTTTTGTGCATGAATTACAATCCATTATATTGTATGATATGATTTAAAGAAAGAAATCACTGAAGCGAAACGTTCAGAAAATCAATAAAACAAAACAATACAATTATAAATATCAGTATAAAATACTTACATATATATATACATATATATAGATACAGCTAAATATGTGTATATATATTCACATAGATACACACATACATAAACATAAATATATATATATGTATTGATTAATAAAGTTAATATAAGCACACAGGCAATATAATTATAAATATTAAATAAATATAAGATACGTGATAAATAGTAACTAAACTCAAGGTACCGACGGTTTAAAGTGCGGGTAACCGACAACCAAAGCGAGCCAGGCACGGGAGATCCTCCTGGACGGGTACCGAGTAACACGTAAACGTTGACCAATTTATGAATGTATGATGAACGTACAGAAACGATGTAAATGCGTCACAATAATGTTGTAATATTTGTTATTGTCAAACAATGCGAATCAAATGAATAGATAACACGACCGTTCACGGCGAGAGGCGAAAACAGAATGCATTCCACTATATATATATATATAGTGGAATGCATCTAAACTAACATATATGGTACTAAAGAAGTAACTAATCGAGATGCTAGATTATATATATTTGTGTTATTGTTATTATTGTTATTTTGGTGGAGTCCTTCCATATGGCTCTAATGTCTCTTCGAAGCCGCTCTCATGTTAATATATTTATTTTTTAATGAGAGCCGATCATTTATATACAGAATTGAATAATATCACTTCTAATTATTATTTAAGAACTATTTCATTGGTCAAGAAAGGGATTGAATTCGTTTCCTACTACCTGCGTGCCTGGTTCCTTAGAAAACTTAACAACATAAACAGTTTTATATAATCGTAAACATTTATATTCGATATTATACTACCAATATAAACACATTGGTATAATACCATAGTGAATATATATGTTAATATATATTGTCGATATCTATTAATTACATTATGTATCATACATACAATCATATAATTAATTACTCTCATATATTATTATAAATAGTATATATAAAAAGTATATACAGTATACTGTTCTATAGAGTGAATGTAGATAATCTGGAAATAACATACATATATTTAGATTTAAGAAACCACAACATTTCTTGATTATAATATTAATCGATTACGAACGCTCTATTTAATTATCAGTATTATTTAATGTACACATATATGTAGGGTTATGTCTATTTTGAGATAAATTAGTTGTCAAATTAAATAATTTAAGTCGAATATCAGATAAATAAACGTATACGGTAATATATATATATATATATATATATATATATATATATATATATATTATATTAGTGATGCAATAGAACTTAGGTCTTCGAACTTCGAACTGATACTCAAGCATTTCGAACCGATATTGAGACTCAATAATTATAAAATTTCGAACTCGGACTCGAACTGATACTCTATTTCGAACCAATACTATACTCAAATTATTGACTTTAGTATACTATGTGTTAATATTATATTTTGGATATGTATATTTGTTTGATATTGTGGATTTATATATTCATGGTTTTAAAATAAATGTATATACATGAGTAACTAATCCTCCAGAAAATATATCCTAAAAAATAATTCATATATCTATATTTATATACAATATTTACACTTATAAAATGTGAGCATATATAATTAGTATACTCACATTTTAAATCAAATTGATATACATTTTTAAAATAATAACATATCTTCATAAATTAGTAATTCCGATATTAGTTTTTATTTTAAATACTTATCATTAATATGATAATCATATTAATAATTTCTGAAATCATTGTTATAGCCGCAGATATTTAAAATAATATTATTTATATATATATATATATATATATATATATATATATATATATATTAGTATTACAATCGAACATCGGACTTCGAACTTCGAACTGCTATTGTTACTCAATAATAATAAAATGTCTATATCGGACTCGAACTGATACTCGACTATTTCGAACTGATACTATTGATAAGATTGCAACACTAATACATATAAACCTACATATATTTTCAAATTGTACGAATTGATATATATCTAGACAAAGGGTACCTCTAAAACTTACATAACTCTGTATATGTGTAAATGAAATGAAATAATCAAATAGAACGCACATAATCTATCACTAATATAATGAATAATGTTGGATTTTCCTTACATCTAAATATAGAAATGTTATTTCCAGAGTATCTCTATTTTCATTTACTATTTTTATGAGTATACTTATTATTATAAATGATATATGTAAGGTACTTACACAAGTGTGATTAATATATATTGATAAAAAAACATAGTTATTTAGTTTCCATTAAAATATACCTACAAGAATATATTCTGAAGAAAATGTATACATTTGGATAGCCTATAGGCTATATGGTATACCACATATTTATATGTATATACGTGGATAGTGTATTGAGATGTATATCAAGAGAATATAATATCTTTTTAATAAGTAATCATCTTATTTACTAATTGATCTCTGAAGTCAGATGATATATATAGGTGTATTAGAGTAGATATAGAACTCCCGTATGCAACGAATGAATTTTGATATTAATTGTTTATATATTTACTTCTGAATATTACTTTGAATGCTAAAGATGAGATATACTATATAGAGATTTGAAACTCTACTGTTAACTATTATAGTTATTGTGTATTCGTATACCTACGATAAATATTGTAAACGGGTCTTTTTAAGAGAACTCATAACAATACAATATATTGGAAGGTAAACTCGTGTCGAACCCGTTTATTGACCTTACCACATCGGTGATAGCTGTGACGGGTTATAAAGACTAAATACCCTAGTGAGAGAGACGCTATCAACTATATTATTCCACCTATTGTTATAATCACCAACGCGCTTAATTTTTTGTATACAATAAACCTAAACGCTTGAATTTCTGATAATTTATCATTAAATATTTTTATATTCCTATATTTTTATTATTTATTATTTGTATAGGTTTACTAATCAAACTTTCCTATTTTTTTCTATTATCACATTATTGTATCACTTATTTATGTATTACGTGGTTGATGTCTTACTAATCAGATTATTTACTAGAGTATATATATATATAATATATATATATATATATATATATATATATATATATTATATATAATATACTTAATTTATATTTAAATATACTTAATTTATAAGTATATTAATATTATCACTTTATAGATTCTGACTCTTAAATAAGTTGACTTAATATATAAGTATACTGGTTATAACCATACGAAGATTATTTATATTTAAAAATAAAACCGATTAGATATATAAATTAATTGTATGAAATATATTTATTTTTGAATTCGTATTTTACATAATATTAATATTAATTGATATCAAAATGTATATCCCACAATATGTAATACATAAACTTATATAAATAAAGGTATTATTTTTGTTGAAATATAACATTATAAATCTATATTATTCTATATAAATAATATAATCTATATCAAGCTAAATTATGGACATTCTCCATATTATTAAAATATTATAATAGTATTGCAATTAAATAAAAATTAAAAAATGTAGCTATTTCAAATATTACTAATTAATTATAATTATTAATGAATTTATTAGTGAACATGCAACATTATAATAGTGATATCGATAAGTGTTGATCTCTTGTGTAGCGGAAGTTCGTATTAGAAGGCCGTGACATTAAATCGCTAAAAAGTTATTGATAATTAATACAATTTTACTTTAGTTTAATTTACATAATATTTAATTTAAGTTTTAAATTATATATATATATATATATATATATATATATATAATATATACAAATATATATAGGCCTATGTGTCTTTTCGAAGAGTAGAATATATTCCAAGACGAACATATATGTTCCAATATGTTCTAATAAAGTAACAAAATAAGCGTAAATTAATATGAATATAACATAGATTGACAGAGAGGGAGCAGCCCGTATCTAGTAATTTCCATTAGGGGTAAAGACCCCCAGTGGTGTCCCCACCCTAATTAAAAACGATATATTTTCTATAATTGAAGGTTATAGAAACATATTGTCACTAATTAAAGGTAATTATTTACTTAATTATTACTGATATGGCAGCATATGCCAAATATAATTATAATACAATTATCGTATTTTAAAAAAGCAAAAAAAATTAATTTAATGAGTATTTTTTTATTAGTAACTTTAATTAACTTTAATTTATATTCATGTTATTCAATAGATTTAAATTAAGTTATGTAACATAAGTTTAAAATAAATAATATTTAATTATATAATATTATATCAAAACTTATTTTTAACTCATGTTCTACTAAAGTTGATTACAGTACGTTAATAATAATGCTTACAATTATATTAATATAAAAAACTTACACCATAACTTAAGTTTTGATGTAAGCTGAACGCTGCGCTATGCGTTACCTGTACACCGGTATTCAGCGATAGCTTTATTGTATTGTTGTTCGCATTGGCTCAGCACCGCCAGAGAAGCTATTTCCATAGATTGTGCAGTTGCCTGTTGAATAACATGTTGTATAGAGTTATATCAAGAGATGTGACATACTATTAATATGTATATCTATAGATAATACTCAATATATATATATATATATATATATATATATATATACACATTATTATTATACCTATTTTTAATATACATATAGGATATTTATAAATATTACTAAAAAATACGAGCATACCTATTAAAAACGAGTAATGATTACTAACGGTATGCAATTTATTTCCGGTAGTAATTGTAGACGAATAGTTATATATCTTATACCAATGTCTGCCTTGATGATCGTTTACTTCTATTCTAGGTAAAGCTCCCACGGTATTAAAATCGTATCTAAAGTTATTGTATATGAATGTTGTATAATTAAAATACATTTGCGAATACATAAATATATATCCAACTAAATTATTCATATATGATATGATGTTAAAGGTACACTCTATGTGTGAATGCGCATTTATGTGTATATTACTTACTTTTTATAATCAAATATATATATATATATATATATATTTATATATATATATTTATATATATATATTTATATATATATATATTTGATTATAAAAAGTAAGTAATTTATTAACATATTATAAAATCTCACAAGTGTTGAGAATATATAATAATTAAATTAAATTAATTTTCTAAAATATATAGTATATATATAGCCATGTGTATGTATATGCGTGTGTGTATATGTGTATGTATGTACGTACGTATGTATGTGTGTATTTGTGTATGTGTGAACACGAATTTAACAAATATATATTTTGAAGACTCTATTTTCTAAAATAAATACGTTCCAGCGAATAATAGTTAATGCTGCAGCGTGATATCGTGGTGTAAGTATCATCAGCTGCTATGCTTCAACGAAAGTGGAAACGGGTTGAGATGCGTTCGTTAAGAGTGATTTTAAACTTGATGTTGATGATGGATTCGGCTGCTTCATATGATTCATCAACATTTATATTGGGGATATTTATATTTTATTATTGAGAATACCTAACAATTTTTTTTTTGCTTTAGGTAAATATTGGCTGTGCGATTGTTCACTTTACACAAAAATTAACTTATAGGAAAATTCAACAACAAAAAAACAAATATGTATATTTTTCACATTTATAATTAAGATACAATCGTGACATTTTCAGTGTAATATGTGTAATGTGTATAGTAATATGTGTAATGTGTATAGTTTCTCTGAATGATATACAATTTATAAAAAAAATAATTTTATTTCAAGGATTTTTTTTTTAAATTATAGGATTTTTCAGAATTTTTGTTGACCTCTCATAATTTTGTACATAATCGTTATATTTGATAAATTTATAATATATATAATAAAAAAACAATTAATTAATCACTATATATTAAAATTTGACCGAAAAAATAATAACTACCCTGGTATTTTTTTAATTTTGTTAAAAATCATCAATAAATGACCATTTTTTCTGTGGATTGGTACCTTTACAAATTTTAAGATTTTTTTTCCTACTTAATCTTAAGATTTTATATTTTAACGTACATGTATTATAAATTTTAAAAAATGGCCTAATTTTTGGAAAATTTGTATATATATAAAATTTATTTTATTGTTTAAATTAATTATCTAATAACTAATATTGTAATAAGGGATATTATAGATAATATTTACTATATATTAATGTTATCTGAAACAGTATCTAATATGAATCTAATATGAAGCAGTATGATCTGTAAAATAAAATTACTCTCAGCGTTCGTCGCATATTTTCTACATTATAAATTGTTTACTAAGTTATATTGCGCGGTTAAAATGTATAATGTAACAGATAGGTAACGCACGCCTCTCAACCCGAGTCCACTTCTGTGTAACCGCATCCTATAACTTACCGTAATGTGCATTTCAAGTTGGGGATGAACACTTCGACCACGGTATATCTATCATATTCGGGGCATCTTACTAGAGAGCAGGTCAGATAGGCAGCACGGGCAGGGATTTTCTTTACGTAGCCGAGATACTTACCGTACAATTTATTTCGAATATTGCTACTAACTGCTTTCATAACATTGACGGGTTCAGTTGTCTGTGGATCATTATTAACGATACGGGTCAGAGTTTAAATCATCGATATAAACAACGTGGATACTCGATTCACACACGTAATACGTGTACGGGATAGATACGCGAATGGCATCTTAATTAATAAATTAACGAAATTGCATAAGTAATTTTTATATTATTCATAGTTAAAAAGTTTTATAAATGTCAATATTAAAATAGTAGGATTATCGTCGACTGTATACATGTGACTAGGATATGCATCTACTATATGTATCTACATACAATATTCATCTATGGATTAGATTATAAACTCAATAATATAGTTTGATATCTTCAATTTAAATACACGAAATCATGAGGAATGTTGATATGTTATATTTTAAATATGTAATTTTTTTTAGTATGGTACTACATTAAAATTGATCGTAAGTATACTATTAATTTATGACTTAACATTACGTACTTAACCGCCTGTGTGGCTCAGTTGGCTATTACACCAGACACACAATAAGAGGACGCGGGTTCGAGCCACTCCCGGAAAATTAAAATAGGTCTTAAGTTAAGACTCTAAACATAATATTATATAATTGTGTATACATAAATAATCGGCTCTCGTTAACAACATGGATGCCTTAACATGAGAGCGGCTTCGAATGGATATTAGAGCCATATGGTTATACGTGAAAACTTCATCTAAGTTCCTGGATGAGATTCAATGACTCCACTAAAATAAAAATAACAATATAAATAAATAAATAATAATAATTTAAAATTTAGTAGAAATAGGGGTAGTGGTAGTAGTAGTAGTAGTAGTAGTAGTAGTAGTAGTAGTAGTAATAGTAGATATTGATTGCAGCGCCTCTATCGTAAAGTTCAGTTTATTATCCACTTTATTGATATCGATGGGTATACGCGTTGCTAAGCCGTTGCTAAGCCGTTGCTAAGCGACGTTAATGCAAATGCGTACTTCGATTACAAAGTTATCAATAATATTAAATACTAGTGATGTAAATTATGCTCATTTTTGAAGCCTCGACTCAGTATCCTCAAAGCAAAATCCAAAAGCATCTAGTCGATCTCAGTCTCATTTTCAAAAGTATCGATGCAGTCTCAGTTTCATTTTAAATGCATCGATTTAGTATTATTTTTAAAATACACAATACATTCTCAGTAATGAAATATATAATTATAAAGCATAAATGCAATATCATATCTAAAATCATCAATGCAGTTAAGCAGTAAGGGGGAAAAGATACAGTTTAACTATAAACAATATATTCATATAGTCTCAGTATAAAAATGTATTTAATTATCTATGGAACCAAATGTATTTATCTATTATCAGGCCCTAATTTTTAGCAATTATAAAATGTATTGTTTAAATAAATGAAAATAATGTGGATACAAATTTATATTAGATATAATTATATGATAATAAATGAATTTAATAATATATACATAATTTAGTGATACAATATTGTCATTTAACTCTATTTATTACATTAAAAAGATGCCTGACCCAAGTTGAAATAATACAAAATGATTTTTACTAAACACAAATATTTTATTAAGTAATCCTTATAAAAATCTAGAAAAAATAAGAAATATATTTACAATCTCAGATTATAATCTCAGCACGACTCGGGATCGGTGAGAAATAATCTCGGTTCGGCTGATTAAATGTTATCATATATTTAAGAACATACATTTATGAAGAATTCTACATTTTAATCTTATATGCGCTATTTTATTATACATATTTACATTTTAAGTAAACTATATATTTCATATTAAAACGGTATATTACAAGGTAATTAATAATTATTAGTTATCATTGATGCCTACAGGTGTAATACTAACAAGAATACGTACGGACACGGCGCACATGGTGACTAGATTATTGTTCTTTACCCATGTTACACCAGGATCCATATGGTTCATAATGAGGAATCCAAAATTGCCAATTTTTCGGTATGTATTACTTGTTACTGGTCTTCCGATCTTGACAAAGGTCATTGGATTACGTAATATTATTGTAATGTGTTATATTATTGTTAATATGTTAGCATTACATGTTATTATTCATTAATAAACGATGTATTATTAATCACACAATATACATTATGTATTATGTACACTTGTACACGTATTACTTTTATAAACGTTACCCATATTTTAATAATCCAAGTTGTTATTATTTAATTTTCTAGAATTATTAATATTATCCCTGAATCATAATGATAGGTATTATTACCGTTATGAGGCACCCGTTATCCTAATCGATGTGTAAAGTAGTGTATATTTAATACATTAGTATACTCATTGTTCTAGCAACATAAAAGTAAGAAAAATGTTATATTCATTATATATATATATATATTTATTTATCTATAAATAGAATAACGATAACATATAGTAATAGTTTAAACGTACTTGATTATAATATAGCAATATAACGGCCACTCTTAATGATAATTCTTACGATAATCGCTGTGTGTATTCAGCACACACACACACATTGAGGTAGGCCGCACTTGTAAATTTCGCTCGAAAAATGCGATACGTTTCATCTATAAAACAGCGGTTATTGGCGCTAACTTTCACAAACTAACGCTCGAATGATCGCGAGTGATGTTGGCAGACACTTACAGCGTGTGCACCATCGATATAAATAAAGTTTCTTTATATCGATGGTGTGCACACGGTATAAGTGTATATATAGGAAGTACCTGGAAGTAATGCGCGGAATTCAGACAATCGCCGATGTTTCTGTGTACGGGTCCGACGTCCACCAAGGCTATTACATAGATGTCTTTATTAACGTTAATGAACTTGTATCCTGCGGGCACCATGTGTTTCGGGTTCACCTATGTGTGTGCATGTATGTGTGTGTGCGTGTGTGCGTGTGTTCGTGTGCGTATACGACGTGCACTGTATGTATGTGTACGGAGTTGGTAAATATACAATTTTGAATGAAAATCTATTTGGGATCAAAATTATTCAATATATTACAGATGTATTACATCACTTAAGTATCATAATTATCAGAAACCGTGTGTGATGAATTAGAAAATAAAATAATGTTATCAATTGATCTAAAAAGGCTATGGCACTTCAGATCATAATATATTGATAAATAAATAAGATAGTATTGTATTAGAGGTTTACCTAAAGTTCTATTAACAAGTTATTTATCAAACAGGTCACAATATTTAAAACTAAATGGAGCTATTTCAGATATTGAACACATATCATTTGTTGTTCCGCAAGTTTCAGATTTGGGCCCTTATTTTGTCTAATATATATTAATTATATGCCTAATATACTGAAATATTCTAAACCCATTTTTGCAGATGATACACCCAAGCAACCAAACACGTTGACCGTCAACGTAACATATATAACATGCGTTCCAATTTTGTATATTTTATAGGTCAAAAAATCACTTTGGATATAATTATTTTATATATTCAATATATGTTCCAATTTTATATATTTTTTAGGTCAAATAAACACTTTGGATATCATTATTTTATATATTCAATATATGTTCCAATATTTTATATTTTATAGGTAAAATAAACACATTGGATATTACAACAGCGATATCTATTGTGCAATATTATATTTTATAAAATATATCTCTTATCAATAAGAATTATTAATAGAATTCTAAATATAATTGTATAATATATACATACGCACACACATAATTAAATGTGCACATTTATTATAAGCGCATATATATTATAGTTACGTTATAGTATACTATAACTTAATATACGAGTGTATATATAATGCATATATATACTCATATATTAACACATAACCTATATGATTGATAAGCTTTACATAACGTTTATACACAAGCATTCATCAGAATATAATGTAGAACGTTCCTTATAAAAGTTCTAAGTGAACGGGAGTAATATCGCATCTTTTGTAACCCATTATTTATACTCCCGTTCACTTAGAACTGTTATACGTTCATTAATGAACGTTTACATTAAGTATAATGAACGTTTAATGTATACTTCTCTATAGCGCGGTATCCATAAGCGAGATTATAGTATAGTATAGTATAGTATAGTATAGTTACATCATAGTATTCAATGGCGGATCTGAATAAGTATAGTGGCTCTGTATACTGTTGTACTGACGACTTACCACCAAGTCCTGCTCGATTCTCATTTGCGTGATGGCGTTGCAAATAACCGGTACGCATGTCATACCCTGACTGTTCGTCAATTCCGACACGCTGGTAACGTAGCTCCCCCTCTGAAATGTTAAACCGTGTACCCTCACAGGACTTGACGGGTCGGCGAACCCCGTATCGTACGTGACCTTGACCTGAATATCGGGTCACGCGTCATTCAACGATTAATCCGAGGATGACGAACAGGCACCGAAATCATTCTAAATATTCAACTTAAAACATCGTTAATACATAGAAATTTACTAGTTCGACGCTATATGTGATATGTGATATGAGAACTGACATATAAGTTAGCGGATAAGTAATGCACGCTATTTACGCGGGTGTTGTTATTAGAAACGACACGCCCACTATTATTATATTACCATGTATTATTGTAACACGGAGAGCTACACCGCATATATCATGTGGCATTATTTATTTTTAAAATAATACTCGAAAAAATATTCAATCGCGTATCAAAAGAATCATATTACAATTAACATTATTGTATCGTATTTGTTCTATTATTAGGATACTTATCAAATCTATATTTATACGAGCTAATAACAATAAACAAGCTAATAAGTGATTTTAATACAAAACAATATAACTATACTATTACTAACAGCCACAAAACAATTACTTCCAAGTTTAGGCAGTGCATAAGACGGCTTTCCAGCGGGAATTACAATTTTTCCTATTTTTAAATCAATATATTTATGTAAATTTTATATATAATTTTAATTTTATTAAACGAATATATGTATTAAGTAACATTACATGTATATACCAAATATTAATATCTATAAATAATATATATAATAAGTATACTATAATAAGTATTACAAACTGATAGAATTTGTATTGCTCTATAATATGTTATAAAGTATAAACATATATTACTGACGTGTTATAAAATATAGATTATATTATATACGTTATAAGAAAAACATTAAAATAAACCATTTACGATGATGATATCTCTCTTTGTTCTGTTATGCGTGTTATGCGCATGATCAAAACTATCTGTGTTATTTATCCGGCCACCACCCCTTTCTAGGTCGGCTGATGATTCTGCTCGAAGTGCTGCAATAAGCGTTAACAATATTTTTGAATATCACAGTGTATATTATAGCACGAATTCAGACATATAATAATTTAATTATATTTATTAAAATAGGATTATTATAATATACAAATTGTATATTTAAAATATTAATATTAATTAATTGATTTTTTTGATTTTATTTTCAATGTAATATTGATAATTTAATTAATTGTAATATGTTTAAAAAAATCATTCTTATCATTATTTATAATAGAGTTATTACTTGTCTTACTTATTCCTGAAAATTAACTATAATTAAAAATAACGCCTCACATGTGGATATAAATATAATATATTAATCTTCCATCGTGTTCTAATACAGTTGGAAGATTATCTTTTGATTTATATATTGAAATGTTTATAGTTCTCCAATTTTCAGTTTGGTTATTGTTAGTGAAAATATTTGAATAATATTTATTTTTTTCATATTTCATATTTTTTATTAATTCGATTTCTTATTTTTTAATTCTCTTATTTTTTACAATTACCAATTTTATACAAATTTTATATTTCTTTCTTATATCATTTTTAAATGTGGATGATGAGCATGGATTAATATGATGTTTTTTATCTGTTATTAGAAGTCAAAGGATAGAATTTGTTGATTATTGTATCGACTTCCAAAATAAATTTAGCATATTATAAAGAATGATCAGATACACATTATTAAATTAAATACATTATTCCCAGTTATGATTGGAAAGCTCATTATTAAGTAAGTTAATTTATATATGTATATATATATATATATATATATATATATAAGATAATATGTTTTTAATGTATATATATAATACATTTTAAAAGTAACATTATAAAATAAAAGGTTAAGAATGAAAACTATAAATAAACAAATTTTGTGTGTACATTTATTAATACTGTTTTTTTTTAATAAATAAAACAATTTTACATTTCCTGTTTACATTATTATTAATATTATTGTATGTATTTCCTAGTATCTGCTATGTTTATGTAAACAGAAATTCAATTAATAATACGACATCGAATATACATTACTTTTAGATTCTTTACACTTTTAATCTATGACATTTAAATTTGTTTACAATTTTATTTTTAAATATATTAATATGTCTTTACAATTTTACTAATGCCTTTTAAATTATATAATTAAATTATTAAATACATTTTACATGTACATAATACCTAATGGTAATCTATTATATTTAGATTCCTTTAGATAAATGGTATTCACAGTGTATTTAAAATTAAATAATATAAAGATATAATAGTATTTATATATTGAACTAATACATTATATTTATACATATCTACATTGTATACTAATTATCATTCAGCTTGTATTATACTTATTGATTATATATTTTAATATTTTTATTTAAAATTGTTGTTGTCTACAATGCCAGTATCTCAAAAAGAAGAAATCAATAATCAGAGAATTTCTATCTCAGATTTAACTAGTATAGTCAATAATTTAGTATCAATAATTAATATTTATTAATTAATTAATAATTATTAATTAATAATTAATAATTATAATCAATAATTAATAATAATCAATTATAATTAACAAATTATAATTTGTCTGAATTTATTAAAGTTACAAATATTTCTTAAAATAACCTAATATATCAATACTTTCAATATTACTTAATGTAATGAAAATGTGCTTTTCAAAATTATATTAGCTTTTACATCTAAAACATATATATATATATATATATATATATATATATATATATATATATATATATATATATATGTATGTATAGATAATGTATGTATTTCAATAAAGTTATTAAAATGTATTGCAATAAATATAATAACTTCATTTTCTTATTTAATTAATTTATCTCTTGAAACTGGTGTTGTACCAACTATATTAAAACTATATTCAATCAACTATATATATTCAACATTTCTAAAATAATCCATTAAGTTAAAAACTGTGATAAATAATTATTTACTAATTACCGTTCAATTTCACTCACAAGTCACTTCTCAAAAATATAGAAAAAGTATTTTGTAATCATTTGTATTCGTTTAAATCACATTAATATTTTATATAATAGTCAGTTTGGTTTTAGAACAGATTAAAATACAACTCATGCAATTTTTAGTTTTAAAATTCAAATATGTAGGTAATTATATGTAATATGTAAGCTATTAAGCTTCTAAAGCTATAGATTTAGAAGCCTAATAGCTTTAGAAATAATAAATTGGGTGCAGCTATTCTTATTGATATTAGAAAGGCATTTGACATTGTCAATAATGAAATTGTATATAGTAAACTAGAAATTATATGAATACGGGGAATTTCTTTAAAATGAATTAAAAGTTATTTCACAAATATATATCAGACTGTTAACTTTAACTAATATTTATCTGATAAAATTAGAGTTAAAATTGGTGTTCCACGAGGAAAAATTGTAGGTCATATTGTTTCCTTATTTATATTAATGATTTAATAAGTTCATCTTAAATATGTTCAACTTTACTATTACTTGATGCTATTGCTTTGTACGTTAATAATGTTGATGTTTATTTCTAGAATCCATAAACGAAAATGAAGTATTAAATATAAATGAATGATTTATTTCAAATAGTTTTAACTATATTTTAATCTAGACAATTGTTAGGTATACTTATTGATCAGAATTTAGATAGGAAACAACATATATTATATAAATTAAAGAAAATAATTTGGATAACTAATATAATTTCGAAAATTGTAAACCATAAGGCCATTTACTTCATGTATATAATTCTATTTTTTTTACCACATATTAATTATTGTATAATATTATGAGGAAATGATTATAAGACTAAAACATTGTGTATCAATATTTTACAACAACAGATAATTATTCGTATTACCTATATATAATAAACTAAGGATTTATTTAAAATCAACTTTAACTTTCAATGACTTAGTCAAATATAATACTTGCTAATTCATGTTTAAGATATATTATAATTTTTACCGTGAAATAATAATAAACAATTTTAAAAATCTATTATTTATCCTACGTGACATAAATAAATTTAATATTCCTCAATGAAATTAAATATATGTTCGTATTGTCCTATAATTATTGGTATTTATGGAATTCGCTGTGTAATTCTTTAAAAAGAATTAAATTTAAATAAATTCAAAAAAATATTTAAATTATATCTTATATATGATTGCTTAAAATAATTTCAAATTTTATTTTTTCCGACATAAACAAAATTGGTTTTATTCTTTTTACTTTTATTACTTTCTAACATAATATAAAATTATAAAAACGTATATTATTAATTATAAAATATCAGTATTAACAAAAAATGTAATTAAAAATGTTCAGTATTAAAATATGTTTCATTTTTATTATAGTATTACTATTTATGTTTTTGTTTACAAATTAAAATTAGGTATTAACACAATTTACATTTATCCGTATTGCAAATATATTATATATATTTTTTTTTTATGTTTATATGTATACCAAAAAATAGTTTTAAAATAAAATTAAATTTATCAGTTTTAATAATATTTTATATTATTATTTTTATATTATTTATGTTTAAATATTTAAAAAAAATATGTATTATAAAGAAATATTTTGTACTTTTATCAGTAACAAAAATATGTTATATTTGTATATTACTATTAAGGGGGCGACGTTCGTTTTTTTCTAAAAAAATGTATATATATAAATTTTTATTTTATTGAATAATTATATTATATAATTAATTATCTTCAATTACAAAATACTATTATAAAATGATAAACTACTTGTATATATTTATATAGAATTTTGTTTTATTGCATATAAAACCGTATTTAATAGCTATATATAGGAAAAAAAAGGATAGTCATTTTAATTGTATTTAATTGTAGTTAGTGAACATGTCATTACAATTTAAGGGGATCCCGCACATAACACGCAATTTGCCAATTTCGTGTATAAAGAGATAGGAAAAATATAGGTCCACTAAAAAAAATAGAACTGATATTCTATTCATTCGATTGACTTAATTTTTTTTGTAATGTATTCATAACATATATATGCATAGGAAAATAGAAAGTTATTTTTAATATTATTATTTATTATTATATATATATATATCTAAATTAAAAATTAGAGATACTAAAATGATGGTATTTCCATACAAATTATCATGTTATACAATGAATTCTATACATTTTATTAATTATCTCTCTATTTTACTATTCACATAATTAAATTCTATATAAAGCAAAAAAAAATAATATTATAATTATAATAGTTTTTGTGTTCTATATTTTTGAATGCACATACCTAGCGCGAAATAATTATTTGATGAAAACAGCGTTTGAAGTTTGACAGCATAAAAATGTAATATTGAATAGTATATAATTTAGCATTATCTTATAGTTATAAAAAACATTTTTATGCCATTTTAGACTGAATTCGTGTCTAATTTATTTACAGATACTAAAAAACAATAAGTATTATTATGTAATAAAAAAAATATAAAAAAAATAAATTATTATCACTTTAAATGCGGGATCCCCTTAAGACACGTAATATTTTGAAGTATTTGTTGTATTTTTTAAAATATTATTGTAATATTTAAAACAAATATTTAAATATTTTTAATAAGTATTTAAAATTGTCAGATATTTCAGAAATTAATTTTTTAATTCAAGCTATTTTTAAAAATAAATTAGTAAATTTAATTGTGGATATTTTCTGGCAGTTGCACCATCTAGTAAATATATATAATTATATATTTATATAATTATGTGAATAAATATAAATAGAGTATTTAATTTATAAATAATATATCGGGAAACATTTTTATTATGATCAACAAATATCTACAAGAATGATATTTGTTATATTTATTCTATTGTAATAAAATTAGTATCACTTGAAGCTTATTTAATTATATAATATAAGTCATATTGTAGTTTTTTTAAATTTTTATTAAAAATAAAAGTTATGATAAAAAATGTATATATTTTAATATTTATTAAATAATTATTTTCCTATTTGATTGGTACAGTGCGATATTACAATTTACATAGGCTTATAAGAATCTTATTATAATAGGCGATCGTGTATATGTGACGTTGGTAATATTTAGTTTACTTACGTTATCATTATAGACTATAATTTATAGTAATGTATTATCCATTAATTATGTTTATATATATTTTTAAATATTATTTTAATTTTACACAAATACCCGAAATTAATTTACTAAATCGCTCTTGGACCGATATTACATTTTGTTAGAACCCGGAATTGGAACCCGAAACCGAGTCCGGGTTAAATCACTAATATATATATATATATATATATATATATATATATATATTATACCTAATTAATCATAATTATTATTGTTCTAAATTAAATATGTATTACTTTATAAATAGAAAATATAAAATGTACATATAATTATAATTAATTTAATTGATATTATATTCTAGAGTGATTTATATATTTATATATGTGTATTTTTTACTTATATATGAATACAATAATATATATATATATATATAATTATAGTTAATAATATTCCTTACTTGAAAGGATCACTACAGCAATAATACTAGTAAATAATATATTCATGTTGTCAAACAAGCATTTAACACAACTTTAATAATGTATTAAGTATGAAGTTACTTCAGTACCTTATATAGGCTGTTTAATGTAGAGTTCACTGTTCACGCCCATGGGCGTATCTTATGTGAATATGTATTATAGACATTGTCTATCAATCACAGCTATAATCGCTTATTCTAATGCGTGCACAACGCATAGGTTATATAATATATACACTATAATATATACACTATATATATAATAGTTATATATATACGATATTTTACCGTACACCCTAACTTTCGGTAAAACCCAATGGCTACAACTCCACTGATATCTCGTATACTAACGGGTGTGAACAATGATATGTAAACAAGAAATGTATTACGTGAATAATTATCACACGCGTGTATTCATTACACTCGTTTTTTCAATTTCTAATATACTTTTTATCATATACATATTATTCTGATATATTTAAATTGTACATAAGGTATACATATTTATTTATATTTTTTAAAATTGTTTAAATTGTATTATTTTTATGGAGTCATTTCATCCCATCCATGAACTTAGATGCATTTATTACTTATAAACACATGATCCTACTACCCCTTTGAAGCCGCTATCATGTTAAGATATCCATGGTTTTAACGAAAACCGATCATTTATTTATACATAATTATATAGGATCACTATTAAATATTATTTGAATACCTATTTTAATGGTTCGGACGGGGCTTGAACCAGGGTCCTTGTGTATATGGTTTAAATTTCAATAGAAAGTTTCAATAAATATGCCGAAAATACAGTGTTTAATATTAATTAAATTCTATATTTATAAATTTTATTATCATTCAATTGTATTATTATATCAATTGATTATTAGTGTATTAGTATTCATAAATAATATAATACCATATATATATATATATATATATATTTAATGATGCCGATAAATAGTTTATTTTTATTAAACTATTTAATATTAATATTAATATATATATAATTTTATAATTTGAATACTACCTAAATGTAAATCATGCTTTATGGTATCAAAACCGAAAATAGATCGAGAAGTAACAATTGTTTATTATTATTATGATTAAAGTGATCACTAAAATATCTCATTCAGATAGTTATATACATTCCAGTATAGTTGCTGTACTGTCAACTTATCTGAAACAACTCTGTTTTGGATTAAGAATATGTGAACGTATTAACTTGTATAGCCACATGTTTTACATAATGTTACTAATAAACGGTAGTTGTGATATTGACCTATATTTAGATAATATCATTTTATAAAGTCAATATTTTTTAGAAGGAATAAAACTACTACATTCAGTAAAGCATACATAATTTAACATATCAGGTATTGATCCAGTTCTGAGATCATTATTAACAACCGTGTATATTTAAAAGGTATTAGAAAATAAACAACATTATTAAATAATAAAATAGGACTAGAATCGAGAGGATATGATGATTTTAAAGTGATAATTAAATTATATATGTCAACATTTTAAACTTAACAAAATAATGCAAATAGTTAACGGAAGAATAAGTTACAGAAGTTAGATAGTATGAGGTATCAATTATTAATAAGTTATTTGCTGGAGAAAATATAAGATAACTTATTGATATAAAAATCAGAACAAAACAATTTAAAAGATCCTTATTAGTATGTAAAATGATAACAAACCGATTAGTAGAATCTTCAAAAGCTCACGGAATGGAAATAAACCAAGAAAAGAGCAAAACGATGGTAAATTCAAAAAAGTATGTACAAATTACATTTACATGGATGGAATGTTACTAGAAGCTGTTAAAACCTTTACATATCTAGGAGCGACTTTAAATCAGGAGGATCATCAGATAACGAATTGCGAATTAGATTAGCAACTGATACTTCTGCAATGATAAGACTGAATGTCATATGGACTAGAAAAAATATAAGTTTCAAGATCAAATACAACCTCTATAGATCCCAAGTTCTATCCATACTATTTTACGTGTGTGAAACTTTGACGCTAATGTTGAATGCGGAAAAGAAGATATCAGCATTTGAAAATAAAGCTCATAGAAGATTACTAGAAATAAACTACCGCCAGAGGAAAACTAATGCATATGTCAAAGAAACCATTACAATATTGGTAGGTAAATACGAACCACTACTGAAAAAAGTGAACTGGTAAGACGGTGGGTGAACTTTTGGAGAAGGTTAAGGATAGAAACGGCTGGAGAAGATTTGTTGTTGTTGTACTCGATATAATTCCCCCTACGATGCATGCGTCACGTCATTAAAAGTAAGTAAGTATTAGTATGTATTGGAAAAGATTTAGGAGAACCATTATTATATAGTGAATTAACAAACGAAACATTTTTTTTAGTATCGTTTCCACAATTTAATATTTTGTATTAAATTTAAAAAATTTGTTTTGAATTATGTTCATATCTTATATTGTTTATATCATACAAATCAAAATATTATTAAAACTAATTTCTGTGAAATATTATTTATATATATTTTTAAATGTTTGTATTTATCATATAAAGTATTTATATAACTATTCATATAGGGGAAAGTACCCATACGTGGAGGTTGTTTATATCTCAACATATATTGATCATAAAACTTAACATATACAAATTATAGAGAATTAATTGTATCTTAATATTTTTAGGGTGGTCGACTTTATTAATTTGTTCGCTGAAGGGAAAATATGGATTAACATATAATTAAAGAATAATTATCATATCTTAATATTGAATAACGTAGTTTTACAATTTTTCTAATCATATATTGAATTTTAGAATAACGGGAAATAAGTTATCTCTACTTATCGGATGTTCTTGTGAAAACAGCGGAGTTTGGGAATTCATCAAATAATGATATTTTTTACTCTTTTAATAATATATACTATTTTCTTATTTATTATCTCTACAATATTTTAATTTAAAAATTGATTTTATTTATAATAGAATATAGCTATTTTGTAAATGTAAATGATATATATATTTGTGTACAATTTCAAATTATTAAATAAATTCATATTTAATTGCTACTACATTCATATTTATTTATTACTACATCTTACAAAAAACCCCGAAAATCACGGGTACTTTCCCCTTTTATGATTACAAACTATATGTTAATCTATAATAGTGTATATAAACTAGTAACTTTGAAATATATTCATTAACAATCATATTCAAGTATAATTTAAAAAACATAAATCGTATAATAATTTAACTAAATAGTAAATATAGAATTAAATAATAAATTGTATAAATATGAATATTACCTATTGTCTTAAATATATATATATATATATATATATATAAATGTGTTCTTTACTAATATATAAGCGTATATATATATATATATATATATATATATATATATATATCTTATATTGTATTTAGTTAATTTGTTTGTTGAATAATATACTATAATGTTGTAAATATTATTTATCTAACAAAATTGCAGCATATTTTATCATTATAAAATAATGTTAATCTTGAAAACATACATAGGTAAAACTATATAAACCTAACTCTATATATATATATATGTAAATGTACTAATAATGATCATATAGAATACATCTAATATATCACTATTATAAATAATCAATGTGGGAATTTCCTCTAAGCTAAATATAGAAATGTTATTTCCAGATTCTATTGGTATTTATTGACATATTCAATACTCTTATTTCTCATGTATATTATTTATAATAATAAATGATACAGTAGGCATATTCATGAGTGTAATTAATAGATATTGATATAAAAACATAGTTATTTTACTATTATATAATATATACCAAATCAAATTAAATTTATATACCCTGATGCTGCATTCATACAGATCAGAAAGTATCGATACTACAGATCCATTACTTCTATCTCTGACGTTACACTGCCTTCAGTCTCTGAAAATCGGACCATCATTGCCCGGCTGCCATCGAGTATATCAGGTTCCTATTAAAGTCAATCGGTGTTCTTCAAATCATTTCATCGTATTGCACATCGGACTGAATTCACTACTTCTGATGACATTTCCCATTAACGACAAGTTTTTAACAATTATTATTATATTTATTTCATTTAATTTAATCCTACAATCTCAATTATATCACGTCCTCAACTTGTTCATATTGTAGCCTTCCCGCATGCGAATATTATCTCAAATATAAAATATATCCATCTATATTATAGTATTATTGTGTATGCCCGCATTATTTCTAAATCCTGATTTAATTCTAAAAAACCCTCTAGATTATGCTATTGCTATATTTAATTCACCCAATTTCCGATTCTCATGTTCCTCATGTTCCTCTTTGTGTGTACAATAATAACACTAGTAGATAAGACTACTGAATAATATATTATTCAGTCTATAGACTATGCTATAGCAAGTGAATTAAATGTTTAGCTTATAACGAGATTTTCTAACCTTATATAAGTTTCCTTCGTCTAATCATACAATTACTCCACCCAGTCCTATGTCATATTCACCTTCTATTATAACCGCCAAATCTATATAATACTAATGCCAAGGTAACGTCACATCTAACATATAATATATATATATATATATATACCTATTACTACTACGACTATTGATATACAGCCCCAGAATCAGCCCAATGATAATACTCCTAGACATATTTCAAATATAATGGATTTAAAATTATCCTTAAAAAAACGCCAACCCCTATAGTATCTAGTTCAGCTTCCCAGGCTAGTAGACATAACTGTATACCAGGGGGGGCAAGGCCCCGCATGGTGTTAAGACTAAAATGTAATGAATATAAACTAATATATTAATAATATCAATACTAGTAGTAATAATATAACTACTAGTAATTTAATATGATACTCTATTAATTATATTTACGCACAATGTGAAATACTCAGGGTATAAATAAATAATTGTGGGGGTGGGGGTACGGAGCGGATGTCGCGCCGGTTACGACGAATGTAAGTACCGTATGGAGTACCTAGATTGTAACTGCGTGGTTGCGGCCCTCCTTGCGTGATGGTCGCCAGTTTATGCTTGCGGGTTATCGGATCTCGGTATAGATCGTCGGAGTCTTCGGCGAGAAGGGGGCGTGGCCTCGTCGTTGAGGTATCGTGGTAGTATGTAGCTACGTTGTCGTTACGCTCTAGTAAGTCTACGTTCGGTTGGTACGTATCGTATACGCTAGGGAGGGGGGGGTCGATCTGTCGATTGAATAGCAGCTCGGCAGGGATTTATCGAAACCTCGGACAGGCGTGGATCGGAGGAGCATCCGAAGACCATCTCTTTTTCGATATTAGGCCGTCGTTTCTCGGAGCTAATCTGTAGCTCGAGTTTGCAGTACCGGTGAAGAGTTGACCCGTCCTACAGAGAGACGCGCGTCGTTCGTCTGTAGATGCGGTGTCCGGACTGTTCTAGGGGATACGATTGATTAAATGTGCGCGAAGGCAAGTATACCAAACTATAGCTTCACTGTAAGACGTTGTCTATATATAGATTATAGTTGTATATAGTTGTCTATAGACGTATACGTAAAGCCTATAGACCTAAACGTATACGTTGACACGGGGTATGCATCGCGGCAGTGATAGCGGAAGCAAACATCTGCGGATGCCTCGTCACGTGATATTACCGTCTCGGATACGACCTTGTCGAACCCAGCAAACAGTAAGAGCAGCATAATAGCAGCATAACAGCAAATGCTAGAGCCTAAATGTTTACATTGTGCTATTATGCTGCTATTAAATGTCTATTATTCTGCTATTATGCTGCTATTAATTTGTAATGATATTAAGCAGCATAATAGCAGCATAATAGACATTTAAAATTAATAGCAGCATAATATCAGCATAATAGCAGCATAACAGCAAATGCTAGAGCCTCAAATGTTTACATTGTGCTATTATGCTGCTATTAAATGTCTATTATTCTGCTATTATGCTGCTATTAATTTGTAATGATATTAAGCAGCATAATAGCAGCATAATAGACATTTAAAATTAATAGCAGCATAATATCAGCATAATAGCAGCATAACAGCAGCATAACAGCAGCATAATATCATTACAAATTAATAGCAGCATAATAGCAGCATAATAGACATTTAATAGCAGCATAATAGCACAATGTAAACATTTGAGGCTCTAGCATTTGCTGTTATGCTGCTATTATGCTGCTCTTACTGTTTGCTGGGAATGTCCGTCTGTTTAATCGCATGATGTCGAACCTGTGTAGTCAACTTTTCTGATCAGCACTTCTGTGTGCGAGTATAGCCTTTATCGATCAGCATTATGTTGTACTGGCCCATGCATTGCCCGACGGTCACTGCCACTATGGCCAGCAAGGATTGTGGTGTCTAGTGAAGCGAGGTGTGAGGATACTGACCGCCGATTGTAGAAACCCGGGGGTTCTTATAGGGAGCGTGCACGCTGGAACGCAAGCCTATAGGCTTACATATATATATATACGTATATATACGATATAGGTTATATAGTTACGCCAAGCACTGTCCGTATTCGGTTAGTTCCCCCTATGGATATTTTTATGATCAAAATAAAAAAAATTGAGCTAACTTTAAAAATACATTTCGTATTCGTAATCAGCATAACAAAATAATCTAAAATTAGATATAACAATTCAATTGAGAAAAAAAGTGTTTAAATGCAAGCCAGTGTAACAGTTAAAATGCATAGTTTTATAAGTTAATTTAAAAATTAATAATATTAATATTTTCATAAGTCAAATTAAAAGTTAAAAATATAAATTTAAAAGGATAATTGAAAATGTAATGGGAACTATTCAATAAAATAAATATATATATATATATATATATATATATATATATATAATATTTGAGAAACAAGTTAAAAGGAGGATTTAAAAGTTGTTAATGATAATAATTATCAATATGGTTTCAGGAAGAATGTATCTACATGTGATGCATTGTATGATGTATTAGAATCAGTTAATACAAATATAGATAACTGTGTTATTGTTTCAAAAGATTTACGCAAAGCGTTTGATACGCTAGATCATGGTATTTTAACCAATAATCTTTATATTTATGGTATCAGAGATATAGCGCTAAAATTAATAAACTCTTATTTTTTAGATCGTATTCAATTTGTTAGATATAATAATAATGACTCATATTATAATTATATAAAATATGGTATTATTGTATATTATGGTTATTAAGTGATATATTAATTAATTTATTGGCTACATTATAGTATCAGTATTAATCAGTATTTATTTTATATAGTTTATTTTATAGTTTTATAGCTTTTATTAATATAGTTTATTTTATATTTGTAATGTGTTATAACATTTTTAATTATAGTGTTTTATTCGTTTAAATTTGTAAGGTTACATATTATACAATTATTTATTTTAAATGCACGATGAAAATGATTGTGGGGTTTTTTGCAATTTTATTTTAGTATTTTGTTTTAAATTGTACATGAAATTACTTAAATATTATATTTTATTTAACATTCTATCATTATTATTGTCTATCCAGATAATCTGATTTTTAATTAAATTATAATAAAATGAAATAAATATAATAATAAATGTTAAAAACTTGTCGCTAATGGGAAATGTCGGCAGAAGTAGTGAATTCAGTCATATGTGTATACGACGAAATGATTTGAAAAACACCGATTTACACTAATAGGAACCTGATATACTCGATGGCAGCCGGGAAATGATGGTCCGATTGTCAGAGACTGAAGCCAGTGTAACGTCAGAGATAGAATTAATGGATCTGTAGTATCGATACTTTCTGATCTGTATGAACGCAGCATCAGGGTATATACATTTAATTTGATTTTGTATATATTATATAATAGTAAAATAACTATGTTTTTATATCAATATCTATTAATTATACTCATTAATATGCCTAATGTGTCATTTATTATTATAAATAATATACATGAGTAATAAGGGTATTGAATATGTCAATTAATAGCAATAGAATCTGGAAATAACATTTCTATATTTAGCTTAGAGGAAATTCCAACATTGTTTAATTACAATAGTGATATATTATATGTGTTCTATATGATCATTAGTATTACATTTACATATATATATATATATATATATATATATATATATATATATATATATATATATATATAGAGTTAGGTTTATATAGTATTACCTATGTATGTTTTCAAGATTAACATTATTTTATAATGATACAATATGCTGCAATTTTGTTAGCTAAATAATGTTTATAACATTATTGTATATTATTCAACAAACAAATTAACTAAATAACATATAAGATATATATATATATATATATATATATTTATATATATATATATATATATATACGCTTATACATTAGTAAAGAATACATTTATATATATATATATATAATATTATAATCAAGAAATGTTGTGGTTTCTTAAATCTAAATATAGGTATGTTATTTCCAGATTATCTACATTCACTCTACTGTATATACTTTTTATATATACTATTTATAATAATATATGAGAGTAATTAATTATATGATTGTATGTATGATACATAATGTGATTAATAGATATCGACAATATATATTAACATATATATTCACTATGGTATTATACCAATGAGTTTATATTGATAGTATAATATCGAATATAAATGTTTACGATTATATAAAACTGTTTGTGTGGTTAAGTTTTCTAAGGAACCAGGCACGCAGGTAGTAGGAAACGAATTCAATCCCTTTCTTGACCAATGAAATAGTTCTTAAATAATAATTAGAAGTGATATTATTCAATTCTGTATACAAATGATCGGCTCTCATTAAAAAATAAATATATTAACATGAGAGCAGCTTCGAAGAGACATTAGGGCCATATGGTTATAAATGAAAACTTCATCTAAATTACTGGGATGGGATGAAAGGACTCCACCAAAATAACAATAATAACAATAACACAAATATATATAATCTAGCATCTCGATTAGTTACTTCTTTAGTACCATATATGTTAGTTTAGATGCATTCCATTATATATATATATATATATATATATATATATATATATATATATATATATATATATATAGAGGAAAGTAACCGAATACGGACACTCTCGGTATCTCAGAAATCATAAATCCTACAAAAAAATGTTTAATGAATAAAATATTCATAATTATAAAAATAGTCTAAAAAAGTATTTTTTATTTTTGAATTATACAAAATATTGCTAATATATCAAATAAACTGATTTTTTTATTACGTTTTTAAATTTATGAAAATAAATGTAAACTTAAAACCTTCTCAAGATTATACAAATGTATCGATATAAAATATAACACTATATTATTAAAAAATAAAGCATTCTAAAAATTTTATTTTTAATTTCTATATTTTTTATCAAATATTCATTAAGTTATAATCATATATCTAGATGTCATATAAGTTCGTAATACGGACACTCTAAATGTCTTAATACGGACACCCTATAACCAATCAGCGTGCAGCGTATGAACAATTTTGATTTTCATAAAAATAGCGTGCGTTATAATATTAATACCACCAATAAAGCTAATTCTAAAAAAAGTATTATTTAGATACTTAAATTGTATTATTAATTAAATTAAAATATATTTTTTATAAAATTAATTATAAATAACGTAATTGTAATTTTTCTGATTGATTCATCAATAATATATAGTTTATCCAGTGGTATATAGGGTGTCCGTATTATAACACAGGGTGTCCGTATTCGGACATGGGTACCGAATACGGACACCCCTGTTATTTATGGAATTAAAAGATTAAATAAAATTAAAAAAATTACAATAATATCTATAATCATATAATATTAATATATTGTAATTTTTGAATACAAATAATGAGTCATAAAAAGCTAAGACCATTTATTGTTAAAGTGTCCGTATTAGGTTATTTCCCCTATATATATATTAAAAATACTTAATTAAATAGAGTTATAAGAATATGCAATATATATTATATTATTATTTGTATACGGGTATTATTATCTATTTATATTAATTTACTTATTCTATTATTTATATATAGATATCTATATAATGGGGGTGTCCGAATTCGGTACCCATGTCATAATACGGACACCCTATGTTATAATACCGTCCGTCATACACCCTATAAATACCACTAGATAAATTATATATTATTGATGAATCAATCAGACAAATTACATTACATTATAATAAATTTTATGAATAATTTAATATAATTTAATTATTAATTTGTATTAATTTATCAATCAATAATACAAGTTAAGTATATAAATAATAACATTTTTAGATGTAGCTTCATTGGTGGTATTCATTTTATAAAGACACGATTTTTATGAAAATCAGAATAGTTCATACGCTGCGCGCTGATTGGTTCTAGGGTTTTTGTATTAAGGGGATCCTAACATTTAAAGTGATGCTAATTTATTTATTTTTATATTTTTATATTACATAATAATATTTATTGTCGTGTTTTTTATTATCTGTAAAAAAATTAGATATGAATTCAGTCTAGAAATTGGATACAAATGTGTTTTTTGACGATAAGATAATGCTATTATATACTATTCAATATTACATTTTTATGCTGTCAAACTTCAAACGCTGTTTTCTCGGAATAATTATTTTGCTCTAGGTATGTGCATTCAAACATATAGAACATAAAAACTATTATAATTATAATATTAATTTATTTTGCTTTATATAGAATTTAATTATGTGAATAGTAAAATAGAAAGATTATTAATAAAATGTATAGAAGTCATTGTATAAAATGATAATTTCTATAGAAATAAAATAATTTTTTTATTGCTAATTTTTAATTTAGATATATATATAATATAATAAGCATTGATAGGTTGATAACAACTGCCTGTATGGCTTAGTTGGGTAGGGCGTCATACACACAAGCAGTAGGACATGGGTTTAAGCCCCATCCGGACCATTAAAATATATCCTAAAATAATGTTTAGAAGTGATCTTATATGATTGTGTATAAATAAATTATCGGCTCTCGTTTAAACCATGGATACATTACCACAAGAATGGCTTCGAAGGGGCATTAGAGCCATATATGGTTCAGGGTGGGATGAAAGGACTCCACCAAATAAAAATAACAATAACAATAACAATATATGAGATAAGCATAGATATATGATATAAGCATTGATATATGAGATAGCATATATATATATATATATATATATATATATATATATTATATAATATATATATATATGTGATATAAAATGTAATGAACTAAATGTATATATAATACATTAAATGTATATAACACAATTAAACACATTCACATTTAGTCAATTTGATACCAGTATTCATAGACATTTAAGGTACGAACCGGCATATAACGTATTTGCCGCTAGCATTTCCCACTGATAAATAATATACAATAAATATATATATATATATATATATATATATATAATCTTAATATATTATATATATAAATATTAATATAATCCTTATATATTATATATATTATCTTAATATTAAATTCTGATCACTAATTATAAATACCAAAGATTAAAAAAAATAAATAATAAATATTATTAATATTATGTTGCTAGCAACACCAATATTACGTATTTATTAAACTATCTTGACGATATTATTTATAATTGTACAATACCAACTGACAATAATATTATTACTATATTAAAAGTATATATATTATATTTATCTTCTTAAAAAGATTTGCCCCAAGGTACCATTTACCAATATATAAATATATATATATATATTTCTGAAATGAAAAATTTCATTTCGATAATTAAACACGAATTTAATTTTAATTTTTCATAATATTATCAAATTACATAATTCTAAATTAAATCAAAACAACATTATTATTTATACTTCGTAAGGAATAGACCTATTTGCAAATACAGGTTAACACTATTATAGTGACTTATTATACATATTATAATAATAGTGAATATTATATATTATCGTATACTTAGTTACTAAGTTAGTATACTACTAGTATAGTAACTATATAATATAGTATACTACTATAATACTATAATAGTATTGCTATAACTTTCGACCCTATACATTATCTATTCAATATAGGCAACACATTTATTATTATTAAGTCCGAGTGTATTTAAAGTAAATTTAGTTAATGTATATTCCATATATATATATATATATAAAATAAATTCCAAATAATTTACATTTCCCTTATAAGTCTATAGACTATATATAGTCAACATTGTCGACTTCTATATATATATATATATATATATATATATATATATATGTTGTTGTATTCATATCTTATCTCATTTTTAATTAAATCACATTACTTGACACAAATAAATATACATACATATTATAGGTGTACATAATGTTACATACGCCTAGCCTATACATTACACATATGTATAAATATATCCTATAGGTATAGCTATCCTAATAAACGAAAATATTGAGTTAACAGTAGTTTAAGATATATATATATATATAAATTCATTAAATTATGTTATGAAGTTAATTGAAGCGTTGATTCAACCTTTAATACATATAGAATGCCCTTAATGTTGAATTCAATCTTTTCATGTGTTTCATTTAACCTCGTAGCCGTAATAATGTAGTAGATAATCATGGAGAACATTTACTTAACATGTATTTAACATGTACTTAACATGCACCTAACATGTACCTAACATTAACATGTACTTAACATGTACCTAACATGAACATGTTCTTAACATGTACTTAACATGTACATAAGATAACACGTGACACGAACGTGATGTCACGTGATAATCTAGTGCAACACGCGCATACGCGATGGGTACATTAGTACCCAACCGTATGTGTAATGTAGTTATCCATATCATACGTGACGTATGTAGCATCCTTATTAATATATATATATATATATATTATAATATTTATTTAGTTCGATTATCAAAATGAGTAAGAACAATAACAATAAAACGGAATCGACGAGTTCGTCAATAAATGACGTAATGGACTCATTTGCCAAACTGAAAATGGTTAGTGACACGCTGACACACACACACGTGACATCACAGCTGACACATGTTCCCATCATACACCTATGGCATTGTTCACCACTAACAATTCAATACTAATTATCTATTTCTCTACAGCATGAGAATACATCTAATGAACACGACAGTAAATACAATAACAATGAGTCATCAGGATATAAATGCAACGTGTCCTCCCCAGATATGAATCATCAGTAAGTCTTAATTCTATTATATAACTATTATTGTATTTCATAATTATATATATTTATATATATATATATATATATATATGTATATATATATATATATATAACATACACACAGATATATAAACATACATACCTACATATATATATATATATATATATATATATATATATATATATATATATATATATATATATATATATATATATATATATATATATATATATAGTTATTTAGTTAGCTAGTCAATAAATATGTACCTTATGCATAATCAAGGACAGGACACATATTTTGTGAAATTCTTATTGTACACTTAAGTGATTATAGTGATTATACCGTATTGCATTATGATCCAGGAGTACACATTTGAAAAAATACAAATATCAATGCGAAAATTCGTTTTTAAATCAATGATTAAAATATGATTATATTGAAAATTAATTTATAATATATTTATAATCTACATTATATTATTTGTAATATCGACATAAATAATATAAAAAAATATTGTTAAATTCAAGCCTAATTTATAAATAATTCGTATGTATTTAATAATATATTTATATAGAAATGTAAAAATATGAAAGAATTTTATTTCACAAATAAATCAATAACTCTGATATCTTTGTTTCAAAGAATGAAATCATTGACATTTAATTAAATATACCACTGAAAGTATCTAGTTGGAGTACAAAAGGTAACCATTGCAGATATGCCGAGCAGACGTACTTCCCTTGTTATAAAATATAAATTATGTATAATTTAATAATAACATTATATATATTGTACATAATCCAAACATTATTTCACAAGAAAATATATTATGTAAAATAATACTTACAATAGATGTTATATAGATACATTATAATATGTAAATGCTTACTATATATTTATATATATGTAATTCGAATAGGAAAAGTAATATCTCTATGGAAAAAGTTAGCCAAGAGAGTACAGGACAAGTAGCAGATGTAGATGATGCATGTATGAACAAAGATGTCATCCTTACTAAGGTAGGTCTCATTCCGTGTGTTAGACATACGCACAAGCGTATTACCAGTGTACAGTGCGTGTAATACAGTATCTATATTATTAGTATGTGCACTGTTATTATTATTGATATATATATATATATATATTCAGTATTAATATTCCTGTATTACATCCTTATTGTTATTAAATTTTCTTATTTTATTATTATTATTATATCATCAATTTTTATATTTTTATTATAATAATATTCTTATATTAACCTACTAGTATAAGCTATAATTATATATTCTGATATCCTTCAGTCTATTAATTAAATAATCAGTAAAACATAATACTACTGCAGGTGAACCAGATAAAAGTTGTACACTGCAATGACGTAGATGTAAATTGCAGCCCGTGTGAACACTCCGTTCCGAACAGTACATTCAGCAATACCTATGATGACACGGAACATCTGACATACAGGTACGCCCATAAGTTATTACATAACTATCCGTAGCTATACAACCATATATAATTAATTCATATATTCATTAGTACTAGTGATATAGTAGTACGTATTACGTAGTTAGTCGTTAACCATTCATTAATATATATATATATATATATATATATATATATATATATATATATATATATATATATATATATATATATATATATATATATGTATATATATATATATATATATATATATATATACCAACGATTTTTCTACGCAAAGATATAACACTTGCTCGAAATCGTGTAATTATATTGTGTAAACAACACATGAACAGTGCCACCTACATAGGTTTATATTTCTGACAATTTCATTGTTTATAATGTAAATTTCTATCAACTATACATTTTTTAAATGTAAAAATATTATTTTCAATTATTATATATATACAACTAAATAAAATATGTTTATTTTAAATGCTATAAATATCTATGATGTTAGTAAAAGCTAATTTATATTGCATGTATTTTAATAGAACAATGAAAACATTATTTTAGACACCTTAATCTAGTTTAGTGATTTCGATACTATTACTAGCAGTGACAATAATTAATGTTAATTACATTTCGTAGATATAAAGTGATATATCTTTACTTCGCAAAATATTTGTATATACTATATTACTATAGTACACATATATTTCAGGATATACATTATATTTATCCATTTCATCAGAAATAATGGAGCTTCTTTAGAAAGAGTGAGTCATAATGAAATGATCCAGGGTATCGGTAAAGAAATGATCCACTCCACAATGGTATACCTGTCACTAATACACACACCACCACCACTATCACCGTCACCGCATTAACTATTACTATATGCTATATATGCACACACATACCCATACATACTCATTCACCCACACCACACCACACATACCCTATACCACACATACCCCCACCCTCACACAGGAGTCATCGATGAGATCCAGGTTTACCGATCACAACGTGAAAGATCTCCGCCACATCGACCGAGATATGTACGACAATCTAAATATCGCTATCACATGTACAACTGATAACCCCTTGCAAAGGTCAGACTTACATGTAATTTCTGTTGGTCATGTGTTTGACTTTCTGGAAGTGGAGAGAAATGCAACAGTTGAAAATCTCAATATCATACTCAACAGCTGCGTAAAAATGGTTATATATAAATAAATATATATGTATATATATTATATATATATAAATAAATATATACATATATGTATTGTTATTGTTATTGTTATTTTTATTTGCTGGAGTCCTTTCATCCCATCCAGGAACTTAAATGAAGTTTTCACTTAAAACCATATGTGGCTCTAATGTCCCTTCGAAGCCGCTCTCGTGTTAAGGCATCCATGGTTTTAACGAGAGCCGATCATTTATTTATACACAATTATATAAGATCACTTCTAAATAATATTTTAAGACCAATTTTTTAAAATTAATTAATGGTCCGGACGAGGCACGAACCCGTGTCCTACTGCTTGTGTGTCTGACGCCTTATCCACTGAGCTACACAGGCAGTTATATATATAACTTCCTATGATATTAATATATAAATAGAAATATAATTAAATATACAATTAAATAGAAAAATTATAAGTTATAATAATTAAATATCAGAAGATTTATTTTGTGGAGACTATATGCTAATGAACCAGTTCGATATTGATGTAATATCTTTTTTATGCACATTTATTTTAATGATTAACATATAAAATTAATAATGTATCAATTATAAGTTATATAATACATGAATATAGGCATATCATACATTATAAATAGGTCTAATTTCTACTTCTATTATTTATGAATATATACAGTATCAAGAAATCCTAATAAAAATCCCAGTTCCCTTAATTTAATATATTGTTTAAATTCATATACTTTAAAGTTATTGGGTAATTAAAACCTATTAAATTAAGCTATATACGAATATTCCTATTAATAATAGTAAAAAAAATAATTATGCAAATATTAATGCGCATAAATTTACACATGATATTATGTTCAATATAATTATTGTAGTAATATGTATTCCTCTTTACAGTAATATTTCATCATATTGACTATAGTCATATATGCAGTAGGATTGCTATTAATGCGTAGCTATTTAAATGATAATGATTGACACCTATATTATCGATTACTAAGTTTATTACACACACGTGAGTATTACTACGTGTGAAATGACATGCATTAGTACTTATACCAATACTAACTTGTTAATCTTGACGTATATCTATATAAACAGACTGTGTGGCTCAGTTCGCTAATGCGTCAAACATACGAGCAGTAGGACACGGATTCAAGCCTCGTCCGGAACAATAAAATAGATCTTAATAATATTTAGAAGTGATATTATATTGTGTATAAATAAAGTATCCCCTTTCATTAAAATTATGGATTCATTAACATGGGATCGGCTTCGAATGGACATTAGAGTCATGTGTTATAAGTGAATACTTCGTCTAAGTTCCAGTATGGGATGAAAGGACTACAACAAAATAACTACAACAAAAACAATTATAATATACATATATATACATATATATATATATATATATATATATATATATATATATATAATCTCATAAACAATATTACATGTACGTAGTCTAATATATTTGATGCGCGTTTATTTAGGGAACCCACTCGGCCAATTCACGTAGGAACTGTATAGGAATTCTCATGAAAGCTGGTGAATTATTATTTATTTCTATCGAGCATAGATGTATATTAGATTACATCATTGAATTGTTTGTTATTTCACACTTGCATACACACACACACACACATACATATATGTAGTCCTACATGTTTAGCAATATATGTTATTGTATGTTTCAAGTAAACTTTCTAGAATAATTGCAAGTATACACAAAGTTAAAAATAAATTAAATATGAAATCTTTAATTTTATTATATAATGCTTTATTTTTATCACATCTTAATTATTGTTCAAATATTTGGGGTAATACCTTCAAATCCAGTTTAAAAAATATTTTAATTTTACAAAAAAAAGCAATAAATTGTACAAATTGTATAATAATCATTCTATGTATAACAATTTCTATACTATTTCTAATTCTATTAATTAAAATTTAAATGTATGTTTCGAGCTAGGAATAATATTTTACTTAAGAATTTACAATTATTATATAGGTTATTATAAATAAATTATTATTATAAAGCTAAATATTATAATGGAAATCTGTTTCATAGAATAAAAGTACGAACTGACCGAAAAGCATTTTGTTTATCGAATACTGGTCCAATGCTGTGGAACAGATTACCACAAAAATAAGAAACATTACGAAATTGATTAATTTTAAAACAATTGTTAAATCATTTATAATATATTATACATATATCGTCTTATTAATTTTAATTTTAATTTGATACTTTAGATATCCTATTTTGAATTTTTGTATTATGTGATATATTAATTTATTTATGTGCTACCTTATATTATCAGTATTTATTTTATATATTTTATTTTATAGTTTTATAGCGTTTAGTTATATATACCTAACTAAAAGTTATAAGTATAACTAACGTTATATATAGTTATATAGTTTTTTTATATATTTTTATAATTTGTTATTTATGTATCTACAATTGTAATAGTAGTCTTTTATTGGTTTACATTTTTGAGGTAGGATACCTACATATTATTCAATTATTTATTTACATGATGAGAATGATTGTGGGGTTTTTTGTAATTTTATTTTATTTTTATTTCTATTTTTGTATTTAGTTTTTAATTGTACATATTTGTTATAACTTAATTACTTACATATTAAATTTTATTTAAATTTTATTAAACATTCAGTATTATTTTCTATTCAGGAAGTCGAATTTTTATTTTAAATATTAAATATTAATTATAATATTAACGAGTACTTTCAAGACCTCCTATAACCTCAGGCCCGAACACTGAATAAAAAAAATATTAATTTTAAAACAAAGAGGCCCGTTTTTGTCTTCATTTATTACTTCTTTTATACGTCTTTTTTATATTAATATACATTTATATATAATTAATGAATAGCAATTATCATTATTATAATTAGATAATGATACAATATATCGTTAAAATGCAATAATATAGACTTTAATAACAGATCTATTTTAGTATTTTAAATTATTTTCACTATTCTGATTGGTCAATAATGTATTTCTCTATGATAATTGGTTACATTTGACCTATTATTAAAAATATTTATTTAAATTTATTTTAACAGATTTATTCCAATATAATATTTATAAATATTAACGCTATTTTGCACATATAGTAAGGAAATAAACATATATAAATGCATCCTACAATCTAAAGCCCCAACATTATTTAAAATAGTTCCGTGGTGATCAATTATTTGTAAACAAAATTACGTTATAATACAAATGTTATTAAAATATTAAAAAATAATTATAATAAATCATAATCTTAAAAGGATGTACATCAAGTATATAACTATATATTAATATATATATATATATATATATATATATATATATATATATATATATATATATATATAAGTATTAAGTCAATATATGTTCTGAATTTAGAAAATATCTATTAAATATATACCTTATCAACGAAATTATGATATTTGATATATATATATATATATATATATATATAAATATACTTTGAATATTGTACCAGAATTATTATGAGAATATGAAAAAGGTTTAACATTATGTTATTTATAATACGTTGAATAACTTTTATAAATGACATTTTTCATATTCTCACAACAAATTCTGGTATAACTATAATATAATATCAAATATATAGAATTATTTATGTTCTTTATTTGAATAATTAAATAATATTATATATATGGGTGTGTATGTTTTAAGAGTGGGTTTAAACTATTATAAATTACTAATTACAATCAGTAACTTTTAATTTATTTATGAGGTAACATAATTTTACATAATGTATGTAATAATATTTTAGCAAATTGACTAATATAGTTATTTATTTTAAAACTACAGTATTTTCAAAATCCAAATAAAATCTTAGATACTTAGTATTATTTTTTAGATACCTTAGATTATTAATATATAGTTATCTTATTATTATAATATAGTGAAATCTTAAAAATATAAAAAGTATAATCTTAAAAATATAATAGTATAAAATTAAAATATAATGTTCGTACTATTATAATAAAGTTAAAGGTTAAAATAAAGCAACCGAACAGATGTAATAAAGTTAAAATATAATGTTCGTGCTATTATAATAAAGTTAAAGGTTAAAATAAAGCAACCGAACAGATGTAATAAAGTTAAAATATAATTTTCGTACTATTATAATAAAGTGAAAGGTTAAAATAAAGTAGGCATAAAGATATAAAAAAGTTAAAATAAGAAATGTAAAATTATAATATATTAGCAAGTTATTATATAGTATACCTACTATTATAATGTTTATCATCATGACATGCATACAATAAATTAGTTATCAGTATTATCAATGTTTTTATTTAATTATCTTTAAATATTTAGTCACCTCTACATTAAATAATAACTCGACGGCTAACTTCGATATAATCCAATATATATATATATATATATATATATATATATATATATATGTATACTAAACTTATATTATATGTGTATCATAATTAATTGCATATTATATTTGAATTATTTTATAAGGAACGTATGCACTAGAGAAATAATGATGTATACAATTTCGTAATAGGTATATATATATATATATATACCATATAGCATTAATGCTGTTGAATACATATGTATAGTTTATATCCTAGGATTTATATTATGTATGTAACATAATTATTATGTTAATGTATCCTTGTATGTATATAGGTTACATTATGTAACTTACTTACTATGTATATAAACATTTGTACATGTATGTGATAAAAGTGTAACACGTAATATGTTGATCTAACAAATAAATAATATTTATTAGTAATATAAATATGGCGCCTCTAAGACATAACAACATTTTATAATACTCACGGTTATAACATATATTGTATTATTCAGATAATAAAAATGTATTTAATTAGTCACTTATTGAAAGTAAATAAATATAAATGTAGGATATGATTAAATATAAGCAGTTTATTTAATATATATTGTTTTTAAAGTTATAATAATTTATAAGTTAATTTTATTAATATTTCAGAATAATAGTATATTAAAATACGTTATTTCATTGATATTGTATATATTTAACTTATTATTTTTATTTAAATATAACCTATATAAACTTAATAAAAGTATATATATTAATAAATAGTTATACCATTAATTTAAATACTTAAACGTGATGATTTATTAAAATATTTTTTAAATATAAATTAATTTTATTAATATTTCAGAATAATAGTATAATAAAAGTCGTTATTTCGTTGATATTGAATGTTTTTAACTTATAATTTTTTAAGCATATAATATTTACAAATTATGAGCAAAGTATATATATTAATATATAGCGATATGCACAATATTAATCCATAAAAATGATAATCTAGTATAATATTTTGTTTATTTACATTAAAAAGGCGGGTTTATTTTAAAATTATCGGCCTGATTCTACGCCATCTTAATTCAGTGTTCGGGCCTGAGGTTATAGGAGGTCTTGGTACTTTGTATTAATTATTTATGTGAAAGGTAATGGTTCGAACACGATCGTGTCAGGGATGAGGATGCAATTGTTGTGTGGGGGCAATTATTGCCAGTTTCTTACTCATGGCGAAAGTAAGTTCCTTAATGCATTGGATATAGATACCCCAAATCCTCCAAGTTGTTACACCTTATCGACTTTCAGTGGCAATCGATATAAAGTATTCCAGGTAGATTTTGTATGACTATTTTTTTCCTGGATAGACATTTTATTTTATAATATAATATTGTATTTAATATTATTTTAATTTTTAACATGATTTTTTCCCCATGATCACATTAGGTGAACGACTTGATAAGCTCTGCTTTTTCGTTCACCCAGGCTAATGCCTAAACTCTGATTATTATTATTATGTTAAGGCAGCATTAATCTCTTTAGAACAATGCTTCAAAAGGTGTGGAGGGATCACTCCATCACAACATACGTGTTATATGAATTAGATGGTGCATCATAATAATGGGCGTGTTCACATCTATATTTAATATCAGATAATGTCTCATCATCAGATTATGACATACTGGTTGTGTCTGCGAGTGCACATAATCATTTTGTAGGCATTAAACTATATGATGTATGAGTACAACATATATTATAATCTAATAATTAGCTGTACGGTAAGCCGGTTAAATTTGTATAGATATTGATAAATAAGATAAGATATAATATATTAACTATTTCTGCAACAATGGTATGATTTATTTTTATTTTTATTCGAACTTCGCGAGAGCTTTTATAAATGCCTATACATATTTTAATATAGAAATACAACTATTTCATATATTGAATTCACGTGCCATTACATTATAACAAAATAATTTTAAGATAGAGATAACTAGCAATTTAACTAAATAATAAGTATACACTATTATTATAATATATAATATAATTTTTTATTACTAAAATAATAATCATGTAAATATTTATTTTTCAGATTTCTTTGCTGATAAGTTTTAAAATATTTTAAAAAAAATTGTGAACGATTGAAATAATTTAAATAACTAAATATTGAGTAAACATTTTTTATTCAAATATAAAATTTCTCATATTTGTACATTAAAATAATGAATAAATTATAATTTTTTATATTATTAATTACTTTTGTTCTTGTTCATTTCTTGTAATATTATACTCATACACTTATTATATATATATATAGATATATAATTTTATATTTTATTATAGATAATTTTTTCTAAATTAAAATAATTTATTCCCAAAATTTCTTGGAAAATTGAAAAAAAAAATAGACACATTTTTTCTTATAGACAAATATATAAGTCATACTATAGTTCAAGATATAACTCAACAAATAATTGTTAATGAGATAAATCGAACTTTAAAAATGATATATCTCTTGTTATCCAAAATATTATCTCTTCAATATTATCTATTAATATTCCTATACTTTAATGAGTTAGGATGCTCCAAAAATTAATTTTTTAAATTTTTTTTGTTTTATTCAATTAATTATGTTATCTAGTTCTAACAAATACTAATACTTATTATTTATAAACTATTTACCCATCTGAACCAGCTTAGGGTACACTGTACAGTAAAGTGCTTGTACAATACATGTGGTGTTTAGCAATTCACTATATCTATTTAGATTATCATGATAATGTGTTATACTGATAAGTAAGAGTTAAGTCTATCACTGATTTATACAGTCGGGTAGTATTGCCTCAAACCTAATGTAACTCTGTATCTCATAAGTGTTCACACTCCATCTTCTACACATACCAATAGTGCACACACATACGCGCACACACACGCTTAAATATACGCCTATTAATACTACTCTCTTACCTCATACAGTTTCATCGTGATACTAGGGAGCAAGCTGGATGCGATACGCTTCGATGTATTAGCTCCGAATGATGCGTACGATTTCGTGCTTCTGTTCAATGAAATGTTCCTCGGGCTTATTGTTAGTGTTACATGTCACTCATGAGTCATCTATAATGTTTAGACCTCATTTTATATACAACTGTTAATTATCTTATTATATATAAACAACAGATAATTGTATTAATCTACTACTACTACTACTACTACTACTACTACTACTACTACTGCTACTACTACTACCACTACTACTAATACTACTACTACTACTACTACTGAAATACAATAATGATTATTACATAACAATTTCAGCCCATAAATCAAGATGCAACCTCAGAATTACTGTCTAAATTAAAACTATGTTTAAAGCTACTTGTTTCTGAAAATACCAGATCATTAAAATGTCTTATAGACCTAGTAAAGGTAATATATATATATATATATATATATATATATATATATATATATATATAGTAGTATTAGTATTAGTATATATATATATATATAGTGGTATTCAATTGTGCGTATGATATCCAGGTTAGAATATAATGAATATTGTTATAAACCTGTTAGTAGATAAAAGAAGTTAAAACAATAACAACATAACCCCAACAATAATACTATATATTGAACACTGACTATAGACATACAAACTACTTAATATATGAATAATGCATATTTAAACAAACCGTCTACTACCACAATGCAACTCTACTACAACCAAGAATAATTAATTAAAATTCATAAATCTAAAAATTGAAGTATAGTTCGAGAAGATTAATATTTATATATTAAAATATATTAAAAGTAAAATATATATAATTAAGTATTGTATTGTAATCCTACATTATAATGATATATATATATATCAGATAATACAAAACTTTAACAATTTAAGACAATAATGTAATATTGATAGTCAATAATAATACATGAGATTAGGTATGTATATACAACTGTAGCGATGTTACACTTGTTTAAATGAGGAATTAATCTCATAGAATCTTAAAGAATTTAACATATTTATTTTATCTCTGATAATGTTAAATCATAGATTACAGCATAGATATAACTAATACTTATTAGCTATGCATTATAAGGTGCCATGCCATAATATGTATAAAATACCTTGAAAATTAATAAGTAATATTTGGTAGATTAAACAAATTGATAAACCCACCAGAATAACAACGAAATATCTATATATATATATATATATATATATATATATTTATGTATTATATATATATATATATATATATATATATGATATGTTAATAATTATTATATAACAAAATAGGCAAGTGGACAAAAACTCTACCAAATGGAGAATTACTTCGGGAACCGAGGCTACTCCATGAACGACGTGTTCGACAGTATAGCTGAGGTGATCTCTTCACCGAGAAATGTTGACAGGTTTGAACAATAGATTACATCATCACTATTACGTCACATTGGTCATTATCGAGATTATTGTAAGAATAATATTTAAATACGTTGATAACATTTATAGTTTTGATACATGCATAGATAGGTAACCAATAGCTACGTATATATATATATATATATATATATATATATATATACTACTTTGTATTATTATTAAAATATGAAGATATTACGAAATTAATTATTAGATTAGTAGACTTTATTAAAGTATGTGTTCTTTATTATATTATTATAATAAATAATACAACTATATTAATATGACAATTTTCCAGCAATACTTTTGATTATTTTTAGAAGTTAACTTTAATAAAGTATATATTTTACTTTAGTATACTATACTTCCGTATATATTTATATATTTAATGTATTAATTTGAAATAGTATATATTCAATAAAAATAATAAATGTATTATGTTTAAAAGTTAGTGCTAAAAACTCAATGGATATTTACAGACATAATAGATTTTAACAATAGCTTTGTTTCATAAATTACACCCAATAGTATAACAAAATAATAAGTTTGAAATTACACAACATAATTTCCAACAGTAAATATTAAATAATTAAATACACGTTAACGATACAATAATACCTATGTCCTGTCCTAGAATGTATTGTGTGTATGCATGTTTAATACATACTGTGTGTGTATGCAACTATTAACTGACACGTGATCTATGTAGGGTAACTATCCTCGGGCTAATCGATATAGTGGAGCTACAAGCTAACGATTGGGTAACGGAACAAGGACCTCTGATGGCCCCACAAGTTAGTACCCACAACCCCATACACACACCGCTATCTACGGTAACACTAAGACGGGCGGATAGTGATGTACGATAATCTACAGCGATAGTGAAATAGTCTATTTATCTTAAGGGAGCGATACCTCGAGGTTAAACTATTACGCTATTGTAACTAATATAGTTTTCTTTTACATTAATACATCGCTACTTTACCGTATATATATATATATATATATATATACATATATATATATATATATATATATATATTTATATACATATGTATAAATATATATATATAAATGTATATATACATCGACAAATTAAAAATGCTACTAAATCATGCATTACCCGCACCGCGTTAATAGGATTATGTTCAAAGCCTCACGATTTTAAAAATAAGCTACTCAATAAACACTCGCAGTATTCTTTATTCGAATTACTTATTGTATAAATATGTAATACACATGTTATCATATATCATATGAATAATTGTGTATCACATTTATATTATTAATCAAACTAAAATATAAAATTAGGTGTTAACCTACACGTGTTATTTTAAATAATAATGAATATGCTATCAATCATATTCTCGTTATTATCTATAAACACACATGTGTAGATATTGTATATTTACGTAGACTATATATAGATACACGCTTACCAATCACTAATTCGAATACACAATTTGCGGTTCAAATTACAGCATATTAAAAAACTGATGCCTTTACCTAAGCCCCGCCCATATCGCTTAGCCCCGCCTACTTTAACCATACGTCCCGCCCCCCCCCCCCAGGACTTCGGAGAAGACCCCATGCAGATGTTACACAGAGTTCCCTCATACTTCGATACAGCCATCATGCCGGGCACAGAAGTGGAAGATATCCACTATCTGATAAATGACCACGACCCGAACTACGATGAAGAAATGATGGAGGCCTTTGAACAGTTTCAGGCAGGCAACTAAACGTATCATTATCCGGCACCGAATGCTTATTTTCCGCGTGAAATATATCTAAATAAAATATACCATATATATTTGTATTACGTAACGATTAAATAGATAAGAAAATAATAACATCATTATCTTCCTCTTGTTATCTCAACAACTTATTATAGCCATTATCTTAGCCTTGTCTTAGACGTTTGTATTATACATTATCTTAGTATATTTAACTCTATTGAAGGCCGTGGAGTTCAAATAGAATAACTTGTCTATAATAATGATCTAGATTTCTACCGATCATTTACCATATAAGGTATATATGTATGGTATATATAAAATATATATATAATGATATTCTTTTAAATATTATCCATTCTTTGATAACAAAATCGTTATTCATTGGTCGTCTTTCACATTTCTTTCAATAATTAAACATTTTAGTTCACTTCAGTGTACGAATGCGTTTATTTCTATTTCTGGCGTCTACCTAATCATTATTACGGATGTTCCTATTGTGTTCATTCGTTTGATGTCTTCATTTGTATATCTGACTTGCCCGTGTAAAAAACGCTCCAAAGAAAGGTTATAGAGGTCATATCGAGTTATATTTAGATGTAATATATAGATACTATATATATGGAGCTAAAATACCTATATAAGCTAAGATATATCTTTATCTAAGATATAGTGTTATGTTAAGCTAATATTCAAATAGTTGGGCATTATTTCTAATACCGTTACGTAATCATGACTCATCTATCGTGACTCAGAGATGTTTAAAGTTATCGATCTTCTATTTATTTCATTGATAATACTTTATATATTATTACTTTATTACGAACGTATATAGGTGAATATGGTGAATGTCGCCCAGTTTGTTTCGATTACCGAGGTTAAATTTAATATTTTACACGTATTTCTATATAAAATTTATAATTATAATAATAACTAATATATCTTATAATATATATTACATTTTCGTTCTTCATATTAATTGATAATGCCTACACTATATATAGTGTAAACTATAGTTTGTGAAATATCGAAACGAGTATTTTGTAATCGACCTCTTAACTCGTATTCAAAACAAAGGGGTCAAATTCGATACACGCCCACTTATCTCAGGGTCACGTTTACCGATGTTTCTTTCGATCTATGTTTTCCCGTCACCGTATACAATAACGTGCGCGTTTAATATAGAAATACCTTACAGAATATGGGGGGTTGATTCGGGTACATTGTTTGTCGTTGTGGGCACGGCAAGGCTCGTGTAAATAGGGTTTAGGTTAGATACATAGATATAGAGTGGGGCTCACTCTAATGTCTATGGGTTTATATGAAATGTTATGAATATTAAAATGGAGTAAATTTAAATATTCACCTTACTCGTTTACACTAACTATAAATCTAATTCAATGTTATACCTACAATAGTATACGTAAACTTTGCAAATAATATACTATTTTTACAAGAAACACCAGCTCAATGGACATCAAGCAACATAAAGCCACTACCTAAATCTGGAGATCTAAGCGATGTAAATAACTACAGAGGAATAAGCTTATCAAGTATTGCTTCAAAGATAACAAACAAGATGATTCTGAACAGAATTCAACCTACAGTCGATAAATTGTTGAGGAATAACCAAAATGGATTTCGACCAGGTAGAGGAACCATTGCACATATATTAGCAATAAGACGACTCATAGAAGGAATTAAGACCAAAAATATTCAATCTATCATAACATTTGTGGATTTTAAAAAGGCTTTCGACAGCATCGACAGAGCAGTTCTATTAAAAATTCTCAAGATTTATGGAATTCCAGAAATACTAATAAGAGCTATAAAATCTCTTCACAGTAACTCAAAAGCGCAAGTAATAACGCCTGATGGAATCACTGAAACTTTCCTTATTCAAAACGGAGTACTGCAAGGAGACACTCTAGCTCCATTCCTATTCATTATAGCTTTAGACTATGCTATGCGACTAGCAATAGATGGACGAGAGAGCGAAATAGGTTTTGAAATAGCAAGAAAGAAAAGTAGGAGACATCCAGCAGTAAATGTTACAGATTTCAGCTATGCAGACGACGTAGCTCTTATTAGTAAAAATATTGAAGAAGCACAAATACTGCTTCAGAGAGTAGAAGAAGAATGTGGAAATATAGGTCTAAAGATAAACTGTAAAAAGACAGAAGCCATGTATTTCGGTATAGACAATAACCAACATATACACACCATACTCAATAATGAAATCAAAATAGTAGATAACTTTAAATATCTAGGGTCATGGATGCAAAGCTCAGAAAAAGACTTCAATATTCGTAAAGCACTAGCCTGGTCAGCCGCTAATAAGATGAAGAAATTATGGAAATCAAGCATAAGAGACTCACTTAAAGTTAGAATATTCAGGGCTACGATTGAAACAATATACACATATGGTGCTGAAACATGGACAACTACAAAAACTATGAATAAACGAATAGATGGATGTTACACCAGACTTCTCCGAATGGCTTTAAACATATCCTGGAAAGATAAAATCAATAACATAACGCTATATAATGGACTCTCAAGAATATCTGAAGTAATAAAAGAAAGAAGACTAAAACTTGCAGGTCATTTGATGAGACACGACAACGAAATGGCTCATAAACTTGTCCTATGGGAACCGACAAATGGTAGTGCAAGAAGAGGTCGCAAAACCATCACTTTTGTAGATAATCTAAGAGAAGACATAGGACTAGACGATATAAATGAGATAAAGACGATGATGTTGGACAGAGATGTTTGGAGAGATAAGGCAAAGAAGAGTCGAGCGAGAGCTCGACATAAGTAAGTAAGTATACGTTCACTCGTGTATAGTATATGAAGTATGTAAGTCTTCTGTTATTATAGATAGATAGATGGATAGATAGATAGATGATCTATTTATACATAAATATAACAAAGATAGTTCAAATTTGTGTTTTAGCAAAATAGTAATACATAAATAAATAAACGATACAATAATATATAAGTAAAAGAAAATAGGATTGTTAAATTAATAAACGTGAACAAAATAAAATAATATAAATAAAAATATACGAATATTAAAAATTATTAATATGTAAATATTTGACTTTACTTCTGAAATGTTCTATGGATGTCACAAGTCTTAGATATCGAGGTAGACCATTCCATAGTGCAGCTGCCGAATGCCGAAAAGTTCTTTTGCCATATCTAGCCGTTATTTGTAAGTACATCATCATCATCATTAATCATCATTATTGTATACGTAAGCATAGTAGTTTACAACATAAATATCTTATACGTATATATATATATATATATATATATATATATATTGTATATATATTGGTTACATTTATGTAGACGTGAGTAGATATACCAATAGAGACAAACAAAATTCTTCATTTTATACTTATAGTTATTTCTGATTTAATATATTGCATTTATAATATACTTTTATTTAAACATGAATAGGACATGTCATTATAATTAAACAAATAATATATTATACGTGAATAACTTAAATTATAAATTAATTAATGTATAATTCGTTACATCTATATAAATATATTGATATAACTCCCACGACTGAGGTATTTATAACAGTTATAAATACGTTTGGGATATTCCACTTTACACTCGCGCTTATATTAAGGGGTGTATATTCAATAAAATTCATATATAGGTAAATAAAGTGTTAATAATAAGCATACAAATTCGTATATAATTTATTTACTATTTATAAATCAAATTTAATTTAAAGAAAAAAATATTATATGTGTAAATATTAACATAATAATGCAGTTGTATATTTTATTTATATGTGATACGTATTAGGTTCAGTAATATATATATATATATATATATATATATATATATATATATATTCATATAGACTTTTATTGATAGATAAATATTAATATAGACATAATTATTGATATATTTATCAACATAGTACGGTATCCACTAAAGCCTCCGGAACGATTTTTTCCCATGGGGGTTTTAAGAAATAAGTATAATATATCAACTAGGGGAAAGATCCGTAATGTGGCCATAAGGGTAATGTTGCCACTTGGCGTATCTCATAAACTATAAGTCCAATCAATAAAAAATATATACATGAAATATGCGCATTGGTAAGCATTGTTCCGATAAGTAAAAGTAAGTTGTATATCAATTAATAATAAAACATTATGTACAAAATACAACAAAAAAATCGATTTACTTTTTAAAAAATTGAAATAAAAGTTTAGTAAAACATATATTAAATTACTAATATATAATATAAATTGAAAATTTAAGTTGCATATTAAAGAACTATTTAATTACAACAAAGTATGTAATCCATTTATTTTAGTGAATAATATTCATTATTATATAATGTATATATCGTGATACCTAGAATCGGGTAACGTGGCCACTTTTTAGCGGGTAAATTGGCCACTTCACAATGATTTAAGACAATCATATGATCTGAAATCAATATGTATATATATATATTGATAAATTGCGTGCGTCATTATATGAAAACATTGATTGAATCAACATCTACTATATCCTAACCATACAAATATATGTACATGCATATTTTATAATCATGGTAGGTATCCTATAAACTTTTAAATGTAATATAATATATTTAATTATATATTAACACAATTATAAAGAACAATATATATATATATATATATATATATATATATAGAAATCAGATAATATAAATTAGTTATCTTTATAAATTACTATTTTATCTAGTTATTTTATCGCCATATTATTATGACATACAGTCATTTACTGATGAAATTGCTTTTTCCATAATAACATAATAAGTAAGTGTAATGGTATAATAGGATGTAGCCTATTAATGAATATAGTAATTTATAAAGTTAAAATAAAAATCATTAATTTATCACAATTGCGTGTGTTATTTAATGATGTGATATTACTGGATTAAACCCTAAACTTGATATAAAGTAACACCATCTAGTGGATTAATTCTACATCTTGAAGGGGCCACATTACCCGCTATAGGTGACAACCTTACCCTCCATGGAGGGTAATGTGGCCACCTTAATAATTTCAATTAGATACGATAAAATGAAAAAATGATTAGGCAGTCCTCTTATATATCATAAGATGTATCTATATTGTAAAAATTATCGAATTATAACTAATATTTATAAAGTTATACAACATTATCTAAAAGTGGCCACATTACCCATCTTTCCCCTATATATTTCTGTAATCAATAATAAGTATTATAAACTATAGGTAAAACTAACCAATTTTTCTAATAAGGTGAATATATCAAATACTATATTTAATGAAATATATGTAGGTTATATGTTTCTAGTGTAGTATTCTTATATGAATATAATTTGGCAATTTATTCAGAACTTTTACGCTTGCCATTGTAAAATGTTCTAATGCATTTATAATATCTAAATAGTTATTTAAGACAGTTGATATAGCTTTACATCTTATTGTTCAGTGGAGAGTGGAAGTGTCCACCTTATAGGACACATTGATTTGAATCTGGTTTTATCATTATCAATAGATTGGTATAAATATCTAAATTTTCCATATTTGCCAAAAACATATTTGAACACTAATATCATTCACTATGGATTTTTTACAAGATAATCATGTGCATATTTATATTGAGCAACACATTTACACACATAATATATAATCGATGAGAACTACAATGTATGTAAATGAGTATCCCACTAACATTATACTGTTAGAATATATTTCCGAAAATATTGTTAGGAAATTTGCTAGAAAGTGATTTTCTAGCAAGTTGTAGTGGGATACTCCTATTAAAGTTACTATATTTCCGGTAAGTTATCGGAAAGTAAGGGGGTATCCCATTACAATTGTAGTTAACTACTAGATTAAAAATTTCTAATAAACATTTCCAGAAATACTGGTAATGGGATACCCTTAATATGCTAAATGGTGGTCTTTTTGTATAAGGGCTTGTGTATCTTTATATACAGCTAACATATTGAAGCTTATATCATAACATTGTCCGCGTAAATTAGACATGGATAGACCGAGACGAATAATTATGTTTTTCAGATTATTTGCAATAGTTTCGCCAGTACTTGATGTAGTATATATAAAATCCTAGATGAATAAAATCCTATAAATTTTTAATAATTTTATTTAAAGTTTAAATTAAACAAATATATACAGTTAAATGTATGTATAAACTAACAAATAGCAAAATAGAGTATTTTTCTTCATTATAAATAAAATTTAATTATAATATATTGGAAATGTTATTATATTTTTTTTAATGAATAATTAAATATAATATATTATAAATATAAGATGCATAGACATTTGAGCTATAATGCTTCACTCTAATGTCTATGATAACATTATTAATTTCTGCTAACATATAATCATCACAGAGATTATAATAATATACAGAAAAAATCCTTCATTTTACCTACATTTACACTTTAGTAATAAAATGTTTTATCATTTTATGACTCAATATTTGTATTCCAATATAACAATATATTTATATTATATTATTGTAAATATTGTTGTAATTTTAATATTTGTATTCAATAGATAATGTGGTGTCCGTATTTGATACACATGTATGCTCGAATTCTGACATCATGGGTTATAATACGGACAGTTTTCTTAAATAAGGACAGTTTTCTTAAATAGAATGTATCTGATATTGATGATTATATATTGTTAAAACAATTCTTATTTAAGTAAAATACACAATTAAAATGCATAACATATTCTTATTAATATATATATATATATATATATATATATATATATATATATATATGTGTGTGTGTGTATGTGTGCATATTAATTAGTATATGTTATGCATTTTAATTATGTAATTTACCTAAATAAGAATATGTCTAACAATTTATAATCATCAATATCAGATATCCTACATTATTTGTTGTGTTACATTAATTAATGCAATTGAATAATTATCATATGGATTAGTGTATTCCTGATTTATATGTGAAATATAGGTTAAATTGTACTTAAATGTACAATAATACAGCTATAACATTATTATATGTAGCTTCAATGATATTAATAGTATAACGCAATTGTCCGACAGTCTCCATATAAGATCAATTGTCCGACAGTTTCCATATTAGAGCAATTGTCCGAAAGTGTCCTTATTAGAGCAATTGTCCGACAGTTTCCATATTAGAGCAATTGTCCGAAAGTTTCCTTATTAGAGCAATTGTCCGAAAGTGTCCTTATTAGAGCAATTGTCCGACAGTTTCCATATTAGAGCAATTGTCCGAAAGTGTCCTTATTAGAGCAATTGTCCGACAGTTTCCATATTAGAGCAATTGTCCGAAAGTGTCCTTATTAGAGCAATTGTCCGACAGTTTCCATATTAGAGCAATTGTCCGAAAGTGTCCTTATTAGAGCAATTGTCCGACAGTTTCCATATTAGAGCAATTGTCCGAAAGTGTCCTTATTAGAGCAATTGTCCGAGAGTTTCCATATTAGAGCAATTGTCCGACAGTTTCCATATTAGAGCAATTGTCCGAAAGTGTCCTTATTAGAGCAATTGTCCGACAGTTTCCATATTAGAGCAATTGTCCGAAAGTGTCCTTATTAGAGCAATTGTCCGACAGTTTCCATATTAGAGCAATTGTCCGAAAGTGTCCTTATTAGAGCAATTGTCCGACAGTTTCCATATTAGAGCAATTGTCCGAAAGTGTCCTTATTAGAGCAATTGTCCGACAGTTTCCATATTAGAGCAATTGTCCGAAAGTGTCCTTATTAGAGCAATTGTCCGAGAGTTTCCATATTAGAGCAATTGTCCGACAGTTTCCATATTAGAGCAATTGTCCGAAAGTGTCCTTATTAGAGCAATTGTCCGACAGTTTCCATATTAGAGAAATTGTCCGACAGTTTCCATATTAGAGCAATTGTCCGAAAGTGTCCTTATTAGAGCAATTGTCCGACAGTTTCCATATTAGAGCAATTGTCCGAAAGTGTCCTTATTAGAGCAATTGTCCGACAGTTTCCATATTAGAGCAATTGTCCGAAAGTGTCCTTATTAGAGCAATTGTCCGAGAGTTTCCATATTAGAGCAATTGTCTGACAGTTTCCATATTAGAGCAATTGTCCGAAAGTGTCCTTATTAGAGCAATTGTCCGACAGTTTCCATATTAGAGCAATTGTCCGACAGTCTCCATATAAGATCAATTGTCCGACAGTTTCCATATTAGAGCAATTGTCCGAAAGTGTCCTTATTAGAGCAATTGTCCGACAGTTTCCATATTAGAGCAATTGTCCGAAAGTGTCCTTATTAGAGCAATTGTCCGACAGTTTCCATATTAGAGCAATTGTCCGAAAGTGTCCTTATTAGAGCAATTGTCCGACAGTTTCCATATTAGAGCAATTGTCCGAAAGTGTCCTTATTAGAGCAATTGTCCGAGAGTTTCCATATTAGAGCAATTGTCCGACAGTTTCCATATTAGAGCAATTGTCCGAAAGTGTCCTTATTAGAGCAATTGTCCGACAGTTTCCATATTAGAGCAATTGTCCGACAGTTTCCATATTAGAGCAATTGTCCGAAAGTGTCCTTATTAGAGCAATTGTCCGACAGTTTCCATATTAGAGAAATTGTCCGACAGTTTCCATATTAGAGCAATTGTCCGAAAGTGTCCTTATTAGAGCAATTGTCCGACAGTTTCCATATTAGAGCAATTGTCCGACAGTTTCCATATTAGAGCAATTGTCCGAAAGTGTCCTTATTAGAGCAATTGTCCGACAGTTTCCATATTAGAGCAATTGTCCGAAAGTGTCCTTATTAGAGCAATTGTCCGACAGTTTCCATATTAGAGCAATTGTCCGAAATTGTCCTTATTTGAGCAATTGTCCGACAGTTTCCATATTAGAGCAATTGTCCGAAAGTGTCCTTATTAGAGCAATTGTCCGACAGTTTCCATATTAGAGCAATTGTCCGAAAGTGTCCTTATTAGAGCAATTGTCCGACAGTTTCCATATTAGAGCAATTGTCCGAAAGTGTCCTTATTAGAGCAATTGTCCGACAGTTTCCATATTAGAGCAATTGTCCGAAAGTGTCCTTATTAGAGCAATTGTCCGAGAGTTTCCATATTAGAGCAATTGTCCGACAGTTTCCATATTAGAGCAATTGTCCGAAAGTGTCCTTATTAGAGCAATTGTCCGACAGTTTCCATATTAGAGCAATTGTCCGAAAGTGTCCTTATTAGAGCAATTGTCCGACAGTTTCCATATTAGAGCAATTGTCCGAAAGTGTCCTTATTAGAGCAATTGTCCGACAGTTTCCATATTAGAGCAATTGTCCGAAAGTGTCCTTATTAGAGCAATTGTCCGACAGTTTCCATATTAGAGCAATTGTCCGAAAGTGTCCTTATTAGAGCAATTATCCGAGAGTTTCCATATTAGAGCAATTGTCCGACAGTTTCCATATTAGAGCAATTGTCCGAAAGTGTCCTTATTAGAGCAATTGTCCGACAGTTTCCATATTAGAGAAATTGTCCGACAGTTTCCATATTAGAGCAATTGTCCGAAAGTGTCCTTATTAGAGCAATTGTCCGACAGTTTCCATATTAGAGCAATTGTCCGAAAGTGTCCTTATTAGAGCAATTGTCCGACAGTTTCCATATTAGAGCAATTGTCCGAAAGTGTCCTTATTAGAGCAATTGTCCGAGAGTTTCCATATTAGAGCAATTGTCTGACAGTTTCCATATTAGAGCAATTGTCCGAAAGTGTCCTTATTAGAGCAATTGTCCGACAGTTTCCATATTAGAGCAATTGTCCGACAGTCTCCATATAAGATCAATTGTCCGACAGTTTCCATATTAGAGCAATTGTCCGAAAGTGTCCTTATTAGAGCAATTGTCCGACAGTTTCCATATTAGAGCAATTGTCCGAAAGTGTCCTTATTAGAGCAATTGTCCGACAGTTTCCATATTAGAGCAATTGTCCGAAAGTGTCCTTATTAGAGCAATTGTCCGACAGTTTCCATATTAGAGCAATTGTCCGAAAGTGTCCTTATTAGAGCAATTGTCCGAGAGTTTCCATATTAGAGCAATTGTCCGACAGTTTCCATATTAGAGCAATTGTCCGAAAGTGTCCTTATTAGAGCAATTGTCCGACAGTTTCCATATTAGAGCAATTGTCCGACAGTTTCCATATTAGAGCAATTGTCCGAAAGTGTCCTTATTAGAGCAATTGTCCGACAGTTTCCATATTAGAGAAATTGTCCGACAGTTTCCATATTAGAGCAATTGTCCGAAAGTGTCCTTATTAGAGCAATTGTCCGACAGTTTCCATATTAGAGCAATTGTCCGACAGTTTCCATATTAGAGCAATTGTCCGAAAGTGTCCTTATTAGAGCAATTGTCCGACAGTTTCCATATTAGAGCAATTGTCCGAAAGTGTCCTTATTAGAGCAATTGTCCGACAGTTTCCATATTAGAGCAATTGTCCGAAATTGTCCTTATTAGAGCAATTGTCCGACAGTTTCCATATTAGAGCAATTGTCCGAGAGTTTCCATATTAGAGCAATTGTCCGACAGTTTCCATATTAGAGCAATTGTCCGAAAGTGTCCTTATTAGAGCAATTGTCACACAGTTTCCATATTAGAGCAATTGTCCGAAAGTGTCCTTATTAGAGCAATTGTCCGACAGTTTCCATATTAGAGCAATTGTCCGAAAGTGTCCTTATTAGAGCAATTGTCCGAAATTGTCCTTATTAGAGCAATTGTCCGACAGTTTCCATATTAGAGCAATTGTCCGAGAGTTTCCATATTAGAGCAATTGTCCGACAGTTTCCATATTAGAGCAATTGTCCGAAAGTGTCCTTATTAGAGCAATTGTCCGACAGTTTCCATATTAGAGCAATTGTCCGAAATTGTCCTTATTAGAGCAATTGTCCGACAGTTTCCATATTAGAGCAATTGTCCGAAAGTGTCCTTATTAGAGCAATTGTCCGACAGTTTCCATGTTAGAGCAATTGTCCGAAAGTGTCCTTATTAGAGCAATTGTCCGACAGTTTCCATATTAGAGCAATTGTCCGAAAGTGTCCTTATTAGAGCAATTGTCCGACAGTTTCCATATTAGAGCAATTGTCCGAGAGTTTCCATATTAGAGCAATTGTCCGACAGTTTCCATATTAGAGCAATTGTCCGAAAGTGTCCTTATTAGAGCAATTGTCCGACAGTTTCCATATTAGAGCAATTGTCCGAAATTGTCCTTATTAGAGCAATTGTCCGACAGTTTCCATATTAGAGCAATTGTCCGAGAGTTTCCATATTAGAGCAATTGTCCGACAGTTTCCATATTAGAGCAATTTTCCGAAAGTGTCCTTATTAGAGCAATTGTCCGACAGTTTCCATATTAGAGCAATTGTCCGAAAGTGTCCTTATTAGAGCAATTGTCCGACAGTTTCCATATTAGAGCAATTGTCCGAAAGTGTCCTTATTAGAGCAATTGTCCGACAGTTTCCATATTAGAGCAATTGACCGAAAGTGTCCTTATTAGAGCAATTGTCCGACAGTTTCCATGTTAGAGCAATTGTCCGAAAGTGTCCTTATTAGAGCAATTGTCCGACAGTTTCCATATTAGAGCAATTGTCCGAAAGTGTCCTTATTAGAGCAATTGTCCGACAGTTTCCATATTAGAGCAATTGTCCGAAAGTGTCCTTATTAGAGCAATTGTCCGACAGTTTCCATATTAGAGCAATTGTCCGAAAGTGTCCTTATTAGAGCAATTGTCCGACAGTTTCCATATTAGAGCAATTGTCCGAAAGTGTCCTTATTAGAGCAATTGTCCGACAGTTTCCATATTAGAGCAATTGTCCGAAAGTGTCCTTATTAGAGCAATTGTCCGACAGTTTCCATATTAGAGCAATTGTCCGACAGTTTCCATATTAGAGCAATTGTCCTATAACGATACCCCCTAATAGAACATTATCAATGTGGTATCGAAATTATTAATCGTACATCTATTGTCATGAAGTTTTCAACTCAATAAGCCATGGAACACGTACTATTTACAACATTTTATAATATTAAGATGGAACGTAGAAATAGCACATATTGTTTGACGACTTATAGGACCTCATAGACCAGTGGTTCCCGACCTATGGGTCAGGACTCATGACTCATGACCCAAATGTGGGTCATTGGTTTTTATTGTAGGGTATTGAGCCAATTTCTAAACATATTTATATAAATATATATATATATATATATATATATATATATATTATAGTTTATATTATTCATTTATGACTAAAGTTTAATAATACAAATATAAAATTTGTTATTGGGTCATAGTATATTTTTAAATTAAGAATTATAAAAAAAAAATGCCATGATGAAAAAAGGTTGGGAACCACTGTCCTATACCATTGATGTAAAGCCAGATGATTAGACCTATATTGTTGAATGAATTGAATGGAGAATAAATGTTGATAATAATTGTTGTAATATTAATAATCCTAAACATATATATATATATATATATATATATATATATATATATATATATATATATTATAGGCTATTTAATTCTACTATATCGTTACAATTCAAGATATTCAGTATTTTGTAATATTTTAGTATTTTTTAGCATTATTTTGTATAGGCCTAATACTTAACCTATTTAGATTATTTATTGGTAGTACATATTAGTAGCTCTCACAGACAAACACACACATATACACACATACACTTCAAACTTCAAACTTCAACACTGCGACTTTATTTTTACTAAACTGAAAATAAAAAATAATATAATTCCGATCCTACTAGTATACAGACCACCAAATAACTGCCATACAACTTTTGCTTTAGAATTTATAAACGTTATACATGAACATAACTATGATAACCTGATAATTCTACGAGATTTCAACTTCCACTATGACTCTGACAAACTACACCACCAAGACTTTAAACGACTTTGTAACGAACTGAATGTAACCCAACACGTTATCTTTGCAACTCATTCCTACCCACGGGCATATACTAGACCTGATACTTACATACAACTATTCTAACATATTAATACATAAATCAACACGCTCTACATTACTCACTGACCATTACGCAATAAACTCTCAACTTAATATACTGAACTCCTCACCTAAACAGACCTTACTTACTTACAGGTGTATTAGGAAAATAATTATTTATGAATTTTCATCTGATTTTATCTCTATGATAAATAAAACCCAAATTACAGTACTCAACTTAAACACTATACTGAAACAACTAATAAATCAACATGCACCACTGAAAACAAACTACTTGACTCTACATAATGAAACACCATGGTTTAACTCCAAATTAAATAATTTTAAAGTTTTATTTAGAAAATCATGTAGACTTTTTACGAAATCACCATCTTACTTAATTACTAACAAACTTAATTGACCTAAGAAAAAATAGATATATATATATATATATATACAGGAATTAACTGAAATCTACAAAAGCAGACTACTTTACTGACAAAATAAACGATTGTTTATACGACTATAAACGACTCTATTCAATTTCTAAGACCCACTTAGAAAAAATAAAAATTCTACGCTCCCACATTTTCCCGATGATCAACTATGTAAGCAATTTGCATAATATTTAAATACAAAATTAATACCATTTGTAATAGACTCTTGTAATAGACTCTTGTACATTTAACCCTATTTACAATGCATCCAAATATTACCATGCACTTCGACACTAACACATTTTATTTTACCTACTCATACTGCAATCTACAATTATATTGTAACTGCTAGATGCTCTTCACCACACGACCCATTTCCTCTATACTTAATAAAAAAACTAGTAACAGCTCTGACTCTGACTTACAAAAATATAATTTATGACTCACTTATAACAAGAACTATTCCAAATGTACTCAAAAACGCAATAATTACACCAATAATAAAAAAAAACATAATCTTAACTCATCTAAATTCTCAAATTACAGACCTATACAGACCTATGTCGTTGACCCGGGGTAGTTGAGATATAGCTATATCTCAATTACCTCTACTAACTAAAATTCTTGAAAAAACAGTTTATACTCAACTCTCACACTAACCAACAAACAATTTATTCAGAACTTTTTAGAACTTTTAGAACTAATAAGAACTTTTGGGAACTTCAGTTCTCAATAATTATAATGGGAACTTTTTTATAACTTTTGAGAACTTAAGTTAACTAAATTTAGTTCCAATAATATTTTAATATAATTCTAAAATTAGTGATATCACCCATTAAAGTCATCGATTTTATAGATTTATAGTTTGGTAAACTTAAAATCTAAGATTACAGTGTAAACAAATATATGTATACCCATATTTGATATTTAAATATTTAATTTATAATATATTATACACATACATTTGAATTAATTGTATAAATATATATATATATATATATATATTACAAAATAATGATCAATACAATACCATATCAATGTAGGTTAATACCTATAGGTATTATTATAATAATATAATACTAAAATGTTGTTAATATTCTTATAAATATATATAATAATAATAGAGTATCATATATGCAATGATGGGCACCGATCCTTTTTTATATCAGGATCGCCGATCCCTATCCTTTTCCCGATCCCGATCCAGAATCTTCATTCGTTACCCGATAATTTGCCGATCTCGATCCCGATCCTCTTTCTAACCCGATCCCGATCACGTTCCGGATCGGATCGCCGATCAATGATCGCGATCCTGCACATAACTGATCTTATACCATCGACCACGGTGTTCCTCAAGGTTCGATACTTTCCCCAGATCTCTTCTCTATATATCTTATTACATTACAAACAAGTATGAAACGTTATCCATCTATTACTTACAACTTATACGCAGACGACATAGAACTATAGTTCTAGAACTACAAAACTACAGCCATGGCTAACAAATAATAACCTACTACTATACCAAAATAAAACTGAACTATTAAATATCAATAATGACCCACATACTTACTTCTCTGACATCATTATTAATCAACACAAAAGTATTCCCACCAATTATGTTAAATACCTAGGCGTCAACTTTAATAATAAAGATAAATATTAATAATCTATATAGACATTATATCTTACTTACTCAATATACGACTGCACAGATATTCAATCTTTAAAAAATACGACTATACTTACATAGAAATACTACTAAACTACTTACTCAGACTCTAATACTTTCAAGACTACAATACTGTAACTCACTATTCTCAGGATATGAAAAACTGAAAATAGACAAACTAGACAACATACTTAAGCGCTCAATTATACATATATACCGACTACAGAAGACTGACTATACAACTAGCATTACTGACTTACGTAACAAACTTAACTGGCTAAACACTGAAAACTCTATCAACTACAAAATACTTACAATACTTATAACTTACCCTTTAATTTACGAAACAAAATAAAACATAAACTAATGACTTTTGACTAATGACATGACTTTTACGTAATAACAATTCCATTAAACTACACCAACCGATATCGGTAATATTACCCATTGCATTAAATACGAAAGGAAAAAATTCACCTCAACATCATCAATTATATAGAATAAATTACCCCATTCTCTTAAAAATAAAAGAAATAAAAATCTAATGATTAATACTTTTAAAAAGACATTAAAACAATTTCTTATCGCCCAACATTGATTTTCGTTTCGCATCGTAATATTATCGTGCAAATTACATACATTCGCTATTTGTATCTATATGTGATATATATTGTTCGATGCACATTATAGAATTATTATTATTAATGATGTGTTTAAATAAATACTTTCATCAACAACAACAACAACAACAACAACAATGGTTTCTTCAGCTGACTTCAATGGTTTCTCACTCTATGTTGAAGATGCAATGAAGGTCATTCCAAATGACATAGTAGCAGCTTCTGTGGACGCTAGGATGAACTTTCTAAATGACATTATCATTGAGGCTGCATACAAGTTTATCGGTAAAGCGAAATACTCAACCAATGATAAGGTATGGCTTACTCGTGAGATTAGAACTGCTATAAAAGCTCGTAACCAACTAAGAAGGAGTATTGCTACACATCGATCCGAATGGACAACAGCCTGTAGAGTAGTGAAAGACTTAATCAAGGTAAAAAAGGAAGAAAGATGGGTAGATTTTCTTGCAGACTCGGAGCATAATGCAGATCCGAACAGGATTTGGTCCACCATTAAATCGCTAAGTGGGACAAGCAACGGAATCGCAAAGAATGAGACTCTAATCCACAATGGAAAGCAGTACGTCACAAGTAAAGCTAAAGCAAATGCCTTCATGAAAAGATACGCGTCCATAAGTCGTATAGACATTAAGAAACAGGACAGATGTAAAAAAGCTATTCGCCGTCGATTAAAGATGCCTACAGTGGAAATCCAAGGCGTTCAAGAATTCAATCTTGCAGAATTAAATCAAGCTATACGAAACATGAAATTGAAAGGTGCCCCAGGTAGAGACCTTATCTCCCCTCGCTTCATCAAAGCACTCGGCCCGAATGCTCTTGCATTCCTACTTGAAATATACAATGAATCATGGTCTAAAGGTATATGTCCCGCAACTTGGAGGGAAGCAGTAATCGTTCCTCTTCTCAAGAAAGGGAAACCAGCGAATAACATTGACTCATATAGACCCGTTTCTCTCACATCATGCATCGCTAAGACGATGGAAAGAATGGTTGCTAATCGGTTATCGTACATGGCCGAATCGAACGGTTGGTGGTGTGATGAACAGGCAGGATTTAGATCTTCACGTTCTTGTGAGGACCAAATTTTACGTCTGACACAGTCAATCAGTAATGGTTTCCAGAATCGTCCTGCTCTAAGAAGCGTTCTCGCTCTCCTGGACTTTAGCAAAGCGTTCGACACAGTGTGGAGAAACCGTCTGTTTGAGATTATGCTGGATAAAGGGGTGCCTACTACCATGGTAAAATGGATCAGGGGATTCCTTTGCGACAGAAATGCGCGAGTCAGAATCGATAATGTCACGGGGAAGTGCTTGAAATTACACCAAGGCGTACCTCAAGGTGCTGTTCTTTCTCCTCTACTGTTCATATTTTATATCAATGGTATTAAGGACATTGTTCCAGAAGAAGTTCAAGTAAGCCTTTATGCGGACGACATTGCTATATGGGCACAACACAAGGATATTCAGGTAGCTCAAGAGGCTGTTCAGTTAGCAGTGTCTAACATAGCCAGTTGGAGCTGTAATCACAAACTGATATTGAACCCTGCTAAATGCGTTGCATCTTTTTTCAGCACAGACCCGCACGAAGCTAAATGGATCCCCAGCATAACAATCAATGATCAAACAATCCCGGTTAACAAGTTCCCTTCGTTCCTTGGCATCTCGTACGATAGAACATTGAGTTTTCGTACACATGCAGAAATTGTGAAAACAAGAGTTCTGTGCAGAACAAGAATACTAGCATCACTTGCCACCAAACAGTGGGGTTGGAGTCGGAAAAGTCTGGTAAGAGTCTTTAAAGCCACCATCCAAAGCGTACTACATTACTGTGGCGCAGGATGGCAACCATGGTTGGCCAAGTCGAATTTGCAGATTCTTGAAAGGGCACAAAACCGCGCATTACGAGTCATAACCGGTCAACTATCAGATACACCACTGGAATGTCTAAGGATAGAGGCGGAGATCATGTCAGTTGCTGTCGCAGTAAGACGAAACTGTCTCATTGCATGGGAAAAGTCTGCACGTTTACCCCTAAGTAACCCAAGACGATCACTCTTCGACAACCCAGTGCCTCATCGTTGGAAAAACAGAAGTAGCTTCAGTCAGATGGCGATAGCAGAATGTGATTCGGCAGGTCTGAATACCCTACCACGCCAGAGACTCACTCCTGCAAAACCTCCACCCTGGACTTGGGATGCGGACCCGACATGGAAAGTTATTACAGTACTGAGAAGTGGCAATGGCAAATCAAGCAATATGGACACTCTTTTGCATGACACCATCGATACCTTATCAAGTTCTGGGACCCCAGACATCATCATTTACACCGATGGATCAGCTAAGAGTGGTATCGCGAATGGAGGCAGTGCGGCTATCATCACGACAGGTCTGGCATCAAATCCTACGCGCATCTCATCCATCAGCGAGACAGGAAGAAGGTGGACCTCATCGTTCGAAACTGAAGTGTCGGCGCTGAATCTGGCAGTGAAATGGCTTCAGGACAACGATAATCGGAGATATAAGTTCGTTATCATTTGTTCTGATAGCCAGTCAGCTCTATCAGCACTAAGAAACTCGGGTAGAAGCGATGGTGTGGAGCTATCTGAAGTTAGACGAAGATTATCAGCGTTAAAAATGCAAGTCCTCCTACAATGGGTCCCCGGTCACTGCGGTCTCATAGGAAATGAATTGGCTGACGTGGAAGCAGGAGAAGCAGCAGCGGGAAATGCGGTACAGTGCAATGTCGAGATATCTTTCAACTCGACAAAGGCTACAATCAGAAGACTAATCACAGATCCTCCGATCCTGCATCAAAGGACAAGGGAAGTTTTCGATGGTCAACGCTCGAACAGTTCGCTGGGAAGAAAGGACGAAGTACTAATAGCACAACTAAGAAGCGGTCACTGCCACAAGTTAGCTGCTTACAGGAGTGTGGTATCACCAAATGAATCCCCCTTGTGCCCCCACTGCGAACTCGAACCTGAAACGCTCGAACATTGGCTGCAGGAATGTCCGGCATTAGTCGCGAAACGCATCCGCGCATTTGGAGGAGCGGCACCTCCGTTAGCAGTCCTGGTAACCAACCCCGAGACTGTACTAGCGTACGCACATGGACTTTGGTCCTTGTGACGCTGCCGCAATCAACAACAACAACAACAACAACAACAACAACAACAACAACCCACATACACACACGTGGACACACACACAAACACATACACACACATACACACACACACACACACACACACACACACATATATATATATATATATATATATATATATATATATATATATATATACCTACAAATACGTATAGTATTACAATAATTTAGATTTATTAGAAAAAAGCATTACAGATTATAATGTTATGTAACTTTAATGGTTGTATTGTCAGATAATATTATAATGTATATATATATATATATATATATATATATATGTAGATATAACTTTCGAAAGTTTAATAACTACATTATCGATATGTTTTTACAATTTAATTTCTCAACCTAATTTTAAAATATTCCAAAAAATTTCATATTTTTAAAACTAAAATAATTTATATATTCTATATAATATATTATATATTAAAATAATTTATATATATATATATGAATATATTCTATATATGATATATTAAAATAATTTATATATTCTATATATAGAATATTATTATATATTATATATATATATAAGTAGTCTGAAAAATATGAAATATTATAAAAATTAGGTTCCGACGAGGCTCGAACTCGTGACCTTCTGCGTGTAAAGCAGACGTGATGACCACTACACTACGGAACCATTTATAAATAATAAGCATATATTGACATATATATAATATATACTATATAATAATAATTTAACATTACAAAATGTAATTTACAATTAATAAATTCTAATTTTTATTTATAGTTCTATATTATATAGACTATATAGTATATAGTATATACCTATTTAGAATCGAGCTATAATTAATTGTGTATTTAAATACCGTCAACCTACAATTAATAAAAATGCGAATTATATTATATTTTTAAAATTTCTATTATAATTATTATATATTATAATTATTATAATAATAGGGTATAGCAATGAAATTGTTAAAATGTCAGAATTTGACGTCTCCTTGTAAATATATGATATTTTCAAAATATCCAAAATATCTGTCATTTTCAAACTCATGTAAAATAGTAATTAATAAATATGTTTAATCCAATTAAAATGATTTATAACCAGTGCAATATCCTCTACGAATAGTATATAAAAGTAAATCCAAAATTCGAGGGGTTTCCATTTCAATTTCAGAATCCGCGGTAAGTACATGTGCTTTTTGTTAGTAAAATTTTTATTTTAAAAATAAATATATATTTATTATTATTATTATATATCTATATATATTATTAAATTATATGTCATATGGTATATAAAATATACACTAATATTTAATATTGAGTGTTTAATCGACTTTTCAAAATCGTTAAAATCGTTACAAAAATATCAATAATTTTAAATATATTTTTAAACAAATTTTAATTTATTAAATCGATTTAACAAGTTTTAATGATTATTTTTTAAATATTTAATATAATATATACTAAATAAATATTATTTAAAAATATAGCTATTGTATTGATTTATATCATACACTAATTAAATATAAATATATACATTTAAATAATTATTAGAAAATTATATTTATAAATAATATAGATATTTAGTAAAAATTTACAACAAATATCATTTAAAAATGTAAAATAAACTTATTGATTTATGATTTAAAAAACTAATAGTGCTAGAACACAAATTGCAATTAATTTAGATTAATATTAGTCAATGTATCAAACATTTAGATAAGTAATAAAAATAATTACAGTTAAACTCGGAATGTCCCATATTTTTTAATAAATTTAAATTATCAAAAATACTGAATTAATTTTACTTATCTAACTCGATTTAACAAATTTTAATAATTATTTCTATAAATATTCAATATAAAATATATTAAATATATATCAATACATAATATAGCTATTGTATTAATTTATATCATACACTCAAAGACGTTATATATTAATACATAGGCTGCGCCCTTTAGATGTCTATGCATACACTAATTAAATATAAATATATACATTTAAATAATTATTAGAAAATTTTATTTATAAATAATATAGATATTTGGTAAAAATTATAAAAAAATATCATTTAAAAATGTAAAAAAACTTATTCATTTATGATTTATCAAATTAATTGATGTATAAACGCAAATTGCAATTTATTTAGATTAATATTAGTCTATGTATCAAACATTTAGATACAAAATAATGACGATTAAACTCGGAATGTCTCATATTTGTTAATAAATTTAAATTATCAAATATACTAAATTAATTTTACTTATTTAACATATTTTAATAATTATTTCTATATATATTCAATATAAAATATACTAAATATATATTATTACCTAATATAGCTATGGTATAAAGATATTTTATATACTAATTAATATAAATATACATATATATTTATATAATATTGACTTAATATTGATCTTATTTATTTTATTATCTTAATATTTTATATGATAATCATAATGATATCTACGTTTATATTTAATATAATATTACTGTTTAAATTCCTCACAGTATCCTTAAAATGACAACGAAGTTTCTAGAAAAGTACCGCTGCCCTGATCTCGCAAACATTAAAGTTGGTGATATTTTATATCTTATTAAGAATGGTATGTGTGTTGCTGACTGTTTACAAAAACTAACATTAAATCCTAGTTTATGAGTAACTGTAATAGGATTATCACGTAGACTAGGCAGGACATATAACATGCACAGGAATAATGTAGGAGTTATATTTTTCTGATGGTGTGAAGAATTAATTAATAATTCTGTAAGAATGACAGAAAGATTCACTAAAATACCTCTATGGTATAATGAACAGTTCATTTCAATTCGTGTTACAAATTTACAGAAGGCATTACAATTATTGAATACTAAAATTTAACAATTGGAAAGTGATAATTTGAATTTATTTGAAAACTTAAATAATACAGTTCATGAACAAGAAAAAATAACGCTAATGGATAAATATAATTCCAATATCTCATGTTTCTAATGGTATGTTGTAATTCGAAAATAACTATTGAAAAATTAAGCAAATTTTAAATTTTGTAAATTATCAATCCATCAATAATATAATAATATTGTATATATAATTGTCTATTATCTGTTTACATAGTGAATCATCATATGATAATAAAATATATACTAATACAATCTATGAATGTTATGTACAAATCTATGTAATGTCGTTATATCATTATGTTGTTGTGTTCACATGTCATAACTAAACGTATATATTTATGAATACACCAAAATAAATATTGAAACACACCTTTAGTAATCATATATCTTATTTATTGATTTTTATTGATTTTTATTGATTTAAGAAAATATATAATTGAATAATGTAAAGTATATTTGCTAAACTATAACATGCATCTTTGAAATAAATAATGTATAATATACTATATGTAAATATACAGATATTGTAAAAAATAAATATTATATAGTTTGATATATACACAGCAGTGAAATATTTTGAAAATCTTTAGCATCTTAACATAAATTGATTCTTCTTGGCTTTGTAATCTGTAATAATAAATATATTATAAATTAATTGTGAATTTAACATTTTTCTTATTTTTATAGTTAATTTATTTAATTAATTAAATAAAAAAAGATTATTAAAAAAAAAAATAAAAAAAAAATTCATATAAAAAGTTGAAAAAAATATGTTGAAAAAAAAATAGTTTTTTATTTATTTTATATACTGTAAAATCTTATTTAAAATAATGATGACAAAAAAAATATAAAAAGATTTAATATTAGTTGGTCAAAATTGAATTACCAACATATTTATATCTTTTACATGTAATAGCTGTCTGAATTCATACCCTCAAATCTGGCCATTCTTTTGACCATAACTTTTTTATTATTAATTATATCAAAAAAGTAAAATATGAAACTTATATTACTTTTTCATCCTCTTTCCAATGGTATTAATAATTTTATTCTAGCTACAAAATAAAAAATCTCATTGCTATACCTCTTAGACTAAGATAATATATATAATATAATAATATTATAATAATTATTTAATTAATAATTATATAATAATTATAATTATTATAATACACTTATATTATATTCAATATACTATATTATATAGTATATTATATACTGTATATATTATATAGTTGATTGAATATATTTACATATAAAATGTTAATAATTTAATATTATAACGATTCATAGTAATACAAATATGAACTTTTATAAATAATTATCATTATAATTAATATAATTATTATTAATTATAATAATAATACAATTATCATCAAAAACAGTTTACCAGGTAACCTTACAAAAATTACAATTTTGAAATTATGTTAAAAAAAAGTAATATTATATTTAAATGTAAAATTAACTAATTTATCTATATTATTATAATTAATCTTCTAAATCCATAAACTATAATTGTGTTAGCTTACTATTAATCTATTTTATAAACTTATACATTAATCATTAAGAATGTTGAACCATGTTAAATTTACCTATTTATATTTACTATTATACAATCTATCAATTTTATTATTTGTTTTCAAAAAATACTAGTGGATATATTTATATTCTTATAAAGGTATAATTAAACTATTTATTTACTCTTTTTTTATACATATATTTATATTTATATTATTTAATATATTAAATATTAATTATATTTTATTGAATTCATTTTAATAGTAATTATAAATAGTTGAATAGTATTTGTAAATTTATAATAACATATTAAAGATATGTGTTTGTATTATAATGATAATTATAGCTTAAATTACACCATATACTTAGTAAATATTTGTTGGCTAAATAAACTTAATTATATATCAATAATATTTATGAATTAATATATTTATATGTTATTATGTTAGGTCAAATATGTCTGTATAATTAGATTATGGTAAAAAGCTTTACGATTTTAAAAATAAGCTACACCTTAAAAAGCCTCAGCATACTCCTTCATTCGAATTAGTGATTGTATAAGTTTATAAATTGTATAAAAAGTATATATTATTCATATTATTATATATTTAATATAACATAATATTATAAGAATAATCGTGTTTCATACTTGTATATCCGTACTAATATTTAATATTGTTATAATTATTAAATTTATACAATATTACACATAATTTAATTTTAAATAATATTTATGACTAATATTCTTGTGATTGAGATATATTTATATAATATATATATATGTGTTGTTAGTAACAACTTGTTACGCTATTATAAAATCACTAATTTGAATAAATAATTTGTGGGCATTCAAATTGCGAACAGACCTGGTATAATTGCATACCACATATCTTACACCAGAACTTAGTGGATTACAATTTGTGTATATCTACTGAATATTAGTATTTCTATGAACGAAAGTATTAAACTATCGAAATGTTGAACAAAAGTAGTCTAGTTGTAGATTTAGTAGACCAATCAAATATACAATAGCTAGTTAGATTAACCAATGAGATAGCACACAACCACCGGAAACAGATTATTGTGGCTAAACCATCAACTATTCAAATGTTATAGCTGTAGGTTAGTTTATATTTTACTGAATGACCAGACACAAACTGTTTCTGTCCCAAATACAATTTTAAATATATCTAAATTAGTGAATATTTTTAATATTAATAATCGTCCATATTTAATTAGTGAATTTTCTATTTGATTTTCAAATTACTATACCTTTAACTATAGTTATAGTATTCAAATGATATATACAGTACTATTTTCATATATTGTTTACCATTTAATATTTATAGCAAATTTGTGAATGTTAAATATAACAAATTATTATTACATTTTAGTGGTTTACTTTAAAATTACCATTATTAACATTAATATTAGCAGACAATTTAATGTTATTTAAACAAATATTATTAAAATGACCTACTTTACAATTTACTAATATTATTTAGCAAGGTTGGTTATGAAAAATATTAAACACACACATTCATTATATAATCATGTATTTTGTTGAATTTAAATTAGTCGAATATAAGTTTTATGAATTTCATTCAAATATTTTCTATAATAATCAACAATTTTATTGTAACAAGACCTCATCAATATCAGAATAGTCAAGTATGTCAGCTAAGTAATACATACGAGAGATGTGTATCTCTAGGAAAGGGCTAGCATGTAACATTAAATTAGATAACATATTTTAACTTTTAAAGAGTTGATATTCTATAACGTCTATAAAATTATGTTAGGATTACAAATTTCACGAATAATTATAAATTTATTTAAATTACAAGACTCTACTTATAATATGCGCGATAATAACAAATTAAAAATAACATTAGTTAATACCAATGCAAACAAATTTAATATAATGGACCCATTTGCTGGAATAATCTACCAATACATATAACATCATATAATAGTCAAACCACAATTAACCAATTTTGTTCAAAATTTAATATTTAATATCATGTAATCTCTTTTATAATATATTTTCATTGTTGTATTATATGTACATAAGTATTATTATCATGAGCACTACTATTATTTCTATTATTATTATTATTAATGTGTATATTCGATATAAAAGTTCTTGTATTACACCATTATTATTATTAATATATTATAAATATTTAATATTTTTGTTATACGGATATTCTTAATATAAGCTACGCATAGCTTCTGAATATCCTTCTGTATATTAATTCAATATTCAGTAAATAAATATTCATACAGTGATTAAATGGATAAATATCAATAACTTAAGTGGAACTTATACTTTAGGAAACTAATCCTTTTTTATTAGAATACTATCTTAATCTAATTCAGAATATTAACTGCAGTCATATACATTATCGGGTTTCAATACTTTATAAGTACATACAACCAAGTAAACTGTATTCTTAATGTTATCGACACTTGCTTAACAACAGCTATGTTGTGAATCTCTTCGCAAGTTTTTATATTTTATCTATTTTTGTGGATGTCCGTCTGTAATTAAAAGTAGGTAAATTCATATTTCTATAAAGATAATACATTCTATATATATATATATAAAAATAATAATATTTATTATAAGAATTTATGTTTATTATCTGTTTTGTAATTTTGTTTATAATATTGATATGCTTATTCTTCCCTTTAGGCTTCAAAATAATATTGCATATTCTCTATTATTGTCATCCATATATATATATATATATATATATACAATACATTATTTTCATAGAAATATTAAATACTTATTGTGAATATATTAAATTTAAAATTAAATTGTTTATGTAATAGGCTATTATGATGTAATAATGATGTAATAATGATGTAATAGTAGTAGTTATTGTAGTGGTGTTACTGTAATGGTTTGTGACTAATTTTACACATTTATTAACAAATAAACATTGAACATGGGTTTATGAAATATAAACTATACATTGAACGTGAGGCCGGTGTCGAGGTGTGCAGTAATCAGAAGTTCAGAACTGCTCGTATGCTGTATAATACAATGTCCTTATTAGGTAATGGTAATAGTGATGTGGTAGGAGTGATATGGTAGGAGTGATATGGTAGGAGTGATATGGTATGAGTGATATGGTATGAGTGATATGGTATGAGTGATATTGTAGGAATGATATTGTAGGAGTGATATTGTAGGAATGATATTGTAAGTCATATGGTAATTAAATAATGGTTATACCTCGTACAATATATACGATATTAAATATAATAATGGATTACTAGTGGAATACAATTACTAGATAATAACCGAGGCCACACCTTTAGCACCATAACTAATCGCGGTATTAATCGCGATGAAATACGTGTGGCGTGTCTGTGAATATTCACAAATGCGATTTATAGCGAGAATGCAGTTCTTCATTTGGTGGACATTTGCCTCCCAAGCGTAATGCGTGTAGTAGTAATGTTACATGCGCGTGTGTGTGTGTGTGGTAGGTAACCTCTCTCCCTTGTGCATCAAGTCGAAAGACTCGTTGATCTTCTCAAACGGTAACTCGTGCGACACAAACTCGTTGACCTTGAGTTCACCTTTCTCGAAGGCGTCCACCAGTTTAGGAACGCTGGTTCTGCTCTTCCATCCTATAGGGGGGCGGCGGGGGGGGGGGGGGGTGGGGGTATTACTAACGGCATAACGCTACACAGATCACTCTATCTCGCCCCTGTAACGGTAATGATACTGGGGCGTTCAATAGCAAGCGATCACACACACATGCATTACACGAAGATACGATACTGGACATTAGCGATGTAACATTAGCAGTGTTGTGACGTACATTTCTAAACAGAAATGTAATTTAGACATTTTCAAACATTACACATTGACAATTAACAATCCCTATACATTTATATATATATATATATATATATATATATATATAATATATAGGAATATATATAAATACATTATATATTATTCTAATATTTTTATTTTGTATTAATATATTTATTTCATTTTTTATGTTACTTTTATATTTATTTTAATTATCTATTGTTATCCTGAAAACTATAAATAGATGAATGACTTGATAAGCTATGCTTCTTCATTCGTCTTGGCTATTGCCAAACTCTGATATCATTATTATAATTGGTGAACAGAAATGGTTGTTTTATAAATAAAGACTTCATAGTATTCATATTAATATTAAATTTGAATATTATTATATTACATAGTTTCTAAATATAAAATATGATTAATATCACATACATTATAAGTATATATACTAATACATTATATATATATATATATATATATATAAATATATAGAATACTATTATAATCAAGTATATCACTTTTGAAAACTTTCAACCAAATATAAAATGTGGATGGACATTAGCTTAGTAACTTATGTTATTATGTTTACACTTTCTATCGTATATTAAATAGATACTTTTATGTATTATAATATATTAAATATAATTATATTAATACAAATTATATTGAAATATAACACTCCACTATTTAAATAATTATTTAAATGATATTTATTCTGAAAAATAACATTATTTATATATTAAAAAGTTCAATTATTAGTTTTAGAACGCTTACTAAATATAGAGGGCAAGTTAAAGATTTCAGATGTTCGCTATATACATGATTAAGAATCACAATAATAATAATAATATATAGATTATGTAAGGTAAATATATATATATAGACAGGGGTTGTACAGATATTATGTCATATTTAGTAAGCTGGTGGAATGTTATGTAAACAAATACCAAGTACCTTGTTAATAAATCAATAATAATTTGTATATAATTTAAACATACGCTACATTATATAAATACATGGGAGTTCTGTGTTATATATATAAAATATCAGGCTGTACTGCATGATATTTTAGAATATTTCCTAAAAATGTGTATGTATTTCAATGCCTGCTTAATCGGCCTACTTTTTAGGTGTGAATATAGCAGTATAAAAAAGGATAAGATCAATTTATTTAAAAAATATAACACTTAAAAAAAATAAAATTGTAAAATGTTGTAAGTTCGTCAAAAAAATTACATTACATTAAAAAAAAATAAAAGAATATATATAAATAAAATATAATATATTTATTATAATAATAATAAACAACAAATATTTCAGTTTTTAAATTATTGAAAATGATATTTTATAATTTTATATATATTTATATATTTAATATATTGCAATACGATATTAAAACTTAATTATCCAACAGGTTTCAAGAAAATATTTAAATTTCTAAGTTTATCAATACTTTCCGACTGATTTGTTGAGGATAAAAATCGTATAAAATCCAAATAAATATAATAAATTTAAAATGATCAGTGAATTTAATCCACTGAATTAAAGTTCTTAGCTGTATGACACAATGATGAAATAGCTATGACGCAACATCTATGACGTAACAGCTATGACGTAACAGCTATGATGTAACAGCTATGACGTAACGGTTATGACGTAACAGCTATGACGTAACAGCTATGACGTAACAGCTATGACGTAACAGCTATGACGTAACGGCTATGACGTAACAGCTATGACGTAACGGGTATGATGTAACAGCTATGACATAACGGCTATGACGTAACAGTTATGACGTAACATCTATGACGTAACAGCTATGATGTAACAGCTATGACGTAACGGTTATGACGTAACAGCTATGACGTAACGGCTATGACGTAACGGCTATGACGTAACGGTTATGATGTAACAGCGATGAAATACAGCCTCGCTATCATACATACCTCCGAATGCGCTACCAGTCCACACTTTTCCGATGACCAGCTGGAACGGAAGAGTTCCAATCACCTGACCTGACGGGGCTACTCCAATGATGATAGACTTTCCCCATCCCTTGTGGCAGCACTCTAGGGCGGCACGCATAGTGCTCACGTTTCCTGCAATGTGATTGGTCAGAATTACTAGGGCTGCTAATGGCTACTACTGCTATATATATTAATATTAATATTAAATAGTTTAAATTAATATTAAATAATACAAATTTAACATTTTAATAAAAGTTTAAATACATATATAAGGGTGCCTGATAAGGGGGACATTGTCTACAACAGATATAGGTGTACAATACCATATACTAATATTTGTATGCGTTTGATCAGAATAAATAGGGCTTCTCTAAGCTACTACGACTAGAGATGTATAGTAAACAATGATAGTGAGAGAGCATTACATTTAAACATAGAATCCAGTACTTGTGATCAGGGTTAGAAAAAAATCCGATTTATTTGATTTAAATAGGATTTTTTTGATTTAAATCGATTTATTTGATTTAAATGCAAATAATATTTAAATTGTAAAATAATATAATAAATAGATGTTCAATTAAGTATAAACATTGAATAAATCATTTTTCTACTGCTAATAGACTTAGAAATTTAAATAACTATTAATGTATATTTAAATTTATAAAATTATATATAAATATTAATTATCTATAAAATTAAGTAAAGATATATAAATAAATAGAATTATATGATAATAAAAATGGGATATTGTGTATATCTTGAATTATCTAAATTAATGTATACATTATATTATATGCTGTTGCATAATGCAACATTACATAATTATTATTTAATTACTAGTGTTTTGATATTATATTGACCACTTTATTATCTAGAATTATATTCAAATAATTATGCTAAAATTAATGGGATCCCGCACATTTAAAGTGATGCTAATTTATTTATATTCATATTTTTTTTATTCCATGATAATACTTATTGTAGTGTTTTTTATTATCTGTAAAAAAATTAGACATGAATTCAGTCTAGAAATTACATAAAAATATTTTTGTTGATGATAAGATAATGATATTATATATTATTCAATATTACATTTTTATGATGTCAAACTTCAAATGATGTTTTCTCAGAATAATTATTTCGCTCTAGGTATGTGCATTCAAACATATAGAACATAAAAACTATTATTATTATAATATTAATTTATTTTGCTTTATATAGAATTTCATTATTTGAATAGTAAAATAGAGAGATAATTAATAAAATGTATAGAATTCATTGTATAAAATGATAATTTCTATAGAAATACCAAAGATTTTCCGAAGGAAAGATATAACACTTACGCGAAATCGTGTAATTCGAATTTGTATACAAAATACCCTGGTGCCACCTATAGCGGGTTACTTTTAGGAACTATGTGTTGTTTATAATGTAAATTCGTATTTAACTATACACTTTTAAAATGTTAAATAATATGCTTTAAATTAATATTTATATGATGAAAACTAAGTGTTCATTACTAATATATAACAAACAAATATTATATTTATGTTTTAAATGCTATAAGTATATATTTAGTGAGTAAAAGCTAATTTATATTGCATGTAATTTAATAGAGCAATGAAAACATTGTTGCATGCAAACAGAGCCGAACCTAAATCTATTTCAGTGATTTTGATACTACTGCTAGCAGCGGTTGGGTATATTACTAAATTACGTTGCATGCATAGGGAGTGTTATATCTTTGCTTCGCAAAATCTTTGGAAATACCATAATTTTATTATTGATAATTTAGATATATATAATATAATAATATTACAAATAAATTTGTATTTTCCTATGCATATATATGTTATGAATACAATACAAAAAAAATAGGTCAATTGAATGAATATAATATCAGTTCTATTTTTTTAGTGGACCTATTTTTTTCCTATCTATTTATACATGAAATTGCGTGTTATGTGCGGGAACCCCTTAATACAAAGAAATCAATTAAAAACGTTTTTGATAATTATTTAAATAAATTACTTTATATTAAAATATTTGTACATAAATACAAGCTTTGCAGCTTTATTAACTCCCTGTCTATTTCTTAATTTAATAACTTAATTTTGAATGCACCAATCTTTTTTGGATTTTATATAGCTATATAGAAACAAATAAAATGATATCTTTTTCCAATAATGTCTATGATATATATAATTCTTATTTATTTAACATTATAAATTTTTCCTTTGATGTTTATAAATCATAATTTATGATTGATATATATATATATAATTCTCATTTATTTAAATATTAATGATATAACATAGCCTCATATATCCTTATAGGAATATAGGAGGCCATCATGAATATAATTATTATATTATAAAAATCATTATCTAATAATTATATAATATACTTTGATTTAAATCAAATAAGAAATATTGATTTAAATCACAAAAAAATATGATTTTTTTAGGCTGATTTAAATCATTCGTAAAAATCATACGTGTGTGTGTATTAATTGTATTGAAATCATGCGTAAGGGGTAACTTCACACACGGAATACATGGGAATAAATTGTTCTCAAATATACAACATAAGTAGAACATATCAAAAGTTAGCTAAAGTAAACATTAAAATACAAAATTCAGATTAAATTCCATATAAAAAGTTAGAACATCAAAATTATTAGCCAATCAGCGGTTTCTACTGCAGAATATATATATATAAACATTGTTTATAATAAAATTGTATTAAAAAGATAATATAAATTGAATAATATTAGTATAACTGATAATCAATATGTATATTCTATAATTGTAATATAGTTTAAATCTATGATGAAACTAATATTCTCTATAGATGTGATATTAAAGGTTAGAAATTTAAAATTACCTTTGAAATTGAGAACAAATATTTTTTTTATATAATATTTTTAATATATTAAATATTATCTTTAAAATGATATATAAATCTTGTTTTTACTTAAAATATAACTATAAAATAAACATTTTTAAAAGTATATCATTTAAATAAATTATAATAATTTAATAATCTTCATAATTTAATAAATATATAGATCATTTTTAGAATTTTAAAAGCTAAAATAATGAATATTATATTCATTTAAATAATCAAAATTCATAGGTGGCTATTTATTTATAATAACATAATGTGATAAGTTATTGTTTGTATATATACAAAGATTTTCTGAAGATGGTTCACTCGACCGATTTATTGAAATCTTAATTAAAAACGACACTAGCGCAAATGCGACGGGTTAAAGAACTAAAATCTATTTTGGAATTTGTATCTTTTTACATGTAAATTTGAAAAATAATACCCTAATATAATCTTAAATTAAGATATATATAAAAATTTGATATATATCGAAAAGTAAGTGTTCTGCAAAAATATTATTTGTAAATATCAAAAGTGAATTCATAACAATTTTACTGAATTTGTATAGTTCAAAAGTAGATAGATTCAGTCATTTTTATTTACATGTAAACTTTCAATGCGGTAAAGATGTCATAATTTTAAAATATATTTAAAAAAATATAATTCATATATATATATTATAATATTAAAAGTATATTAGTCTGATAATTAGATTAATTATCTTATGAATTAATAATATTAAATATAACTTAAAATAATACATGTGTATCCAACTAGTGTTTGGTATTAGAACTATATTAAAATAATTACATAGCATAGATAGGGACCATAGTAAACCATTTTCTTTGCAAAATTGTTGATATATATTTCATACATTTTCATAATTATATTGTACATATTTAAAATGAATTTAATCAGAATGATTATTTTGCCTAATTTCACTCATTTAAAAACTATCAAGTCCTCCAATAATACTTTATGAATTGACATTTTCAGATAATTTAGAATATATATATAACTGTATAATATTTGCATTTTATTAAATTTTATAATTTGTAAAATTTGAAATAGTCATAATTTTATATTTTATTTTCAAAATAATTATAATTTATTAGTTTAACATATATAATAGTATAGTAATAATATAGTATTATATAACATAATTTTATATTACATATTTTCTTTTATATTCGTTAAAATAATGCAACTTATAGATCTATATAATATCTACCATTACGTTAAATATTAAGTATTTAATTAACAACTTAAAAAAAATTAATACGATTTTGGTAGACCACTATTTTTCCTATTAATACATGTACAAATCTATTAATAGAACAAGTCGCATCTACATTTAATGATATTGTACTACATATTAATTTTATTTGTTTTATTTATTTATGTGTCCTATATATAAATAAATCTTAAGTGTATATATATATATAATGATATGGAGAAACGTGCTTATAGTAGAGCATACATAGTATTACATAATACACATCTATAGTTACTATACTATACTATACTATAGTATAATGATCATATTTTGAATATAATAATTGATAAATGACTACATTTTGTATATAGTATATACAAATACATATGATCATTGTAACCAACTTATATTGTATACATTACAAATGATATGGTATACATTAATGATGACTCACTACCTTACTACTATAGTGCATTAATCACTAACCCACACATACAATATATATATATGTAGATATCAGTTAACAATAATAAGTTCGCATGCCTACATCTCCTATTCTCATGCATAGCGGTCAGTGTAGTAAAACCACACGGGTCACTGGTCAAACAAAGGCTATTACATCACACATAAGTCGAGGTATGAGCTAATAAAGGCAGTAGTACATAGAGCGGAGGCATGTTTACCTATACATTCGCATGCCTACATCTCCATTTCTCAAGCGGTCAGTGTAGTAAAACCACACAGGTCACTGGTCAAACAAAGGCGATTACATCACACATAAGTGGTGGTTTACCTATACATTCGAATGTGTAGTCGAGTCCTCCATCTGTCATGGCCGCCAGCACTTCTTGTATGGGTTTGTCGTAGTCCTTGGGGTTAACGCATTCCGTGGCTCCAAACTCTTTAGCTGAGAAGGTTAGTGGTGGTAAAGAGTGGTGTGTGCGTGAACAGCTCACAAGCGCTGCCCCCTATACTGAAGTATAAGCATTACATAACATCCGTGGTCACACGATGGTATACATAATACAATACAATTGTTATACATATATTATGTTATGTTATATATTATGTTATATGTAATTTATATTATGTTATATGTTATTTATATTATATTATATGTTATATATATATATATATGTGTGTGTGACGTTGATGTCAGTCATTAAAAGTTATACAACAAAATATGCTGATAGACGATTGAGGAAGAAAATAAAAGAAAATTAGAAAAATACTCACATGATAAATGACTATTCTATTCTATTCTATATATATATAATCATATATATCTCTGGTACTCTCCTTTGAGCAGAAATTGTATATACTGCATTATATTTTATTTCTACTCAATAAACCATATTCAATACAATTCAATATAGTATACAACATTGGCACAATTGTGGGAACCTATTTTGAACTTATCGGGGTTGATGTCTACCCCGATAATGCGAGAAGCCCCCGCTTTCTTGCACCCCATGATACTGGCAAGCCCCACGGCCCCTAGACCGAATACGGCGCACAGAGACCCTTCTTCTACCTGTGCGTGGTGGTGGGGGTGGAAACTATAGTAGGGTTCATGCGGTGGGAGGTGGGGTTAGGGGGTGGATACTATAGTAGTATTTACTAATTACTATAGTAGTTACCCTAGAATCCTAGTGATTTATAACGACTACTAACTGCGTTTATTATCGTTGGAGAACACAGTCTAAAGCGCAATATTATGTGTATCAATCAATAGTAGGGTTAGCGGGGGGGTAGGGGGGGTACCTTAGCAGTGTTCAGTACTGCACCGTAGCCTGTAGAGATGCCGCAACCCAGCAAACAGATACGATTCATAGCGGCAGTCTTGCTTACCTGTATTAGTAGTAGTATTAATATAGTTTATCGACTCGATACAATGTAGATATATATTGTATGCTTCGTATAAACATAAAGTATATAAATAATAATAACATGAAAACTAAGTTATTAAAGTTTAAGGTAATAGTAGCGGTGTTTAAGAGTATTCAAGTTTCTAGTACATCTAATATCGCCTGGTAAATCATCAGCATACTTTAGGTATCGTGATACCTAAGGCAGTGTATGCAGACTTTACACTGGCACTCTCAATTATATATAGGTAGCACATCGAAGGGAGGAGGTAGTATTATATAGGGCAGTGGTATTGCAGAGGGTCGGTATTATATTATTAGTGTTTTTATTGAACAGGTTTAACACTTTAGTGATTAATATTAATAACAAATAAGCTTCATTTTAATGAACTTCATCCATGAATTGTATAGATATCTTGCGAAGTTTACATCAACAATATGTATATGTTATTCATACGTATATTTACAAGAGATACAATCTAACCACTGATAGTTGCATGCTTGTACATATTATACATATATATATATATGTATATATATATATATATATATATATATATATATATATATATTAACCATTTAATCAATTATATTAAAATGTAAATTAAAAAATGTATTTCAATTATAATTAAACTATTATATATTAAATATTAGTTTAGTTTAGATTTTATGTATATAGAGATACGCTTACATAAACAGCGTATAAATAACTGTTCACCAAGCTATACATGTTATTTACAAGTATTTACAATTGGAGAACAATTAGTTTATTATATTTAGTCAATGACTAGAGATTCTATACAATCAATAACTATAATCAAATTGATTTATTATTAGTAATAGTTAGTATATCATTTAAATTTTAAATGTGTGGTGGGGAGTACTATTAACGTCACTGCGTAGATAGGGAGTGTTATATCTTTGTGGGGGGGGGGGGGTAGATGTATCAAGTTCAATTCATTATGATGTACCATGTAAACATATGCACATACATTATAGATGCTATGCTATATTATGCTATTATATGCAATGCTATGTCATGCTATTAATAATGCTATTCCATATTAATATAGTACATTTCAATATATACACCCCAATAGTGAATTTATTACAATATAGTATAAGTCAACTCTTACCATAATGGCTGTGCGCAACCATAGTAAGAATGTTTAGAGGTAGCCCACCACCGCCACCCCTTAGAGTTCAGTGACCTGGGTATATAGCACAGCAGGTTTGACAACTGTACAACGCTATGACACATTGTGTAAACTCAATATAAACACTGAGGTCACTAGAGGTCAGATTTTGTTTTCATACTTTGGCCTACATCTACATACTTTAAGTTAGACGTAAATACAGACACACTCGTAAATTTAATATATAACCCATAAAGATCAATATAGTAAATCTGTATTAGTGCGTTCTCATTAAGGTTTACTAGAACATATGAGAATTAAATAATGTTTATATAATATGAAAGACCATTAAAGAACATTAAATACGTACATGGACAGTGATTAAAGATCTACTTTAAACTAAATAATTAAACTATAGAATAAGTATTAATATACCTATACGATATATCACAACCCCCTTCCCACGGGGGTAGGGGTTCATTAATGGGGTGGGGGTACACTAATGGGGGGGGGGGTACACTAATGGGGTGAGGTGGTACACTAGTGGGGTGGGGGGTACACTAATGGGGTGGGGGGGTACACTAATGGGGGTGGGGGGGTACACTAGTGGGGTGGGGGGGGTACATTAATGGGGTGGGGGGTATACTAATGGGGTAGGTAACCTTGGCAACGGAGATCTCAGCGACTACGGTGTATTCGGAGAACGTGCTGGTTCCCATGTAGTGGAATACTTGTTTACCCTTGCAGGTGAAACGGGTGGTACCGTCGGGCATTACTCCAGCACCCTGTTAGTAGTGGTTGTGTGAGATGGTGATGTCATAGTGGGGTGTAGTGATAATGCAATAGTGTGGTATTATATAATAATGGTTTTCGATGATGCAAAAATGCGATGACATTATGTAAATTTACATAATTTATTTGTTTACTACTAATATTTGCTTTATTTTAATAATAAATAAATTCGTATCTACTATTTTTTAGATATGATATATTGTAATAATATTGATTTTTAATTTTAAAAAAATGTTATATATTAAGTCTGACATTTTTAATAGACATATTTTTACTAATCTATTATATTCAAATTAAAATCGGGCAAACCAGCCTTTAATAGATATAAGTTATTAATAAGTTATCACTAACCTGTGTAGTTCGTATTTTAGAGCAAAGGTTGGTTTTGTTGCTGTTACAGAACTTACAGTCACGACATTCCGGAATGTACAACGGTATCACATGATCTCCTATTAATTGGATTACGTCATATTTAATAAATAGAGGGAAATTAAGATTTATTTTTAAATTAATATACAGGCATATATATGTTAAGATAACTAATATAACTATAGGAATGTACATACAAAATCTATTTATAATATATTAATTGTAAATGCATAAGTTAATATAATTATATATCTATATATATATTTTGTAGAGCAAATTAGTTTACCTATTAACAAAAAACATTGTTATTAATACACAAATATATTAAAACTAAGTTAATACATAGGTAAATAAAACAACTTCATACTTTACTTGAGATCATACATATTTGTATTGTTACATTACATTTGTATAGCGGAAAAGAATGAACATCTATAGCAATACTGTATGAGCTACTTAGCATAAATAAATTAATTAATCATAGCGAACAAATTAGCAATATAATGGCATAACATATTACAATTAATCGTCTCGTATGAAGTGAATAATAATTATTATTATTAATTAGAGTTTTTTAGTTGAATACAAATATTATTTGAATACAAATATTATGGGGCCAGTTGTAGAGAAAATAAATAGTCCTAGGATTAACCTAAGACAATAGTTAACATTACGAAGATAGCTAAGGATTGTCCTAGGATAATTTATTTTCTCAGGTTCTTATCAGTTCTAAATGGCTTCAAGCACACAGTCGGGTGTAGAGGTTGACATCGATGCCTATAGACACACTAGTAGTGGTGGTGGGTACAAACCGACGGCTACGCTGGTGACCCCTGACCCGACACTCTCCACGATACCCGCGCCCTCGTGCCCCAACACGACGGGGAACTTGCCTTCGCTGTCGTGGCCGCCCAGAGTGTAGCTGTCGGTGTGACAGACACCCGTTGCTATTATCTAGTGGTGGTGGTAGTGGTAGTGGTGGTAGTGGTGGTGGTTGTGGAGCTAGGATTTACATTCGTATGATGTATATATATATATATATATGATAATAATAATAAGAATTATTTATTAGAAATTGTGTTCCTTTATTGTTAATAATAACATAAATATAAATACAATATTATGTATTTCTTCTAAAGAGCTTCAACATAAGGCCGATCTATTCAACTATTATCGCCTATATATAAAGTTTACATTATAAACAAGTTGTTGTGAAGCAAATACTGACCTTGATCCTGACCTCTCCCGCCTTCGGGGGGTCAACGGTGATAGTTTCCAGGGTCAACGGTTGTTTGGGGGCCCAGGCAACGGCTGCACGACATTCTATTGGCTGAAATAGGTGAACTATTAACCTTGAAGTTAGTCTTGTGGCATTAAAGTTTACCACTAATTGAGTAATATGGGTTTATCAATTATTACTAGAAATATGATATTAGTAAATTTATTATTATAATGGTAATATTGATAGTTTATATTTATCATTATTATGATCAAGTGACCTTTACGATCGCAGTACAAATTCAATAGATACATAATGGTCGTCTCTGTTGTGATATTAAGGGGTTACTGCAGTGTTAAAACTAACTACAAATAGAACACTATTTTGTATTACTTTATTATTTATTTATTAATTGTTTACATTTCAACACGAATTACTCAGAATAATTTTATTTGCTACCTATATGTATACAAATCCACTGACAAATAAAACAAGTACAGCTATCTACCTAATTTATTTTGTTATATATTTTATATAATATATATATAAATAATATATGTAAGTAATCGGAAGTAAAATTCTAAAATAATACAAATAATTACTAATGTATAATTTTCAATACATTTATTGAAAAAAAAAATTAATATTTCTGTGATATATAAAATTGTATTATTATCTCTTAAGATTGTATTAGATATGAATGTCTTTTCTATACAAAATTAGTTGAATTCATTAAATATTTTTTTAGTTCTGTGACATTATACAAATATCAATGCATTCACTATCTTTTAACATGTGAAAGCATGAAATGGCGTGCAAGCTGAGGTATCCGCAAAGATATAACACTCCCATGCATGCAACGTAATTTAGTAATATCCCCAACCGCTGCTAGCAGTAGTATCAAATCACTGAAATAGATTTAGGTTCGGCTCTGTTTTCATACAACAATGTGTTCATTGCTCTATTAAATTACATGCAACATAAATTAGTTTTTACTCAACAAATATATACTTATAGCATTTAAAACATACATATCATATTTGTTTGTTATATATTAGTAATGAACACTTAGTTTTCATCAAATAAATAATAATTTAAAACATTATTTGACATTTTAAAAGTGTAGAGTTTGATACGATTTTACATTATAAACTACACATAGTTCCTAAAATTGACCCTATATAGGTGGCGCTGTTCATTTTTGTGTACAAAATCGAATTACGCGAGTAAGTGTTATATATTTCCTTAGAAAAATCATTGGTATCCGTTTAACGATAATTTAAATACTTTATTTCAATGTCATGATAATAAGTTTAGTAGAAATAAATGTGTTGTTTTAATACCTATATCTGTAAATCTGGACAAGAAGGACAAATGTCCAGACTATTACAATGCATAAACTAAGTACACTATCGCAATGTGTACTTCACCTTAGTATTACTGTGAACTGTAGTAGTGATGCAGTAAATGATGCCAGTCAAATCTAAAGCATGATGCAGTCTCAGTCTCGGTTACCTAAAGTCTCAACTCGGCTAGTTTGGCTAGTGACTCATCTCGGCTCGGGCTCGTTTTTTTTCCGAAAATCTCGGCTCGGCATCAAAAAGCTTAGTATTATTTACACCACTAGATGACATTTACATTATTATTCACTGAATCGCGAAGTTGGCGCAGATAATTTTTTTTAAATTGATGTAAATGTGAAATATATAAAAATAGTATTAAAATGTAACTTCATAAAAACATCATTTCCGCACGGTTATGTTTTGTAAGAGTTTCAACTCGGCATCAATAACATAAATTATTGGCTGAGCATCATTTACATCACTACACTGTACCATAATCGTTGGTTAATTATTGTAAAATGTATTTATTCTAATTAAGTAAACTTTTCGCAAATATTAATAAATTGTGTTTATTATTATGTCTCACAACCAATAAGATAGCCGCAAATCAATTCGGTAAGATATTAATATCAAAGGAAAATCTTACCGAATTGATTTGCTGCTATCTTATTGGTGACTAGACATAATAATAAACGCAGTATTAGGTTGCTTTCACCTGCACACCGTGGGTACCCTGTGTAGTATGATGTTAGGTTTCCCAGAGTGGGTAATACACGTGTATTCACGCTATAAATTAACCACGCCCATTTACGCCCGCGTATATGATATTGTTATAGATTGCAAATGAATACTGACCTAGTTTCTCAAATTATTACCGATGACCTATGACCTATAAAACTATGGTCATTCGTAAAATAATATCCGGGTATATACCCAGTCTGTGTTAAATATACAAATACATGTGCCCGAATCTTACGTGTGTAAACGCCCTTAGTAATCAAACATATAGCATATATTTAATATAATAGTTACGGCCTACTAAAAGCAATAATTTATACAGTTCAACTATGGATATTCAATATAAAATATTATATTATTATATTACTGAAAATCATAATATTTACTGAATAAGCCCATTATGCACGGGAGCCTATTAAGTTTATGTAAATTGTAATATGTCACTTCACCCAACGAATAGGAAACTTTGGTATTTAATTATATCATAGATATTGATAATATTTTAATGTCTTTGGTAAATAGTAACCAGATAAATTAATTTTAAAATCATATTATGTTATGTATTTATTACAATAGTAATATCAAATGTACGCATACATTTATTAATAATATTATTAATTTAGTAAACATTTAATAGGCTTTTAATGTCTCTATAATATATAATATTGTTAATAATAATTATAATTAAAAACTAAAATATTATGTAATATTTTAGTTATAAATTAAATGTACATATATTATAGGATTGAATAAGCTTTCGAATGATATTATTGTTAAATAACAAATATAAGTAATATTACAATAGCATCGATATAAAATATATCATACACCTAGATATTAGTTGATCATAATAAAAAAATGTCACAATCTAATATTTCTAAAATGATATACTCTATTTATACTTACGCTCATACTTATATAAATATATAATTATATATTATATAGATATATATATAAATATATTTATACATACAATTTATATAAATTGTATTGTATTCAAATGTTTAATTTGAAAATTTTTTAAATTAATATTAAAATATTTATAATATAATACATTATTTTAAATATTTAACATTATACGAATCTAAAAGTAATTATTTTATCTAATAATAAATATTAAACATTAAATGTTGTAACTTAGTCTATATGTTGAGTAATCGTATGTTTAATTTTATAGAATATGACAAATTTAAATAAATTGTATGTAAGTAACAAAGAAAATTATAAATATGACCAATTTAAAGTGGGTATGTCTTTATACATCATTAGACAGTGAATACAATGATTAACAGTTATTACTTGACTGTGTATTGGGCTTTGATAATACAATACTTATTAAATGTTATATATATATTCTCTTTAATTATAGACTTATATCAAAGATTTTGCGAAGCAATGATATAACACTCCCTATGCATGCAACGTAATTTAGTAATATACCCAACCGCTGCTAGCAGTAGTATCGAAATCACTGAAATAGATTTAGGTTCGGCTCTGTTTGCATACAACAATGTTTTCATTGCTCTATTAAATTACATGCAATGTAAATTAACTTTTACTTACTAAATATATACTTATAGCATTTAAAACATAAATATGATATTTGTTTGTTATATATTAGTAATGAACACTTAGTTTTCATCATATAAATATTAATTTAAAGAATATTATTTAACATTTTAAAAGTGTATAGTTTAATACGAATTTACATTATAAACAACACATAGTTCCTAAAAGTAACCCGCTATAGGTGGAACCAGGGTATTTTGTATACAAATTCGAATTACACGATTTCGCGTAAGTGTTATATCTTTCCTTCGGAAAATCTTTGCTTATATTATAAATTATAATAATATAATAATAATTATTATAATTTATAATAATTATTATTATATTATTATAATATAATATTGAATATTAAATATTATATTTTTAGATATAATAATTATATTAAATATAAAGACAACATTTATATACACGGTAAACATGTAGTCATATTAACAAATTCGTTTACTACATATTGAATATGATATTCCTATATTATTTCCCTATATTCCTATATTATTTCGATATAATTAGCGCCCTCTATACTTGAACTATACGTAATATTTTTTACAACTTTCAAACTTTTTTTCCTGTACACACATGTTAAACATAATTTATAACATTATTATAATTATTATATATAATAAATAACATTAAATATTATATATATTGGAAATTTCGATTTTTCAATATAAACACTAGTGCATATATTCGATAGTTTTCGTTAATAGTCAACATTCAATTCGTCGCAAGGGTAACCGAAATTAAATACTAATTTTTAAATATAAAAATCTACTAAACTTTAGTAAATATTATGTATATATTATATATCTATATCTAGTTTATTAATACTAATGTATAATTATTTAGTATTAAATTACAAATTCTTACTTTATTTGTAGTATCTTGTGACATAATTAAAGGTGATAATAAAATAATAGAAAACTTTTACTTTTACAATAAATTGAATTATGGAAATACAAAGATTGCAATCAATATAGATTTATTTGTCACATTATCAAACCACGCCCCATAATTTGAATTTATTATTTGAATTTATTTAGATATATTACTCCAGTTTTTGGATAAGTATTATAATGATTCGTAGATGTTTAGTAAATATTGGTAGTTAGATGAAAATCAATGGAATAAATTTATAAATTTAAAAATCATATGTTATCAAATTTGTACATTAATTTATATTCAATATACAATATGAATATTATATTGAAATAACCCTAATATAATTCAATGATTTTTTATACAACAATTATATCTAATATTAATATTTTCACAAATGGATTGCTCATGCGAGAAGCGCTTTAATTTAAACGATGTTATTATAATTATTATAAAGCGGTGTCCACATGAGCAATCCAAATATATAATAAAAATACGATTAGGATACCTAGGTACACTTTACGGTTTTTTCATAAATTTGTAATGCAAATTCCTATCTATTTTTGAATATGGTTTCGCTATCTGAATTTTTGTCATTTTTCAATTATTATTTTTTTATTATATCTGAAATGATTAACAGGGGTTATTCCAAGCGAGATGGCACTTTTATATGAACTTTTTATAATAACCCCTGCTAATCATTTCAGATATAATAAAAAAATAATAATTGAAAAATGACAAAAATTCAGATAGCGAAACCATATTCAAAAATAGATATGAATTTACATTACAAATTTATGAAAAAATTTAAATTACAGATATATGAAAGAAAAAATTTTTTGCAAGTAAAAATTGCCTTTTAGCATATACAAACCTCCTTGATAAATATTAAAAATAATTAAATCAATCCACGGAAATTTTAATTTAATTTTTTAATTTTTTCTAAATCGAAAAAAAAAAATTATCAATGGAATAATAAAAAAAAAAAATTATATTATATATGTCTATCATCATTATGTGAATATAAAATTATAAGTATTGATATCAAAATAGTATATATTTATTCAAAAAATGACTTAATGACGTAATGACGTAAAATGACGTAAATAAAATTAAATATGATAAAATAAATTTTGGAGTAAACTAGTCGTAAACATTTTTTTATTAGAAAATATATATTTTTTTTATTATACCTCGTAGATATCAATTATAGGCTCACAACAAAGTTTGATCCTTAATTAAAATAATTTATCAAAAAAATAGTCGAATAAATTACATTAATTAAAAAATAAAAAAAATTTTAATTAATTTTTTACTTTATTAATTTTATAATATATTTATACACGTATTTGCCAAATATTTTATTTTTATGACAACGCTCACTTGCAAAAATATATAAAATACATAAAAAAAATGTCTATTTATAGAAATTTACATTGTAAAATAAATGCAAATATTTCTTCATTAAAGTGTTTTCGTTTTACCAATATTAAATATATTTTGATGAAACTGCATACATATGTTTATTATGACATTTATGACATACTGTGAGCGAGATAGCTACACTTTCAAAACGGGCTCTCCTACTGTACAGTTGTAGGCCTACAGTGTATAGCCTATAGTCATATTGTTTAATTGTGCTATTTTACTTTTTGTTAGCCCGGATAATTAGACATTAGGTTGTTAACATTGTGCGTCATTATATGTAATAGAGTAAATATATTTTACACATGTAAAGGGGTACATTTTAGTGTACACATGTAAAGGGGGTATTCCACTACAAGATTTGCAGGCAACTTTCCGGACATATTGCAGGTAACCCTAACACTAAAACTTTTCTATCAAGTTTGAATGGGATACCCCCTATAAAGTTGTTATATTTCAGGTAAGTTGCCGGAAGTAAGAGGGTTTGAAATTAAAAATTAAACTGTAGTTAACTTGATAGAAAATCGTTTTAAAGTTAAAATATTTCCGGCAAGATGCCGGAAATACTTGTAATGGGATATCCCCTTAATGAATAATGTGGAAATAAGAAATTATTTTATCACGGAAGTTAACAACCGATTCGAAGCAAAACTAAAAAATTCTTCAGATAGCGAAACTACTACGAAGATATATCATTAGGATATTTCAGAATATATAAACAGTTGATAATCAGTAGGAATTATGACTAATAATGACTGTTATCAATAGGATATTAGATGCTACAATTGTAAAGGCTAGATCTAAGTCTTCATATAGGCCTTCCTACAGCCCATGTTGAATGTTAACCCGGCTAGAGTTATTATGGATTAAAGGATGGATGGATTAAATTATCTTAAGAATTATGGAATTAAATATATAAAATACAATGTAAATTAAATTATCTTAAGAATTATGGAATTGAATATAAAAATACAATTAAAATTAAATTATCTCAAGAATTATCTTAAGAATTATGGAATGGAATATAAAAAAAAACAATTTAAATTAAATTATCTTAAGAATTATGGAATTTAATATACAAAACACAATTAAAATTAAATTATCTCAAGAATTATCTTAAGAATTATGGAATTTAATATACAAAACACAATTTAAATTAAATTATCTTAAGAATTATGGAATTGAATATAAAAACACAATTAAAATTAAAGTATCTTAAGAATTATCTTAAGAATTATCTTAAGAATTATCTTAAGAATTATGGAATTGAATATACAAAATACAATTAAAATTAAATTATCTTAAGAATTATGGAATTGAATATACAAAACGCAATTTAAATTAAATTATCTTAAGAATTATGGAATTTAATATACAAAACACAATTTAAATTAAATTATCTATATCTTTCATATTTAAATATTAGGTATGTTCTAATGAGGATTAAGTAGTATATGTGCTGTCTTATCTTAATGTGATCGTACAGTCCACGATCACGTGATATATATTGTGTCACATGACCACTTCAGTTCTTGATCACGTGACCATATCTAGCCACACAATTCATAGTATCTACAATGGATAAACTAGAACGCTATGCGATACATAAATGTCTCGCATAGCGCCATCGTTTATCCATTGTCGACTATCATTTAATAACATCCGTTTATATACCACGTACCCCTATGTCGACATTACAACTTCACGTGTATACATGTATTAAGCTCACCCACTATACATAGTAATGTTAATCGAGTAAAGGTCATTGAAGCCAAGGTCATCTACACTCGTTACGTTAATTACACTTGTTTAGTTTACACGTCGTGGGTGCTGCACTGTTTACTTGACATAGTATGATGATAGCCACGCCTACTATTTAAGAAATCCTCACATATATCGCTCGCTATATCTATTCGATGTGATCGGGAGTAACTCATCTTCATAGTAGTAGCTAGTATACATTATTTAAATCAATGTAGAATCCTATAGGATATTCCAATATATAATCCTTAGTAATCTCATACTCGTAATTTAAAATATAAACAATATTTCTCATATTTGTTAAAAGCCTTTCTAAATAAATGTAAAATACATGGATTATGCGTAGACAAAATCGAAATTATAATTGATATGTATTGTTTAATACTCTTATCTAGTTTTATCCACAGCCATGACATTACATTATATTTATGTATGTATTTATAATAACTTGGATATATTGTCATTTGTTATTTTTATTTGGTGGAGTACTTTCATCCCATCCAGGAACTTAGATGAAGTTTTCACTTATAACCATATATGGCTCTAATGTCCCTTCGAAGCCGCTCTCATATTAAGGTATCCATGGTTTTAATGAGAGCCGATCATTTATTTATACACACTTATATAATAATAAAACACTTATATAATACATTATATTACTTTTAAATAATATTTTAAGACCCATTTTATAAAATTAATTAATGGTCCGAACAAGGCTCGAACCCGTGTCCTACTGCTTGTGTGTCTGATTCCTTATCCACTGAGCCACACAGGCAGTTTTATATATATATATATATATATATATATATATATATATTCTAAACAAGGAATATATTGTATTAGTATCGAGAACAAACAAATTCTTAGAAGAAAATAAATGACTTGTTAACCTACACATACATATAAATCTAAAGAAGAAAGATAGTAGGTTTATAGGTACATATCTTTTATTTAAATACATAACTTTTTATTTGTGTATATATTATTATGCTGTAGCATCAATATGCCACTGTATATTTAATTAGAACATCTATAAGCAAGTCTCCATATATAAGCTCATGAGCTTTTTAAGTTACTCTCCATACATTCATGTTAGTATCAGCCGGGATGACATTTATCACGGGCTATATATGGAGACATGTCTATATATGGAGACATGTCTATATATGGAGACATGGCTATATATGGAGACATGTCTATATATGGAGACATTTTATACATGGAGACATGTCTCCACATATAGCCCGTATTAGCCCGTATTAGTCTGCAGACTAATAGCATTTTCAATTGAAAAGTTTAGTACAACTTTGTACTTTACTCCTTAATTAACAGTAGACACTTATAATAATAGATGATAACAATATCTAAATCGTTGATAGATTTACCTTCCTGGGAGTCCTAATTATAAATGATGAGTTACCGATAAGGAGCTACGAAGAAGGCTGGTAATGGGAAAATGTGCATGGGAAGTCTGAAACGTATATTCAAAGATAGAGGCATTAGACTAACGACAAAAATAATGATTGTTCAAACACTTGTATTTCCAATTATCCTTTATGGAGCAGAAACCGGGACTATCAAAAAGGCAGATAGGAAAAAATGTATGATTTTGAACTATGGTACTGGAGGAAACTGCTCGGAGTTACCTACTTAGATAGTAGGAGGAGAAATACTGAGATAATTGACATAATACAACCTAAAATAACGCTCGCATCCAGAATTGTCAAAACTGCCCTATCTTTTTTCGGACACGTTGTTAGATCAGATATGATGGAATATCAAATGGTGCTGGGAAGAATGGAAGGTCGGCGAGGAAAAGGCAGACCACATTGCACCTATAGGTTGCAGATATAGCTGGACAATATACAAAAATATATCTCTAAAGATATTATGAATCTCCGACTAGATTCTAGAGACAGAGCGGGATGGAGATAGATACCATGGATGTCGACAGGGGTCGGTTTCTACTCGACGGCACAATTATGTTACTACCTTAAAGGTAACAAGGTAGACACTTATATAATTAGTTAAATATTTACCATAAGTCACCGGGTTTAGGTTACGTTTATAGTATACTTTATGAATAAATCACACGCTCACTGTAATCCTATATATTTATTGAAACTACCGACACAAATACAATGGCGGAACTTTAGTTATACGCGTGGGTTTAATAAATAGTGTGTACATAACAATGTCGGCTTACAACGAACACGGATACATCGATAAATAGCACGCCACGTGTCACATGATGTCCGTGTATAGTAAACACACTGTTAGAACTGTCAGAGCGTTTAGAGGCATCGATAACAAAATACACGTGTGGGCGGGCGATAATACGTGTGAGCGATATTAGGCAGCGATTACAGGCAGTTCACGTTCAGATTCACCTCGCAATACCTGAAATAGGGAGAATAGCACGGTTAATTGTCGAATATACTATAGTACTACGTAGTACGTTATAACCGAGGACAGGACATGATCGGATTACGAATATTATTCTAAACTTTTGTTTTACTTGTTAATGATTTTATAGGATTACCTACATTATGGGCTGATAAGAATGTCATACCATGATGTGATACGTCGATACCAAACTATCGCTCAAGTAGGGTTTTTTTATATATAACGTTTAGGGGCGCTGGAACGATTAGGGGGACCAACCAATCAACATATATTATATAGTAAAAGTTGGGGGGGACCAATATATAGGAGGTCCCCCTAGATTTTAAAGTGGGTGGGGGGGGGGCATATCCCCCGCCCCCCTGTTGCAGCACCCCTAATAATGTAGCTATATTTCCGCGATCGGTAAATATTTACAACGTATATAAATGTTTTATGTAAGTACCGTTATTTCGTAAAATGTTAATTTATTTATATTATTTTATTTCGATAACATTATTTTATTTGGCTACATTATTTAAAATGCTTAATTCACATATATATGCAATTGTGTTCAACTATACACTTATAAACTTACACAAACAAATATATATATATATGTGTGAATTAAGTATTTTAAATAATGTAGCCAAATAAAATAATGTTATCGGAATAACATAATATAAATAAATTAACATTTTACGAAATAACGGTACTTACATAAAACATTTATATACGTTGTAAATGTTTACCGTTATATATATATATATATATATATATATATATATATATATATATATAGATATATATATACAATGAAAACTTCATTGACACCAGAGAATATTCTATAATCTATAATAAAAGATGCATATTTATAAATATTACCCTATAGGGTCATGACCCCAAACAAAGCAACATTCCCGTGCCCGTAACCACTACTCGAAGAAAATCCTACTGTTTTAATATTTGACATATATAATATGACTAATATCCAATCAAAATCACTGATGCCATTTTGTTAATTTATCGATAAAAGTGTGATTCGCGTATCTATCTTTACATGCATTGCGTGCGTCAATTGCTTATCCACTTTCTTTATATCGATGACACACACACGCGCGTACACGGGCATGTGTGTAGGTCATCGATATAAAGAAAGTGGGGGGCATATCCTCCGACCCCCCTGTTGCAGCTCCCCTATAGGGGTATACTCAGAACAACTTACCCCTGAAACCATAGGGACATGACTTAGTATGCGTTCTAGTGGTATAAGTTGGGGCTTATTATTATTATTATTTATTTACTGTTCGTCTCTCCCTCTCTCTCTATCTATCTCTCCTATATTTCATATACTAACCGGGAACAGCTCTTCTTGCAGTTGTTGCTCATAAAGGTGGACAAATAGCTGGCGTAACAGTCCCCTCGATATTGTGTGCACATTTTAGGGTACTGATCTTCGCAAGAACATGAATCTACACCGACACAGTTGTGATTTAGGTTTTTTAGGTTATAGGAATGGGTATGCATTGTAAACAATAGCATCTATATGTATATGTATGTATATATATATATATATATGCTACTGGAAGCTAGTCGTACGCCACGTTGTGATGGCTAACTCTGTTAGCTGATCAGAAACGCTTTATCGCGGCTTATATTCTAGTTTATTCTGTACATTTAGCTTCTCGTAACGATGAAATTATCGCGTCTAAGTTAATCTCTTCGATTGTCACTTTGTTTTATTTAATCTTATAGCGATATTAGGTATTAATCCTATAGCGATATTACTATTACTATTTAAATACGAATTGTTGTCATCTACTACCGTATAGAAACTATTGTAGTAAATATAGAAAATATAAACTCTATAATATTTTATAATTATGAACTTAATATATATAAAATTATAATTAAAATAATTATAAACTTACTATAGTTATTAACCCTTCTTATACCATATATGTACGAAATCGATTAGAACACCCTTAGTATACATTACACTATAAGATGTAGCTATTAGCTATTGCCGAAGTGGTATCAGTAGTAACGTACTTAGTAAAGATAGCTTTATCTATGTAATCAGAACGATGTATACATTTTAATCGCTAAACTCGATATTACGCGTTAATCTCATTACATAGATAAAGCTATCTTTACTAAGTACGCCTATAGGCGTTTTAGGTTTGATTTAATAATATGGAAAGTAGTTCGGTTAAACAGATGGACAGACCACCGTTGTGATGGTGCAACTGACCACTGTCCGCCATACCAGCTGTCCCGCTACACTAACACCACACCCTTTCACTAATCTGAGATGCGTACACTTTTTATAAACCTGACGCCGTTGTAAATAGATAAGTGTAGCATTTATTTAAAATAATTAAAGATACAACCGAGCAAGCTCGACCTGGTAAGGTAGGTATACCATATAAGGTAAGGTAAAGATACAACGTTTATGGAAACGTCGATTTGCATAACGACCTATATCTATACTATAGTTGTACCTATAGGTATACTATAGTAGTACCTATAGTACACGATTAGCTTGGGATAATACGTGCATTGTTCTAATCAGATATCAGAGAAGTACATCCCACTACTATATATAGTAGTGAGATGTACTAGTCTGATATCCGATCGGAACAATGCACGTATTATTCGATATATCGATACTATATATAGTATACAATCGAACAAGTACCCGGCGTTTGTTATATTTGTGAATATAGGAGTAGATACATCTATTTACATGTTATACTGACAGGCGCGCTCACGCACACACATACGCACGCACATACGCACACACGCACGCACACACGTAAGCGCACACGTACGCACACACGTACGCGCATACGATACGCCTACTAACTCTGACACTTGGCTCCGTATCTCCCCTGCGGACAGTCACATCTACAGGTGCGCTCGTTGAAAGTTCCGTATTCGCAGTTCTTGTCGTAACACGCTACGAGTATCACGTGATAGGTATAGTTACGTAATCGAGCGTGACGTCATACGCACGCACGCGTTATTATTAAATCATGTATACACTTTTAAGTTATGTCTTATATATTTAAATGTTTAAGTAAACTATCACAATTAAAATTATAATTACACACACATACACACATACACACACACACACATCCACATAAATTAACACATACACCAATGGTATAGGTCCCATCCACGCATCCATACAATACACCACGTGCCGTGGGGGTGGAGTCAACATCCAACGATAATCTAATAGTGTTCACGATCCGTAAAATTATGTGCGACCACGCCCCTTAACACGCCCCTTAACACATTGTCGGGTGTAGTGGCGGATAAAATGAGCGGCGATTACCGATATGGACATGGGTATGGACATGAAGACACATGCATTCAGGATTTTAATCTATATTAAAGTCATACGATATAGATTTTATAATGCTTAATTAATAATAATATATATATATATATATATATATTACGCGAATGTAACGTAGTATGACATGATTCTATTTATAGATAATAACTTGTACATGGCTTTGATTCTGACCCGCATTCATCTGTCAACAAAGTATTACATAATGTTAATAAAGAAATAAATATTAGTTATTAAATAATATATTATAAATGAGGAAAATATGCGTTATTAGTTATTTATATAAGTATTTACTGAATATTGTAAATCTTACTATTACGTACTATTTGTTTGGTTAGTTTTATACCATGGTACCACAACTACTACTACTACTACTACTACTACTACTACTACTACTACTACTACTACTACTACTACTACTACTACTACTACTACTACTACTACTACTACTACTACTACTACTACTACTACTACTACTACTACTACTACTACTACTACTACTACTACTACTACTACTACTACTACTACTACTACTACGACTACTACTACTACGACTACTACTACTACTTCTTTTCCTAATGTTTACTTGCAATATCATAATAATTACTGATTATTATTTTATTTAATTATTGATAAATTCTTATTTAAAATAAATTGTTAAATTGTTAAATTGCTAATTATTAAACAAATAAACACTTAATTAAATTGTTAAAATAAAATATTAACGTACGTAATAAAATATTTCTATTCACCATTATAACTTGATAAACAATCAGAACAACACGTGTTTGAGATAAATCTCCAACTAAACATCAAATAAAACAAAATGGCCAGAAATACGAAACCAGCGAACAAAAGAAGGTGTGGCCTAATCCGACTTATGAGAGTGGCTTCAAACAACGAAAGAATGGCGCGCTCCAGAAGCGTATCCAGCTGCGGTCTGACTGCAAGTACGCATAGTCGGAGGTCTATAGACCTGTACGAAACCAAAGTAGATCTCAGGTGTAGAAGAACCGAGAGGAAAGCGAGGAGAGCCACTTCAAAGCCTGCCAAAAAGCTAAATCGAAGATCTAATCTAAAATCCGTATCGGTTGGAAGATCTGAGAAGAAGTGTAAGCCAGTAGTACGACGTGGATCTAGACATAACGCAACGCATAAGCATACAAGAACTTCTTCGATAAAGAGACGTACTAAATCTAGATCTAGATCCATGCAAAATAAGAAATCTAAAAGGTGTTTAAAGAAAATAACGTCATCCAGAAAAGCAGCAAAGTCCTCTAAATCTACCTCAAGACGTACTAAATCGAGATCTAAATCTCAACAAAGTAAAATAACTAATAGAAAACCGACAAAAAAATGTTTAAAGAAAAGAATTCAATTAAGAAATGCACACAATTCTTCTAGATCCAATTCAAGACGTACTAAATCGAGATCTAAGTCAATGAGCAGTAAGATATCTACAAGTCTACAATCTAAAAGGATTTTAAAGAAAACAAATCCAACCAGAAAAGCAAAAAAGATCTATAGATCCATATCAAGACGTACTAAATCGAGATCCAGGTCCCAAAAGAGCCAAACTTTTAATAGAAAAACGACTAAACGATGTCTAAATAAGACTATTCGATCTAGAAAAACAGAAAAGTCCTCTAGATCCACCTCAAGACGTACTAAATCTAGATCTACGTCGGTTAGAAGCATGAAATCAAAGAGAACAACCACTAAAATATATCCTAAGAAAAGACAAGCTGCAAGTAGGAAATCGGTATCTAAGTCCATGAACAGTAAGAGATCTACAAGAATACAATCTAAAAGGATTTTAAAGAAAACAAATCCAACCAGAAAAGTAAAAAAGTCCTATAGATCCACCTCAAGACGTACTAAATCGAGATCCAGGTCCCAAAAGAGCCAAACTTTTAATAGAAAAACGACTAAACGATGTCTAAATAAGACTATTCGATCTAGAAAAACAGAAAAGTCCTCCAGATCCACCTCAAGACGTACTAAATCGAGATCTAAGTCGGTTAGAAGCATGACATCAAAGAGAATAACCACTAAAATATGTCCTAAGAAAAGACCAGTTGCAAGTAGGAAATCGATGTCTGTAGGAAGATCTGTGACGAGAAGAACTGCTGCGGCACGTCGGAGAATAAGCAAAGCAAGCAACGCAAGTAAAGGTAGAGGTCAATCAAAGATAAATCTAAAAAGACGAAGGTCAGCAAGTAAGTCTACAACTAAACAATGCAACGGTGTCTCATCACGTTCTAACAAAAAGAGGAGATACTAATAATTGGATAGGGAAACAAAACTTTATTGAATAAATGTATTCAATAATAATAATAGTGTTATATTTTCAATATATTTATATATATATGTATATATATTTGTAAATTATATATATAACGTATATAGAAACATCCTTCCATTATTTACCTAAGTATACGAACATAGTATACATAATACATTTTATAACAATAATTATATGTTATTATATTATAATTTTCAGTTTAACTATTTATTCAAGTAATCTTATATTAACGAATAATTCAGTTTTTACATTTGTTTAATATAAAATTGTAATAAAAATGTTAATAACATATATATATATATAGATATATATTTATATACGTGACGAAATTAATATTTATTGTGGATACTAATTATTTTGAGTAAGAATTAATATAATCTATACGTAATATGACATTGCATATTCGGATTAGTGGATATATTCTTGAACTAAAATGTATTCATCTGCTAAAACCCCTCTCCTTCCCTCTACTCTTATTACTCCTACTCCATATATTGTATCATGCAATCCCTCTGACTTTCTTACAGATACATATTTGAAGTCTATTAAATATCTCGATAGTAGTATATCTAGAATATATAGGTTAGAAATTTAAAATAATGAAATCGAATACACTTTTAAATGGTGTATCGAATGGTTGTTTTATAACCAACTATTTATCTATACGTACAAAACACTTTAAATAAGGTACAATATGGTATTGTAATAACGTACAAAATGGGACAGCTTTTTATCTTATTTCGAGTTAGTTTTTTACCTTATTATTTAATAGTGTATTTGACATATTGACATTATATTCTTTGGGCCCTAAAATCTCATTAGTTAACTCTACATATTGATGTCCCATGGGGTATTTTCACATATTCATATAAGAAACGCTCTCTAAGAAAGAATCACACCAATTCTACAAGTCCAGAAAACTCATAAACTGAATACGAGTTAAATTTTCAAAAAGCTAACGTAATGAGCTGAAACGATTTTAATCTGCAGATTGTACAAAAGCTGGGCTGTGTTTGTACCATGTGATCATGGTAACTAATGCACGTGTTTATACGGAAGTGAACAGTGTTCATTGTAGTATAATCAACTATGGATATCTGCAACTCTCTATAGCTCAGAAACCCCGCTAACTCATACTTATAAAAATGCTAGATTGATGTTGTAACTATGTAAATACATGTAAGTATAATCGTTATCTCAGAAACTCGATATCTCAGATACATTTATCGGTCCCTTGAATTCTGATATACCGAGAGTTAACTCTATATATATATATATACGTATTAACTGTGTGACCCAGTTAGCTAAGGCGTCAGACACACAAGTAGTATAGTATATCCTATAGGATGTTGGTTAAATCCTTATCCGGACCATTAAAATAGGTCTTAAAATAATATTTAGAAGTGATCTTATATAATTGAGCATAAAAATGATCGGCTCTCGTTGAAACCATGGATGACTTAACATGATAGAGGCTTCGAAGGGACATCAGAGCCATGTGGTTATAAGTGAAAACTTCATCTAAGTTCCATGATCGGATGGATCCACCAACAAAATAAAAATATAATTATAAATAACTTATTTTAGCTGTATCTGTTGAATAAACCTAAAATACGCCTACATTACGTACTACTTCCGGTCTACTAACCACATAGTCCGTTATCACATCTGTGTCCGTTTCCGGTTATAGTCTTGGCACACTGGGAACATCTCTTCCCCGTGCGGTAAGGAGGGGCGTTTTTCACGTTTCCGCTGTTATAGCAAAGAAACGTAGATTTATAGTTTACCTAGATTGGTAGTCACGTGCTTTTTCTTCATCAGACATGGTGCCTCGATTTAGGCAGATTAAGATGACTGACCATCACGTATAAAGTATTATTTAATTAAATTAAATTTTGCAATTATATTGCAGTATAAATATATAATATAAATAAATATAAATGATTTATTTGAAACGCACTTTATAAGCGTATATAGACAAAAATAAAATGTAATTAAAAATCAATATTATTTTGTATTAAATGCATTTGTCATGTGATGTTCGGCCATCTTAAGTTACCTAAATCGAGGCACCATGTATTTGGAGGATTGTACATTAGCGAGATATAGCGATACCGATCTATGTCAAATACAAATCTATGCATAGAAGTTTTCGTTATTGTATATATATATATATATATATATATATATATATATACAAAATATTTACCTATAGGTTATAGGTAATAGAATAGATGATAGAATATATTCTGCCTCTTTAAGTACATACTACATACATGTTCTATACATGCGGTATTTATCGAATAATGATATATTTAAATAATTAAAATACATTCACGTTGTAGGTGCCATAGATTTAACTAGACTCATGGCAATAGTAGTAAGACAATACCCTGCGTATATTATCGCCGAGAATGCACGTGACCTAGCGAGTGGTATCATGACCTCCTATGACCTCAGAGAGGTTTTAGGAGGTCTTAGTGGTATGGTGTATTTCCGTCCTTCATATTAACAGCTTTATTTCGTGTATACTTAGGGTGTGGTTTTTGTAGCATGGATAGTCTGTCAGATGGACTGACTATATATAGTATATATAGTACTATACTATAGTATACTTTATATATATACACGATGATTCACGTGACCAACTGTCCATATGACCATCTGTCCAACACTCCATCTGTCCATATGTCCTGCTACAAAACCACTTCCTTAATAAAAGATTAACATGCGAATAATCACGATGACTTGCCTCTCATTGTAAACACGGCCTAGTTAACATAGCGCAACACACTCACACACACTCACACGCACACACACACACACACTCACACACACTCACACATACACTCACACATACACCCACACATACACACACAATACGTGAATACGGATCACTGATGCATAGCCACACCGTGTACGTCTGTACGCGTGTATGCGCGTGTGTTTGTACGTGTTGTTGAACGTGTTGAACCGCTACTCTAAGCCATTACCATTACCATATTACCATTACACCTTTAATAGCTATAGCTACGCTGGCCTTAGCGAATGTGCGAGTAATCTGTCCCACGGGGCCGCTATATCGTATACGGCGATATTCAATTAAATAAATATGAAATCCGCGCTTCTTACAAAGGTAAATCGATACTCGCCGAATAATCGCCAATTATTAATGTGTCGATCTATGAAAAACGCGATTATATTCTCGAATTCGCGCTAATATTCGCGATCGTCGCGGTGTAACGCATCGCACCCACGGCAACGGTGACGTCACTGTGACGCAATAGTGACGTAATAGTGACGTAATAGTGACGTCGCAGTGACGTAATAGTGACGTAACTAACACTATCTTGTAGTCGCAGGCTATCATGGTGGCGTTGACGAACGGCACGTCGACACCCTCCCTAACAATGGGGCAATGAACGACAGCGCACCCTATTGCATAACTGCCAGCCCAGACAACCTGTGATAATGTCACGTACAACACGTTAATTATATAGAATTGTATACGTATATATAAATATATATATTATTATTATTATTCAAATATAAAATGTATTAGTGATAGTAAGATTGGGAATATATTCCACACTATAGTGTCGGAGTAAAGATAGGAGGAATAGATGAGTGGGTATAACTGAAGAAAATAATTAAGAAAGTATAATGCAATATCTAAAGAACGAAAAGAAATGTCTATATTTCATATTTTCTATAATAAAGCTTTGATATGGTCAGCAGCCATACATAGAAACAGTTAGTGGTATTGTTATTGTTATTGTTACTTTGGTGGAGTAATTACATGACATTAAGTATCTTTGATGACATTTACACTTATCAATACTGTTAGGTAGTTTCATTTGAGGATATGCTCTCATTCATAATATATTATGAAAGCTTTCATACTTTCATCGAATACATATTCTAATTATTATTCCATTACTCATATTGATTTGTAGAAATACACATATATTACAAATCCAATCGATTTTATAAATAACATATATTGTATTCGTCGTAATCAATTCACGTGTTTTCAACGTATGGCTAAAAACGGATTTATAATCTGAGGGGTTTAATTTAGATTTCAATTCATGATAGTTAATTCGTCCTCATTTGACAATTAATTTATCTAAAATATCACGAATGAAATGATAGATTTATAGTCAGACCTATATGCATATATTCATCTATATCATATTTGCATTTAGATCTATAGATAATATAGCTAATAAGTATAACTAAATAACTATCTATAGATACTATAGAATAAGATAACACATCAAATATATAATTTGAATTAATAATTAATATTTATAGTAACTATATATAGTTATTGTCCGATTTATTTGATAATGGTGTATGATGGTAGGCTTAGTGAGAAACACATGGAATCAGATTTTTAGTTGTATTCATATTTATATAATTATGAGTAACTATATTTTAATGTCATCTAATTTGGAATACATATTTACAATAGTGGTTGAAGTAATTCATGATGGGGGATCAGTGTAGGATATATCCTACATATATCCTACATATATCCTACATATATCCTACATCCTATTATATATAATAAGGACATGAGAGCGGCTTGCATGAATTACATAAACAATTGATATTTTTAGAATAAAGAATAGATAATTCCTATAGGCTGGATATGTATTACAATATCTGCATTGTTCTAATATGCCAATTAAATTGAAGAAGTTCTATGCCGACGTAAAACGCCGAACAAGTTGAACATTTAGTTTTTCTGCTGGTATATTTGAATAACGAGCGGAAAACGAGGCGGAAAACGACAGGCTTCTTCAGTGTGAACACCTCTTAATACTAGCAGCGGCGTTCATGCATTTACAGCACACTATCACACTTAATACATGTAATGTACTCGGATACTCTACCAGTGTAGATCTGCACAAGGTTGCTCGTAATGATAATAACAGATAGTATTATAATGCGAATAGGAATGAACCCCTACTATTACTAGTGGTTTCCTATAGGAACTTATAAGTTCATATTTAATAACTATATCACAACTTATATATATATATATGTGTGTCAGTTATAAAGCTAGTACACATCGTGTACACACACGCCCACGATATTAACCTGCCTATAATGTCCACATAACTTTCCCTGCGTACAACTTGTAGTCGTGAAGTCGTAATCAAATTTCTCTCCCCACCAGTCTTTTTCCACTACCTATCAATATATTCGTAATTATAACACGTATATATATTATATAATATATATAATATATATATATATATATATATATTAGTACACTCTGTATATTTACATAAAGAGAAGCCCCGTGTCGTATTGAGATATGTCACATATACACAATCGAACCCACTCTGTCACTATTATATTTATATTTATTTACAATTATTACCTATTTATAAAATAGCTTATAGTGATATGTATTATGATATGACATGTATTACATAATTACCATTAATTACCACTATAGTGGTATACCATTTCCTATATATGAATTACAATGTCGGCAATATGACATATGTCGTTTACAAAGCATCAGTGCTGACACATAAAATGCGTCAGTTATCGATTTATGTTATATCTAATCAGGTAATATAGGTGATACCTATAGGGGAAACCATCGGAACTTTTTGGGCTTCTTGTAAGAGAGGTTTCTTGTAAATATGAACATTTTGAATAGTTTTATATGAAATTTTAGAAGTTATCTAAAATGATGTTCTACTAGTTATCTCCTATCTTAACGTGTATTATTTCTCAATTACGATACACCCCACCGGATTTCATATTTGAGAGAGATTATTTTAAATTGCATACTAATTACATAACATTACGTAATAGTGTGATATGCGCAGCACACTGTTGCATCATCACTATACTCTATAGGCCTGCATAGGATAGCATATCTTCTACTACACTATATATATATATATATATATATATATATATATATATATATATATATGATACTTATATAGATAATTTATACCTAATAATAATATTTTGTAATTTATATATAATTATATATTATAATATATATATAAATTTATTAAATAACTAGTTTTTATATATAAATCATTTAAATAATTAACTAGTCAAATGACTATATACTAATATTAAATGGGTTTGAAAATTAATAAGACAATGACTCGTTTTTGTGGGTCATTTTAGATACTTTCAAATTGACTCATTTTATTAGCGAATAAATCATTTATTTAGTGTGATATATTAATAATTATGAATTAATATATGAATATAGGGTTATATATATTGTTAGTGGGCTAGATTATCACACCTCTTTGATATCGGCGGGCAGGTATGCTCCATTGGCGGATGTCATCAATAGATTCTGACCGTACATGGCGTCATTACATCTAGGTCAAGTGGGCGTGGCGTAATTAGTTAACCAATCACGTGATTCGAGGGAAATATCATTCGGAAGTAGTGGTGTGAATAGTATTGTTTGAATTCATTAGCATACACACGTATCTTAATATTTGTTAAATAGGATACTTATTTATAATATTATAATATTATTGATTATATATATATATTATTTTATAGATTATATAGTATATATATATATATATATGTGGATGTATATACATTTGTATATATATACAACACACACACATATATATATATGTGTGTGTGTTGTGTGTGTATTTGTATAGATGTATCTATGTGTGTATGTGTTAGTGATGTAAATAATGCCGAGCTTTGATGCCGAGCCGAGACTTTCATTTTCGGAAAAAAAAACAAGCCCGAGACTCTAACAATACGAGCCCGAACCGAGCCGAGACTTTAGGTAACTGAGACTGAGACTTCATCACGATTTAGATTTGAGCATCATTTACATCACTACGATGTGTATATAAAAATAATAATATAGTTAATTAATTATTAATACCTAATCTATTTTTAAACACAATCATTAATAACTGTAGGTTATAACTGTAGGTAACAATCACTTATAACCTATACACTTAAAATATAGTTATAATACGGTACTTATAGAAGTGCTGCGGCGTATGTGTGTACGTATGTGTGTACGTATGTGTGTATGTATGTATGGGTGTATGTGTGTACGTATGTGTGTACGTGTGTGTGTGTGTACGTATGTGTGTACCGATATGTGGGCTTATACGTGTACGTATGTGTATGTGTGTACGTGTGTGTGTGTGGGCGTATGTGTGTACGTATGTGTGTACGTGTGTGTGTGCGTATGTGTGTGTGTGTGGGCGTATGTGTGTGTGTAGGTATGTGTGTACGTGTGTGTGTACGTGTGTGTGTACCGATATGTGGGCTTATACGTGTACGTATGTGTGTACGTGTGTGTGTGTGTACGTATGTGTGTACGTATGTGTGTATGTGTGTATGTGTGTATGTGTGTATGAACGTGTGTATGGGTGTATGTGTTTGTTATTATTATTTACTATTTGCATTATCATAAACTCATAAGCAATAGCCTAATTACAATATTTAATTACACTATATATAGTATATATAGTATAATTTACCCTATAATATATAGATAATAATGTAATTTACCCTATATTTTAAACACTATATATAGTGTTATTGCTATAGCGCTCCTTATTCGGGCATGTTTTTGTAGCTAGGCGATAATGGGATGTATACGCATAGTCACGTAATATATTAATAACACAATAAACATTATAGAGGGCACTACCTACTTCTAATGGCACAATTCTCTTATATAATAATTATGATCGGTAATATATAACCGCTCGTAATTATTACTTAAATGCACTTTATTATTGATAATAGGTAGTAAAATAATCATTCAACGTAATAAAATGATTGTATATATATATATACGTATATATATATTCTCCTAAACAAGCTCTTATTATTGAAATTGTTGATATTAATAACCACCGAGGACAATAATGAATTAGCTATACCTACCTACATTGACTACTCGCGTGTACACAATTGTAGGTTAGAATGTTCTAGATCAAGGCTCTAAATGGTCGTGTACTATATATAGTATACTATAGTAGTATATAGTATATTATAGTAGTATATAGTATACTATAGTATGTATATAGTATACTATAGTATGCTGTTACAGTATACTCTTGTTATATATTATATATTTATTTTTAACAATTTATATGAATTTATCTCATATTTGTCTTTCTTATTTATGTATATAATTTAATATTATATTTATTTTTAAATATTTATTTATGAGAATCTAGACTATCCAAAATATGATGAATGGGGAAATTCATGAAAAACAGTACATTATTTAAAATGTCCACAGTATTCCTCACCTGTTGGCAAGGAATGATAAGTATAACTTATTTATTTATAAGTTTATTATATCATGACGAGGGTAAATTTAAGGTCTAGCTTAGTTATATATATATATATATATATATATATATATATAAATTGTTTAACATTATTTTATGTTGGTAAACTCTTTTCATCCCATGCAGGAACTTAGAAGAAGCTTTTACTTATATAACATCTAATATGGCTCTAACGTTCCTTCTAAGACGCTACAGTTTTAAGGCATACATTGGTTGAGAGATGATCAATGTTGTATACATAATTATGTAAGATTAAAAATACGAATATAAAGAAATAAAATACATCTCCCACTGATTTATACTAAATAGATTATGATACAATTTAGTAGGAAAATATCTTATATTTTGGATGGGCAAAAATTCGGAGGTATACCTTTATAATCGCTAACAAATAGCCCTTAAGTACTGATGGTGATGGGGTGCAAGTGTCCTATGTTGATGGGGTGCAAGTGTCCTAACCTCTCTGTCATGCCATGTCTCCATTTACACTGTTGTGCCCACAGCGCCGCTCTATCGGCAACGAAATCGCTCCAAACCTATCACGTAATGGGTAGGGGTCACGTGGGTTAATAAAGAGTCACGTGCGTTAATATCGAGTCACGTGGGGACGTGTAATAGCAATATGTGTCGCGTATATGCTATATAGCGTATAATATATAGCGTATCATATAGCGTATCATATAGCATATCATATATATATTATATATATATATATATATATATATTTACTATCATAAATTGTATTTATTATCGATATAAATATTAAATGAATAATGTAATTCACATGTAATTAACACAAAGAGTGTGTTCGCAACACGGATATGACGTAACTAGACTACAGCGCCCCATGGTGGTGAGGGTGGCGGTACTATACCTACAGGTGATAGAGGTATAGGTTGACAAGTGGTCAGTAAGACTGGTGTTAAACGTGTTGTGGATTCGACTGTCAAATGGTGTACATGGAATTGAGAATACACGATATTTTATTTTAATATTAGGCTAGCGTGTTCCCTGTAACATTTAACATGGAGGAAAATACTAAAAAACATAAATATGTATATCGTCATATTTATAATTAATTTAAGTCATACCAGTGGTCAGTAACCACCACTGACCACCACCACTCGACCACTACTGACCACCACCACGTGATCACTACTGACCACCATCACGTGACCACTACTGACAACAACGTGACCACTACTGACCACCACCATGTGACCATCACAATCACTATCACGTGACCACTACTGACCACAACCACGTTACTACTACTGACAATCACGTTATCACTATCGCCAGCATCACGTGATCACTCCTGACCACCACCACGTGACTACTGCTGACCATCACCACGTGACCACTACTGACCACCACCGCGTGATCAATAATAACCGTCACGTGACCACCACCAGTATCACGTGACTACTAACAATCTTCCTCATGTCCGAAGCATGTTCCCGTCTGCGCACCTCGTTGTGAATGTCTACGAATAGGTTCTGATCGTGTTGACTGTGTGCGAGTGTGCGGTTACAGTGTGCGGGTGTGCGGTTAGAGTGTGTGGGTTATATGTAATGTGAACATTTGTGCACTATGGTGTGGTTTTCACGGTAGTGAGAGTGCCATATAAGGTGTGCGACGCACACTGTGCGCGACTTTTCGGTTGTGCGTGTGCGGTTGTGAGAAATATGTGAGGGTGGGTCATCGAAGTAAAGAAAGTTGTTTGTATAAACTTGCTTTATATCGACGGGGTGGGTGTGGGATAATATGCGATGCGCGTGTGTGCGTGTGTGCGCCTATATATAACACCGGTGAATGGCGTATACACGGTACGCCGTACACTCACGCACACACACGCATACATACACGCACGCACACATACACACACGCATACACACACGCATACACACACACGCACACACGCACACACGACGTACACTGTATGCCGGGGATGCGATGTGCTATACCTGAGTCGGTGCGCAGTTCTGCAGACTTCTCTCTTGCCCCTGGTCTCCTCCTCGTGTGATACCTCTACAATGTGTGATGGTCTCGTGTTACACACATGTGTTACATGTATAACCTAGGATGTATAATAGTAATGTTAATGGTGCTAATAATATAGTCACAGTTATTCGTCAATCTTTGATTATATATAATAAGTATAAATATACATATTCGATATATTTGTACTTCTAAAAGGATTCAAATCAAGATATATATTGTTATTTTTATTTGGTGGAGTCCTTTCATCCCATCCAGGAACTTAGATGAAGTTTTCACTTATAACCATATATGGCTCTAATGTCCCTCCGAATGATATATATATATATATATATATATATAAACTATTGCCGTCACAATATACACATCTATCGACTGGTCAATTCTGTAATACGAAGTGGTAGTAGTGATGACGTCATATCACTTCCATCACGTAATATATCGTATTGTCAATACACGTACGACGTACGATAGGGTAGCTCGTCAGTCATTAAATATGTTGCTTCAGTAAAAACTATAGACATATAATATATATAAACAGTAGTGTAACAACTACAAATTGTGTTATACTCAATTGAGTTGTCAATTTGATGTTTAATAACATTTTATTGGACAAATACTTGTTTATAATTAAATTTACTGCGCATGCGTAGCATTTATTTATTTTTAGTTTTACCTTGACAACCAATTAATTTATATCGTCTTCTAATTTAATTATATATTTAATATGCATTTAAAAGACTTAAGTATATTTAAATCAAAATATGGATCTAACAAACTCAGATTTTAAATTTTGTATAGTTAAAAATATTTTTATTTTTTTTAAATTAGAAAAAAATATAATATAAAAAAATTGTTATTGCGGTCATCTCAATGATAATTAAAATTATATTATGGTAAAAAAAAAAAATTGACTGGTTCCTAGGAATTTTTTATTCATCTTTCCTTGAAAATATTTATTTTTTCTATAGAAATCATTAAAATTCAAATTATTACTAGAAAAATATTTAAACACATTTTTTTTATAATCATATATAGTAAATATATATTATACATTTATTAATAATATAATACACTTGATTGAATTATATTTTTGATTAAAAACAAAAAACAAAAAATATTCCATAAAACATAAAAAGTTCAATCCTAGAAATTATAAAATTTTAAAGAAATTATTATTAAAAAATTGTTTTTTTCTGCTATTCTGTTAATAATATTTAGATCTAGTACATATATATCGTATGACAAAATTCATTAATAGGAAGTATATTAAAAAATGTATTGAATACATTTTGTATCTACTCCATTATAAGATTTCCCATCAATCCTATGTTAAAATTGAAAGTCATATTGAGTATTCAATATTTTACGAATTAAGTTCTTTTTTTTTGTATTGAATTATATTATATGTTTTCTAATATTATCTTACTGAAGCGATAAATTATCTGAAAATTGTATATTTTTCAAGCCGCTCTAACGCACGTACAGTGTACGTCGTACACTATAAGGTGGAGTGTTTTGTGATCAGAATTTCAGTTTTACCTATCTCACAGAATATATATAGTATATAGTACAATAAAGATGGAAACAACATTTTAGATATTTAAATTAAGTATTGAGGGTGCTATAAAAAAATTCAAAATTACAACCTTTTGAAAATATATGCTAAAATTCCACAAAAATTTCCTTAAACATCCACATATTATAAAATAACAATTATTATTATTTATTTGTTGATAATATATTAATAATATATACATAATGTAGAAGAAGAAGACATTTTATTTAGACATCGTTTAAACAATTAAGTTAACAATAATGTATAATGAAATAATAAGAAAGTTATAGTGTAAATAAATATGTTTTTAAATTCTTTTTGAACTTTTCTGAGTTTCTTTCAGCACGGAATGTTGCAGGTAGTGAGTTCCAGGCTATCGGTGCTTGTGACGAGAAGGCGCGTGAACGGGCAGCAGTAGAATGTATTGTCGATCTAGGTCGTATACGATTAACATGACACGGCCTGAGACTTCTTGTCTGGTCGATTCTCTCTATCAATTCATATAAATATGACGGCGTTTCAAAGTGGAGTGCATTATGAGTCATAAGACATATTTTATAGATGATTCTTTCTTTTATGGGTAGCCAGTGTAATTCCTTCATTAATTGTGTGATGCTGATATGGTTATTTTCTTCTCGATGAGGTAGCTTGTGAATTATACCTACATCATATCGTTGAAGGGAGGTAAGTTCATCCAATGTGATAGCTGATAGACATATAAGCAGCACATTACAATAATCGAAAACTCCTAATACTAAACTAGTCACTAAAATTTTGCAAGTAAAGAAATTTAAAGATTTTCTGATTTTTTTAATTCTGTACAGTTGAAAGTTTACTAAACGAATTTTTTCTGATATAAAAGATTTCATGTCGTGGTTAGAATTCAAAATTACACCCAAATTCTTTATCGTTTGTGATGATGATAATAAACACTTGTCAAATGAAAAAGTGAACGATGTTGAAAAGTGTTTAGAAGTGTGATTAACGTACATTACTTCAGTTTTTAAAGGGTTCAGTTGTAATGAGTTTTCGTGAAACCATATAGATAGTTCACGTAGACAGTTCTGCAAACGGATGTGGGCAGATGAGTCATTTTCATTATCAGCATCAGTAAAAATGTGGATGTCATCGGCGTATGAATGAAATTTAATCAATGGATGGTTGGCGAAGATTTTGAAAACAGGTGATAAGTATATCGAAAAAAGTAGTGGTCCTAGTACTGATCCTTGTGGTACTCCTTGAGTCATCTTTTGATATTCGGAAGAATAATCGCCAATACTGACTCTACTCATTCTATCAGAAATGTACGATTTTAACCAATCTAAAGCTTTTCCAGAAAATCCACTCTCGATTAGCCTTTGTATAAGAATCTTGTGGTTGAGCGTATCGAAGGCAGCAGATAAATCTAAAAATAACATGAGTGAGCCGGTTTTATTGTTGAGAACATCATCATTTATACGGCATAGGGCTGTCTCTGTGCTCAGTCCGGGCATATAAGCACTTTGATGAGGATGAAGTACTTTTGCAGCTAATAGATGACTGATTATTTGTGTAGAAACAATACGTTCGAGGAGTTTGGAGAAAGCAGTAAGTTGATAAATAGGTCGATAATTTTTCAGGATATTCTTATCGCTTCCAGGTTTCTTGATCAATTGTATTATTGATGAAAATTTCATAGAAGCAGGAAAAGTACCTGATTCGAATGAACACTTGATTATCTGAAGGAGATACGGAGCTAGTGTAGATGCTTGAGACTGCAGTAATTTCAATGGTAGAGGATCTTCTTTTGATGTTGATTTAATAGTTCGTATTAAAATTTCAATTTTTTCAATAGATGGGGGAGAAAAACTGTCAATAATTTGGATGTCACTATTCAGAGGTTGATAGGAATAAGTGCATATAGGTAAGGAATCTATGATTGTCTGTAACTTTAATCGAAAGAAATTATGAAAAGAGTTTGCGCATACGTCATCGTTTAAATCAGGAAGTATCCGTTTAGTTGTTCTTCCTAGAAGATCGTTTGAAATTTCAAATAGTATTTTCAGATTATGTCCAGCATTTATTATTTTGTTAGCATTATATTCTGATTTTGCCAGGAATAACATCTGATTATGTTCATGTTGTAGGTTTCTGTAATTTTTAAGATCATTTGATGACAGTGACTTTCTATAAAAATGTTCATATTTACGTAATAATATTTTATGTTCTGCACATTCATTTGTGTACCATTCGTTGTTAGAGCGTTCTGTTATGGTAGTAGTTTTTGTTGGTGCATGCGCATTTAGTGTTGAAATTAAAGATGTATTCAGGTTTTCGAGTGGTTGTAAAGTGGAATGTTCGGATAGTTTTAGATGTAAATCATAGGAGAAATCAACATCATTTATTAGTGATAACTTTCTATATGTTATTGTTTTTCTTGGTCGTTTGGGTGTTACATAGTTGATCAAGAATTTAATAGTGGTCTGAAATTAGTTTTGAACAAGAATAGTTAGATGTAATATGAGAATTATTTCTGGTTATTATTAAATCTAATGTATTTCCATGAACGTGAGTTGGGAATTTGATGTGTTGCTCTAATGCATTTTTAATCAATGTTGAATTGAACAGAATAGATGATTTCAGTGTTGTATTGTTGACGTGTATATTTAAATCACCTAGTATAATTGTATTTTTAGTGATAATTGGTTGAATGTGTATTGTGAAATCGGCAAGGAATTGTTTAAAATCCAAGTTTGGTGGACGATATATAATTATAGTTTTTATGATCACTGAGCCTCGGCAAGAAAAAGAACAAATTACTATTTCAGCTGAAATGTATATATATATATATATATATATATATATATTATTAGATTCTTATTAAATATAATAATAAGAAATTAAAAGTTGTATCAATTTTACAAAAAATTAGTAAAATTCTAGGACATTTCTAGGAATTAATAAAAAAAATTCTTAAAAATATTTCAAAAATTATTTTAAGGAGGTTATCACTCAAGTAAGAACATATTAAAAATGTGCTTATATTCAATTATAAATACGAAAAAATTCGAATTTTATCGAAAAAAAAAATCACATGTAAAATCTCCCATCTATCCCATGTTAATTTTAAAATGACCATATACCCCTGAATATTTACTTAATCAACACATTTTGTATGTATAGTATTCATTACCCTGCTATCTATTAATGCAGAGTGAGCCAGGTAAAACGGAAATAATTGTACAATATCACTCCACCTTAACGTACAATGTACGTCGTACAATACACGTCGTGCGTATATATATATACGTATATATATATATATATATATATATATATATATATATATATATATATATATATACGTGCATATACGTATATATATATATATATATATATATATATATATATATATATACGTATATATATATATATATACTACATATACTATAGTAATGCATGTATACATACGCGTAAAGAGTGTTAACTGCATGACCGCACACACGTGATTAGCTGTCAGCACGTGGTACGTCGTCATCGTGTGATATGTTTACGCCACGTGACACGCCCCCCCACATAAGTCACGTGCTAGATCACGTGCGCACTTGTTCGCGGAGTGTAAGGTGAACACACACATATAAGCTATAGCGCAGGCTTGTTTAACTTTCATATGTATACATATATGCATTCATAATATATACATTAATATATATTTTAATATATATATTTATATATATATATATATTATATTATATGTCAAAATTAAAGTTAAACTTTAACCTCTAATCATTAGAGTTAATAATTGCGTTCGAGTTAGTGTGAAACCCCTTTTACATTAAATATAATATTAATAAATAATAAATAATAATATTATAAAAAAATAGTATACAACAATTGTTAAAGCATTTTTAAAATACACATGAAAAAATAGACTCGAACTTCCCAAAACGGGGAGAGCCCTCGTTATAACATTATTTATAATATTTTCAAGAACAATATACACTGTATATTATACAGTGAACTCCCGATAAGTCGGACTCGCAAGGGACCGGGAAAAGTGTCCGACTTAGAGAGATGTCCGACTTATCCGAGATTAAGAATATCATGCAAATAAGACATGAAATGCGCAGCGAGAATTAAATGGTTACCGAAATATTGAATTATGCAACAATCAACAACATAAAATGTTGTATTCAATAATATTACTTACTAAAATTAAAATATTCATTATTTAAAGTAAACATTTCTGACAATTTATAAAAAGTCCGACTTATCCAATATAAAAATCATAAAAATGACTATAATATGTGTCCGACTTATAGAGAAGTCCGACTTATCCAAACCAACTTATCCGACTTATCATATACATTTAACATGGAACTAGATACAAATCCAACCAAACCACTTACATATTTCCGACTTATCGAGAAGTCCAACTTATCCGTAGTCCCACTTACCGAGAGTTGACTGTATATATATATATTTCGGTAATTTATTTTCTCATCGGGACTATTTTATTAGATAACACTAAATAGCCTTAACGTCCCTTCGAAGCCGCTCTCGTGTGTAGCTAACCGTGGGGTTAACGAGAGCCGATCACGTGTGTAGCTAACCGCGGGGTTAACGAGAGCCGATCACGTGTGTGTACACAATGACCGCGGTCACTTGTAAATAGTATTTGTATTTGTTCGTATTTGTCCGTCGGATGGGGACGTTTCAACCTCACTCCTAATATATGTGTATCGACTTGGCCAACTGACATAATACCCAGATGGTATGATATATACATATATATATATATATATATATATATATATATATATATATATATATTATATTATTTCCTATTGAAGATAATATTATTGTTCCTATATTTATATATATATATATATATATATATATATGTGTGTGAAACCGTTAATAATTCACTGCAGATGCAATAATAATAGTACTGTAGTATCATAATAGTAGTAACAAAAACACATATGTGTATAAACTATACTATTATAACTTCATTTTGTATTATGTTTTAACTTTAAAATTTATTAAAAATTCAAGATTTTTCATAAAAACTTTGTTATTATTTTCTAAAAAATTGTCTAAAAATAACAAAGTTTTTATAAAGATTTCTGGAATATCACAAGCTATAGCTTGTAACTTTATAAAGTTCATAACAAACCATATATGGTTTGATACTATATTGGTACCATAGTAAACCAGATTAAACCAGAATTTAACAACCCGCTAGATAAAATATTTTAAAATCTCAAAAATACGGGAAGTCAATTACCCGAAAATACATGGTACTATAATATTTAATGTATACCTGAATATAAACTTATGAATATATATATATATATATATATATATATTTTTATTGTTATTGTCATTTTAATTGGCGGAGTCCTTTCATCACATCCAGGAACTTATATAAACTTGTCACTTATAACCATATGGTTATAATGGTTCCCTTCGAAGCCACTCTCGTGTTAAGGCATCCATGGTTTTAACGAGAGCCGATCATTTATGTATACACAATTATATAATATCACATCTAAATATTATTGTAAGACCTATTTTAATGGTCCGGACATGGCTTGAACCCGTGTCCTACTGCTTGGGTATCTGACGAATTGGCCAAATGAGCCACACAGGAAGTTTATGAGCCACACATGCACTTTATATATATATATATATATATATATATATATATTTATTTATATATATATATAGCGTATACGTATATCATTGCTATATCGAATTAATTGATTATCGCTTTTATAAAAGTCCACATGGATGATATAAGTAATAACTACCGAATTATCACCAACGATTTTTCGAAGAAAAAAATGCAAAATCTTTGTTATCACCTAATCACTAACCTTCTGAGAAAACGAGCGAACTTTTCACCTTGAATCTGCGAATCACGTAAAATACATTAATAAAAACATATTAATACACGTATATTTCATATAGGTATAAGCAAAGCTCCAGGGCTGGTTAGTATAAGTATATAAATGAATATAAATATATAAATAATTGTACACTATATAATGTTATGCAATATCTATAACACCGATGCGATACATAAACCGTGTATATATATATATATATATATATATATATATATATATATATATATATATATACGCATACCACTACTATGGTGATGTCATTCTAACATAACAATAGGTACGTCGTAATTATTACATAAAGCCTACGTTATGTTTAGAATTACGCCTGCATTATCAATCATACTATAATTATAGTTCATTATAATGATACATGGATTCATGTTGTATTACTATTAATATATATATATAGTATATAATTAATATTGTAAAAAAAATATATAGTACTATATATAGTAATGTATATAGATATGTGTCATATTTTTTAAAGTTTATATTTATGTATCACGCTTTCATTCTACGAGATAATAATATTTATGAATACAATTAATACTTTGTGATACCCTTGCGTAATACACATATGTAGTATACACATAGATACAATTTAATATAATTAGTGAAACTAATAATGATTTGCAATAATTATAATATTAAAGATTATAATAGAATTACATATAATTTGAATACAGATATATCAGTCATTATATTTAATATAAGGAGTTTTAATAAAAATATTAATAACTTTTTAATATTACTTGATACGTTATATAATAAACCAGATATAATAATTCTTACTGAAACTTGGTTAATAAATACTGATGACCCGTCAATATATTTTAATAATTATAATATATTTTTAAATAATCGTACACTAAAAATTAAAAAAAGAGGTGGGGGTGTTGCTATACTTGTAAATAAATCGTTAGATGTATGTGTAATAGACGAATTAACTATTTCTATTATAGATGATATTGAAATATTATCAATACAAATAAAAAATACAACTAAACATATACAAATAATCTCAGCAATTTATAGATCTCCTAATAGTAATATTGATTTTTTTAATGATTTATTTTATAATATATATTCCAAATTTTTAAATAATGAAATATATATATGTGGTGATTTTAATATAGATTTATCAAAATGTTCATTAATTTCTAATAATTTTAAATATATACTAACACAATTAGGACTAACAGCTAATATAACAATACCGACTCATTATTCCAACTCAACTATTGATAATATACTTTCTAATAATGATCATATAACAAATAATGGAACCATTGATACTGATATAACAGATCATTGTATTTTATTTTTTATATTTACATCATTTTCTCGGGTTAAAAAATGTGATAATAAAGTGATGTATATTAGAAATTTTAATCAAAAAAATATTGAATATTTAAAAAATGATTTTATAAATATAAACTGGCAAATAGTATTATCGGAAATGACAGATCCTTCTATATGTTATAATAATTTTATTAATATTTTAAATGATATAGTCAACAAAAATTGTCCTTTAATTAAAAAAAAAGCCAATATAAATACCCCGTATAATCCTTGGCTAACTAATAAATTAAAGAATGCAATAAAAAAGAAAAATAAATTATTCAGTTTATATAAATCTACTAATTGCATGTCTATACTAAATAGATATAAAAAATTAAAGAATAAAATCAAGAAAAATATAAAACACGATAAAAATAATTACTATAAGCAACTTTTTTCACATAATAAACAAAAAGACAATTGGAAAATAATTAATAAATTAATAAAAAGAAAAGAAAATGAGTATCCATCTATATTTATTTATAAGGATATTGAAATATATGATGAAATAGATCAATGCAATTGTTTTAATAAGTATTTTGCAACAATAGGAAAAACCATAAATAATGCTATTGAAATTTCATCAGAAAAAAATAGTTTTAAACAATTTTTAACAAATTATTCTAAAAGTTTTTATTTTTTACCAATAACAAATAATAAAATTATTAATGTAGCAGATAGTATGAAGTCAAAAAACTCAAAAGATATAAATAATTATAATATGTATTTAATAAAAGAAATTATATATGAAATATTGATTCCACTTAATCATTTATTTAATTTATGCATTGATAAATCAATATATCCGGATAATATGAAAGATGCAATAATTAAACCAATATATAAAAATAATAATATCCAATTAATAACTAATTATAGACATATTTCTTTATTACCACAAATAAGTAAAATATTCGAAAAAATCATATATAATAGACTATCAAATTTTATACATAAAAATAATATAATTAATAATAATCAATATGGCTTCATACCAAACTCCAATACAACTTTATCATTAATAAATATACAACATTTTATTTTTAAAAATACTAATAATAATAAAAAAGTAGCAACAATATTTTTAGATCTTAAAAAAGCTTTTGATGTCGTAGATCATAATATATTAATTGATAAATTAGAATCGTATGGATTCAGAGGTAAAATGAAAACATTTTTAAAAAGTTATTTATATAAAAGATATATTGTTACAAGAATAAATGATTCATTATCATCGAAGGATTGTATAGAATATGGAGTACCCCAAGGATCAGTTCTCGGGCCTCTTTTTTTATATTATTTATTAATGATATGACAACTATTTTGAAAGATGCAGTCAATTTTAATCTAAACTTATATGCAGATGATACATCACTTACAATATATGCAGACAACAATGAATTATTAACTAAATACCTACAATTGTATATCGATAAATTAGTATATTGGTTCAATATCAATAAACTAAAACTGAATATTGAAAAAACAAAAATTTTACCTTTTATGAATGCTAGAATATTAAAAGATATATATATTGGAAATTCTAAAATTGAAATTGTAGGTAGCTACAAATTTCTAGGATTAATTTTAGATCAACATTTAACTTTTAAAAAACATATAGAATATCTAGCTAATAAATTATCATCAATAATATATTTTATGAAAAAAGTTTCGTTTTTAAGTACTGAAAATATGATTTTATTATATAACTCTTTTTTTTTATCTAATATTTCTTATGGCATAGAAATATGGGGAAATACCTATAAATCAAATATAAATATTATTATGTTATTGCAAAAAAAAATTATCAGAATTATTAACAAAAAAATCTTAAATTTAAATCTATTACCTTTAATCAGATTATCAAATACATCTGAATTATTTATTAGTAATAATATTCTAAAATTAAATGATCTGGTGATGTTTAGAAATATTATATTAATTTATAAATTGCTAAATAAAAATTACAAAATTGATTTTAATGAATATTTTACATTAAATAAACGTAATGATAGATTCATTTTACCATTAGTGAAAACTACAAAATACCAAAATACAATATTCTTCAAAGGTATAAAGTATTATAATGATATAATATTTGGTAATATTCTTAAAAAAAATAAAATAACAAATATAAATAAATTAAAAAAAGTTATGAAATTGTTTTTGTTTTTGAATTTGTTTTAACCAATATAAAATATAACACTTATGTGTGATATTTAATAATATTAAAAATATATTATTTCTTCTAATATTATATTGTAAATTAAACAAATATTTTATATTATAAAACTTTATTAAAAAATCAGTATTAAATAGGTATTTCTCCATATAAATTTTACATTTTTACATATTTTAGATTTTTATATATTTTACATCATATAACTAAACACAAAAAATAAAAAAAAAACAGTATTACAAATTAGAAGTATTAAAAACATAAAAAAAACAGTATTAAATGTTTAAAAAATTTTAAAATTACTATTTATCAAAACTATTTTATATTTATTTTTCAAATTTTACGTTTTATATATTTAACTTTACATAACTAATAAAAAAAAAAAAAAAACTAAACAGTATTAAAAATTAAAAGTATTAAAATAATAAAAAACAGTATTAGAATTAAAACAATTATAAACAGTATTAATAACCTATAGTAACCTACAAATATATATATATATATCAATATTATTAAAATTGACATAAAATATGTGATACAAATATTTAGATTCTTTATAAATATTATATTACAATTATGAAAAATGTATTAATTATATTTTATACTTTGTTTTGGATGCTAACATGGGAATCAAATATTTGTTTTAGTTTTGTTTTATTCTTTCTTTTATATTTTGTTTTAGTTTTGTTTTATTGTTTATTTTAATATCTATTTTTATGTAATTTTATTGTATTTTATCCGAATGAAGATGATGAAATATGACATTACACTACTGTTAGGAGATATCGAATTAAAAAAGCTCATCGCTTTCACTGATTCTCCTTAGACATTGTCTATAAACTGAATTCATTCATTCATTCATATATATATATACTTTTTGTACTGGAAGAAAATGAAGATATTGAGAGAACTAATAACATTATAAACATTATTTCACTTAATAAATGACTTCTATTCTATTCTATAGAATATCTATAGGTTATATACTATATATATTAAATATATATGTATATATATGTTATAAAGTCAGTTGTTGATATATCGATTAATGTAATGTACATGTAAATGCATTACATAAGGTACACAGATATATCTACATAAAAACTTAAAACTAGATTTTAGTGTCACGCTCTGTGTTAATTGCATAGCCTTAGCAATATCAATGTTCGTTTTTATGTTATTTTATATTTTTATCGTCTGCAAATTATATTTTGTTATTGTGCTATAGAATTAATGCCAATCGGTAATATAGCCGCATTCATCATTCTGCATGTCATCGGGTATGTACTATTATTATTATTATTATTATTATATTAGATTCATCATTCTGCATGTCATCGGGTCTTTGTCTTAATAAAGTATACACGAACTCAACTTTGTTACAATTGGCGCTGCGAACAGGATACTCTATCCTACACAAAGACCCGGCGGTATGCAGTTTCAGGAGGAATTCGGTGTGGCCACTCTACTAGATCTATTCCAGAATGTTAGCTCTATTTATAGTGTTATTTTTATAAACGTTTTATTATTTGTGTGTAGTGGCGCTGCGAACAGGATTGCATAGTGGAATAATCTGCCATAAACTTACGCGCCTCATTCGTCCATCTCTTAATCAATATATATGACTTAAACTCTCCCTTAAATTCGGTTAATTGCATAGCCTTTCGCCGAATACCACACGTATAACGAATATATAGTAGATAAATACTACACACAGAATGTTAGCTCTATTTATAGTGTTATTTTTATAAACGTTTTATTATTTGTGTGTAGTATTATATCTATTTGTAGTACGTGCTCGTGGTATAGGTAATACAGATAAGGGTTGCGAAATAATACCAGCGTTATATCTAGGCGCAGGTATCGGTATATACGAGTCAACGGATATCGAATCAGGGACCCCAATATCAGATACTCTATTAAGAATACACTTAGATCGAGAAGCTGGGATTGGAGTATCTGTATTTCTGGGATGAATGGTATACACTATTTCTTGTGGCTTTGCCGTAAAGCTTAGAAAAGGTTTATTAGCATGGGATGATTGCGTTACACGCTGCTTTTCTAGTTTCATAGCCATATTACGCAAATCCCAGAAACTATTCTTAGGATTTAGCTGGTATATTCGGTATATTTCTATAGCGATATCGTTATCTCGGAGAGCTTTGCATAGTCCTTCAATGAGAATAAATTCTCTTTGATCACTTTTATAATGCAATCCGGACTCCGATTCACAGTTTTTAAACATCATCCATAGGCTACTGGCTAAATCGTATATTGACTCCCCATCAAATTGAATTCGATTATAAAATAATCGCCATGATGGTTCGTCATCTAATGAATAAGTCTCTAATATCGCGTTAAGTATGACCTCTGATTCAGTAGATGCACTGAATTCGCGGATTTCTATTTCTAGTCTAGCCTTACCTACAATATGATTTAATAAAATACTACTGTGATTGCAAATAGATATAATACTAATCAAACACCTGTCGCCTCACCCTTTAACCATACTAAAGATACTGTATATAATAGCCAAGCGCGTATGCGTATAAAAGGAGCGTGTTATAATTGTGGAAACAAAAATCATTATGCTAACACGTGTCCTCTACCCAAGCATAGTAGATCGGGAAACGATTTGCTTCTTCAGTCACAGCGAGCCGATTGAATGAAGCTAAAATCAGCTCGTTATCTGAAAGTAGTCCCTTTGCGAATATTTATTTAAATGGAATTAGTACTAGAGCTCTACTTGATACTGGCGCGGAAGTGTCGTGTATCAGTCGAGAGTTTCTGCGGAAATATATGTCTGATATAATAATTAACGATATATCTGAAAGATTAGATCTTTCTTCTGCAGATGGGAGCAATATCCCATTTGTAGGATATGTAGAACTAGAATTTAAAGTATTCGATATTTGTATTGACCGCATAGGATTTCTTGTGTTACGTAATAATACAGTAGCTAATATTATTCTGGGTAGCAACCTATTCCGTACCTTGGCTACTTTATATGGGGAAAACGATATACCGAAAGATAGCGTATGGAATCCTCTACTACGTATATATAGAGGTAGTTATGATGGAGTATTACACCTTGCTTCTGATAAGCAGTTATTACTGCCAGCATATAGTCGTAAAATATACGACTGTTGTATCCAGGAGAATGTTGGTTCGGTTTACATCGAATCTGACACTTCTCTAGCACCAAAAGATGTGACTTTGACAAGTTCATTGGTGCATGCGAGAAATGGAATGGTACCAGTAGAATTCAATAATTTCTCTAACCAAGATATTTATCTACGAGGAGGAAGCCAGGTGGGGAAGTGGACTGCTTTTGTATCGACTATTGAGTCGAATAAAGCTAAGTTCGCTTCACCAAAACTTAAATATATTCTGGACAATCTAACAATTGGGCCAGTAAAGCCACAGGAATATGAGGCGTTAGTTAAATTAATAACTGAATATCAAGGTGTATTTAGCGAGGGGGAACACGATGTCGGGTTTTGTAGTAAGATTAAACATAAGATTAAACTACACGATGATCGCCCTGTTAGGTTACCCTACAGGCGGATCCCACCTAACCAGTGGCCGGAAGTAAAAGCATACTTGAATGCTCATATTGAGGCTGGTATTATTAAACCAAGTTGTTCTCCATATAGTGCGCCATTAGTTTTAGTGAAAAAAAATCGGGTGCTATTCGAGTATGTTGCGATTATAGAGGTCTAAATGCCAGAACCATTAGAGATGCTTACCCGCTCCCTCGAATTGATGAGGCATTGGACGCACTAAAAGGGGCTTCTCTATTCTCCACTTTCGATTTGGCACATGGGTTTTTACAATGTGCCATAGCGGAAGAGGACATGGAGAAGACTGCTTTTAGTGCAGGCTCTCATGGTCTGTATGAATATACTAGGATGCCAATGGGTTTGGTAAATGCACCAGCAACATTTTCCCGTCTGATGCAATCTTGTCTAGGTAGCGAAAATCTCGAAACCCTTATCCTATATTTGGATGATATTTTAGTATTTGCGCCAACTTTTCAAATAATGTATGATCGCCTATCTTTATTATTCCATAAGCTACAGGAATATGGTTTGAAATTAAAACCATCAAAGTGTTCACTCTTACAACATGAAGTAAAATACTTAGGACACGTAGTATCGGGAGAAGGGGTAGCTACGGACCCCGATAAGACTTCAGCAGTTTTCTCGTGGCCAATACCTGCCAATTCTACAGATATACGCTCTTTTCTAGGATTAGCTTCGTATTATAGACGATTCATTCCGAAATTTGCAGCATTAGCTAAGCCATTGTATGAGTGTACTACTAATTTTGAGTGGAATACCACGTGTGAGGAGTCATTTAATGCATTGAAAGAAAGGCTGGTCAGTGCACCTATTCTAGGATACCCAGATTTCAGCCTTCCTTTCATTGTAGAGACGGATGCCTCCCTACAAGGATTGGGTGCTGTCCTATCCCAGAAAGTAGACGGTAAAGAGAGAGTTATAGCATACGCTAGCCGGGGACTTAGAGGGGGTGAGAGAAATGACATTAATTACAGCGCGATGAAATTAGAATTACTAGCTTTAAAATGGGCTATAACTGATAAATTTAGGCCATATTTGTTAGGTTCGAAATGTCTAGTATTTACTGATAATAATCCTTTAGCACACTACCAAACTTGCCGTAATGCAACAATGGAAATGAGATGGATTGCTCAGTTAGAACAGTTCGATATTGACATTAAATATAGACCTGGTAGGGAAAATAAAAATGCGGATGCATTAAGTAGACGGGTTCATATCTCCTCTATTCATCGTACATCTTCGCTTATACCCAATAGACTTAACCCGATTCATTGTTCAAACGTAGCTATAATTAGAGTTCCGGACAAGCGAATGCATAGAGTAGATGATAATGTAGTAGATAAAATGGTTGATATGCAGAGTAGAGACCCCGTACTCGTTAAGTTACGAGAGTGGGTAAAAGGTGGTGAAAAACCCACTAATACGTCAGGTGAAATATCCGAATTACGTACTTTACTTCGGCATTGGAATATGTTTATAGTTATAGATAATATATTGTATAGGGAAGTGGTAAGGAGGGGAAGTATAAAGTTGCAGATGTTAGCTAGTCCAGAACTTCGCGAACTAGTTTTATCGGCGGTGCACGATGATTTAGGTCATCAAGGTATTGATCGTACCACAAACTTCGTTTTAGATCGAGTATTCTGGATAGGCGTGTGGAACGATGTGAAGGAGTATTGTAAATCCTGCCGTCGTTGTGCAATTTCTAGTGCGTTGACCATTAAACCTAAAATGGGCTCGATCCAAGCAGAGCGTCCTTTAGAAATCCTTGCTATAGATTTCACTACAGTGGAAAAAAGTATCAATGGTATAGAAAATATCCTAGTATTAACGGATATTTTCACGAAATACTCTGTAGCCATACCAACGAAGAACCAAAAATCTACGACTGTCGCTAGAGCTCTACGCCAATATTGGTTCCAGTATGGAATACCATCTCGGATACACTCTGATCAAGGACGTAACTTTGAATCAGAGGTCATTCGTGATTTATGTGAGGAACATGGCGTAGAGAAAAGTAGAACTACCGCATACCACCCCCAAGGTAACGGTCAGACTGAGCGTTTTAATCGTACCCTGCATGGATTGTTATGTACAATATCGCAAGAAAAGAAATCTGAGTGGCCCCGGTATATTGACAATCTCGTGTACGCATATAATTGTGGGGTGCATGCTTCGACAGGGGAGTCTCCATTTTTCCTCTTCTTCGGGCGAGAACCAATCCTACCTATTGACAGCGTGCTTTGTAACCCGAAGAAGGAAGAATTGACCTCACTAAATCGAGTATGGCACCAGGCTGAAAGAGAGAGGCGTAATAAACATGCGACCAAAACTCCTAAATCTTTTGATGACGTGAAAGTGGGTGATGAAGTATTTATCCGTAGTCACCCATTGGGTCGAAACAAGATTCAGGATAAATACTCATCACATCCTCTAATTGTCATCGACCGGCCTTCCCCACAAACGTGTACGGTAATGCCTATAACAAAGGCTAGGATTGTAAATAGGGCAGAGATATTGAAAGCGACCAGATTGCGTCGCGATAACCTTACAAGCGTAAGTGTGCCTTTGTCGACGATAGATAGCCCAGTGCCGGGTCCATCTCTGCGTCGAAGTAATCGCGTAAAAAACCTCGGGTGACATAATTAAATTGTGAGTGTGAGACCACTTCATAACGGAGGGGGTGTATGTTATAAAGTCAGTTGTTGATATATCGATTAATGTAATGTACATGTAAATGCATTACATAAGGTACACAGATATATCTACATAAAAACTTAAAACTAGATTTTAGTGTCACGCTCTGTGTTAATTGCATAGCCTTAGCAATATCAATGTTCGTTTTTATGTTATTTTATATTTTTATCGTCTGCAAATTATATTTTGTTATTGTGCTATAGAATTAATGCCAATCGGTAATATAGCCGCATTCATCATTCTGCATGTCATCGGGTATGTACTATTATTATTATTATTATTATTATATTAGATTCATCATTCTGCATGTCATCGGGTCTTTGTCTTAATAAAGTATACACGAACTCAACTTTGTTACATATATATTATTTCTTAAAATTATAAATAATAATATAATAATATTATTGTTGACTATTATTGAATGTATTAAATATACAGTGGATAGTAAACATACAGTGGCTAGTATACGATATATGCATATATTCATACGTATTATAAATGTTATTTATTACTTTTTACATTCACATTTGTGCGTTTTACATTCAAATAGCACTAGTATAAGCCGAAGTAAAGGATTATAATTAAACTATTTCACAAATCTATATATCGATTACAAATAAGTGCGAATATCTATTTGTATTCTGTGCATTTATCTGACTATTCAATAACCACGGTATTATATAGGGGAAAGTCCCCGATTACCGACCCCCTCCTAATACCGACCACTCTCGTATCTCAGTAACTATAAGAGATATCAAAAAATAATATATACATGAACTGTTAGTAATTTAATGATACATATGAAAACGTATTTTGTTTTAAAAAATATTTAATCCTACAATTGTTATTTGATAAAATGTAATATTCTGTTTTATTTTTTTTAATATTTGAATAATAACTTTTTTTAAATCATTGTAAATACTTTATTAATTAAAAGAAAACTTGATTTTGTACATAATATTGTAGAACAATAAAATGTTTATAACTATTATAAAAATAATTGAATTTGAATAACTATTAACCAATATATCTTAATTATAGCAACCCATATTATTTTCCTATTACCGACCACCTAAATGACCCTAATACCGACCCCATGTGATTTATAATATCCAATCAAAATAGATTCGTATTTTACTTTAAAATATGTCGTAAGTTGTTTATGTATCATTGATATAGATTTAGGATTCATAATTCCAGTTGATTATATACATACTGATTAATAAATAAATATTAAATAATAATATACAATATTTTAATATAATTACTATAAAGTTTAAATTTAAATTTAATATTACTATTAAAACATAAATTCAATAAAAAATAAATTACGTCATGTTATAATTAATTATAGTTATGTATATCTACTATTTTTATTGGATATTATAATACTACAATTATTTATACTACGATTATTTTAGGGGGTCGGTATTAGGCACATGTATCCGATTACCGACCCCCTGTTTATTCTTGTAAATATAATTATATCAAAAATTTAAAATAGCCACTTTATTCATTGACATAATATTACCCTAATTACAAAATTTCAATTAAATATATTTAATATTGAATAAGTTATTACAAATAATCATTTAGGGGTCGGTAATCGGGGACTTTCCCCTAATACATCATGTATACCTTATAGTATAATGCTTATAGTATAGGTGGCGCTAATTAATTATCGAGATCACGCGAGAATATGCGATAAACTACGCGATACTATATTGATCATTCCTTTATATTTTGTTTATTGTTTACTTTATATATATTATTATAACTGTTCGATTGTGAAGATTGTAATATTTTATAAAGAATTACAAATATGCGTGAAATTGTTATAATAATCACATGATTAATATATTATATAATATGATATAATATATAATCGTAACTGACGTTAGTTAAACGATGCTATATATATATAGGTAGCTATAGCTGTATGTGTTTTGTATGGGTATTAGATGCCATCTACTATATAGGTATATTTATAAGCTAAAAAGGAACTATATCGAAAGCTAGAAAGCGAACGATAATTATGTTGTAAAGTAGTATGCAATAGATTGCATTACACACACGCATATGCTATATATATATATATATATATATATATATATATATATATATTATAGGAAATGTTATCTTAGCATCGTATTGTATTTGACATGTGACATCATGCATGCCGTAACAACGTTATTACTGGTGAACTAGGTTCATTAACACCCACACACACACCCACACACACACATACACACACATGCACATATATTATAGGTTATACACGACGACGTGGGTTATCTCGATGCTCTTCTACCGGAAGTAAACGTTATAAACTCAAGGACAAGTCCTTGCTATACTGTTCGAAAGTAAGTATAACACGTGTTCTGTTGTGTCTGCAACTTATCGGTAATACTGCTATTGTGTGTATATGTAAATAATATATATATATAAGTTTATATATATATATATATATATATATATGATTAAATATACTTACTATAAAAACAAATTATATTTGAATATCCTATAGGATTATAGGATATAATGACTAATGTGTTTCACTTGCTATACAATTGTATACACATACAACTACTATATATATATAGAGTGGGAGGTTGCTATGGCAACAGCTAATGCATAACCAATATGTAGTTAATACGATGTATTATAGTATACTATGATAAAGTAAACGTTTCATAAAACCTTTGATCTATTATAAATTATAATTAAAGTGTTTTATTCAGTGTATATATACTTTGGTATATCAGCCACTCGCTCGTTATAATATAATAACTCACAAGCTGTATACAATAATAAACTAACATACAGGTATATTTATAACATATATTATCGTATACAACTGTTTGGTTAATATATCAATTTATGTGAAACCAGGCATTTTATTTTAAATATATTTGACACCTAAACCTAGAACGAAACTTACTTCTCAGCGATACTTGTCGTAAGTGGTACACTTATATACCACCCCTTTAAGTAGGGCACTAATATGTATGGTAAAGAGTTCTAGGGGAAGTAAGGGTGTTGTGGAAAAGAGGCAGTTGTGGAGAATATAAATAACTCTTTTAATATAATAGATAGAATGTTGTATACACATTAGTAGAAGTATGATGAGCTATATTTGTAGATGAATTAAAAAAAAATCAAATCATATATTTTCAATTAATTAAAAACAGTAATTTGTAGACAACAAATATAAAATTAAAGTGTTATCTCTACGAAAATAATTTAAATATAATGTTATTGTTATTTAGGTACAGTCTTTCATCCCATCCAGGAACTTAAATGAATTATTACTTATAACCTAATGGCTCTAATGTTAAGGCATCCATAGTTTTAACGAGAGCCGATCATTTGTTTATACATAATTATTAATTCACTTATTAATATTATGTTTATACCTATTCTAGTGGCGCGGACGAATCTCTATAGGTAAGTTAAGATATCGTACACAATTTCGTAAGTATTAATACTAGTAGTATACTACTAAATATTCGTGTGTATTATGCACATATATACATGTGTATAAATAGCGATCACATGTTATCACTACCGGCTAAAGTTTAAGATCACGATATAAGTTTAGGCCTACAGGTATAGTATAAGTGGATACAGTGTAGGACCTACAGGTATTATTGTTAGAATACATGCATATGCGCAATGCACTCGTACAAGGCAGTGTAAATAATTGTTAATAAAGTTGTATTGTTATTTGTTATGTTGGTGCTTTCATGCCACTATTTAATACCATCCGGTAACTTAGATGATGTTTTACCTCGTAATCTTACGGACCTAATGTCCATTCTAAGGGTACACTTAAGCGCATTCGCACGCGCACTCGCACACTTAAGCCGCACCTTAAGCCGCACTCGTGTTAACGCGTCCGTGGTTTTAATGATAGCCGATTATGTTATATTATCACGCTTATGTGTATAAAGTAAACTCGCTTATAACTATTATTTTAATTCATATATTATGTGCACGTGGTTTGACCTTCATGCATGACCCCCGTGAGGTTCGAATGAGGGTATTATTGTATGACGCATTAACGATGTCATATGCCTTAATCATTAATTATTCAACACACAAAACAATCTGTCGCGAATGTTATTGTCCCATATTTTATATACAGCCGCGCGGCATCATCAAATTGTATGTTTTATGAGCTTTACAAAAGTACAATAGTACACTATTTATAAATATCGGACAATACTTTAAAGTGAACTATGATAATTGTAAAGAAGGAATCTGAGGTATCAAATCTATCTATACGAAGTCGACCTTGTGTATAGGTGTGACGGCTACGGCTTTAGCCTATTAAGCTACACGGCCGGATATAGCAGGATAGTTATGCATACTACTATAAGAATGGGCTGAGATGAATGTTCTAGAATAAACTAACTCGCTGCCACAGCGGAGATCGCCCTCTGCTGACCTTATTAAGGGGGATACGTGCCCATAGCAACGCATACAACCCCCGGATGTAGCCTTATGAAGCCGTATAGAGGACGCTTCGGGTATTCTATACACGCTGTACTTTACAGATATTTAGTAAATGTTCAAAATTAATAAGTTAGAGTAGTTGAACCGGTTAGGGACCGGACACGGTAACGGGCTGTTTTACCGAGGTGAATGCGGCTTTATTCATTGTTGCATTGTTTGCTGTTGACCACTACAACTATAGTAGATATAGGAACCTATATTTGTATATATATATATAAAAGTGTATATGTAGTATACTATATTATATATATATATATATAAACATATTGTTATTTGTATTGTTATTTTATTTTGGTTTATTCCTTCCACCCTGGAACTTGGATAACGTTTAATACTTATAACTTATAACGTATTAGCTCTAATGGTATAATATATAATCTTATATATATATGTATATATTTAATTTAATTTAATTTAAATAGTTTATTGAGTTCAGAAAATGAATACGGTTTCTGCTCAAAGGAAAGTATCGTTAAAGAGATTATATTAGAGATTATATTATATTATATCGTAAACTATACTCACAAAGAGGGTATACCACCTCTACTATAGACTATATTATCCAATAAAAGCTATAAATAGATTGCTATACACCCCTACGTGTACACCTATTTAACCCTGCCTTGGCGCCGCTAATACGAGCTGGTAATACAAACACGTGACTGCCGTGGGGAAGAGCTGAAGCGTTGACCATTGAGGTCAGATGTACGACCAACACCAACAGCGTGGTTAACGATACCACGGACATGTCTGTACGTCGAGAGGGGGTCGAAGTAGCGGTGAAGTACGGGTTCTGAACGATGGGTTCACGAGCGATAGAGGGTAGAGGGGGTAGATGATGTATGTGAGTATAGAGAGGGGTATAGTGACACTATAGAGAGAATAAGTGAAGGTATCACGTCAGAGAGGTGGATGTAGCGGACCTTTCTACGAGGTGATGACAATTCTCGTGATTTCCGGCGAATTTAAATGAGAATTCGGGATACGCCCATGACACGCCCACTTCTTATCCGCCAATCATCGACCGGTATTTTCTCGTGAAATGATAATTTATATTTACGTCGATAATGATGGATTAATATCGAATATTATTTATTTTAGTTTACCAAGCTATTAGTATGCACGTATATATATATATATATATATATATATATATATATATCATTCTGTTTTCGCCTCTCGCCGTGAACGGTCGTGTTTTATATTCATTCGATTCGCATTGTTTGACAATAACAAATATTACAACATTATTGTGACGCATTTACATCGTTTCTGTACGTTCATCATACATTCATAAATTGGTCAACGTTTACGTGTTACTCGGTACCCGTCCAGGAGGATCTCCCGTGCCTGGCTCGCTCTGGTTGTCGGTTACCCGTACTTTAAACCGTCGGTTCCTTGAGTTTAGTTACTATTTATCACGTAACTTATATTTATTTAATATTTATAATTATATTGCCTGTGTGCTTATATTAACTTTATTAATCAATACATATATATATATATATATATTTATGTTTATGTATGTGTGTATCTATGTAAATATATATACACATATTTAGCTGTATCTATATATATATGTATATATATATATAAGTATTTTATACTGATATTTATAATTGTATTGTTTTGTTTTATTGATTTTCTGAACGTTTCGCTTCAGTGATTTCTTTCTTTAAATCATATCATACAATATAATGGATTGTAATTCATGCACAAAACCATTAAATACTAAATGTATTAAATGCGCTTGTGGATATTCAATTCACTTTGAATGTTTGTATAATACTTATATACTACCAAATGATTATACGAATATTTCCCAGTCGAAATATGCGATTTATATTCTATCTTCGCAACACTTTAAATTTATATGTGAATCGTGTATAGTTAAACCAACTGAAAATATTACTGAATTAACTAACCCTAAATTTAATACCAATGATGATAAACTTGATTACCTTACTAATATTACTACAAATATTAATCAAAAACTTGACATAATGAATTCAGAAATAATTTCATTTAAAAAATCATCTCACACTATGAAGTCAAACACTTCAACTATTCTTAATAATATTTCATCCGCCTTATCCTCACTTCCAGATACATTAAATAAAACTACCTCTAAATCTTTTAGTGATATCGTTAAATCAACATTACCGACGCATAAACCTACCGTTACTAAACCAACTCCTAACATTTTGTCATGCTCTTCTCAACCCTCGGTTGTTATTGAGCATATTTCACCTGACAATAGAAATCTTACATACATTAAATCACTATTCAAACAACTAGAACTCGATTCTAATACCATTACAGATTACTCATTCATTTCTCACTATGCTAATATAGTAGTATCTTCATCATGCATAATTGATAGTTTAATTAACTCCAGATCTGATCTTCAACCAACTGATTTCAAATCATTATTCATTCGTCCTTTCATTGCCAGTGATATAATGAAAATTGGACGTATTTACTTCCACGCTTCTAAATCTTCTCTGACGAAATTTAAGTGTGTACTTAATATGCGCAGTCTTTCTTATCAACTTCGTAATTTGATTAATACAGGTAACTCGGAAACATATGTTATCGATTGGAAATCAAAACCATATATCCCTGATGTTAATGAATTCCTTCAATGGTCAAATTCATATGAACATTATCTGAAATCCAAAAAAGGCTCTTCTCCCTCTGATTGACTTTGTTATCATAATGATTATAAGTATTTATTTCAATTAATTAATTCGAGATCTGTTCGTAATAAAGTTGATATTATAGCTCAATCTATTATTGATTCAAAATGTCTTATAACGGCAATTACAGAAACCTGGCTGACTGATAAAGACACTGCTCTATCATCACAACTAATACCTCAAGGGTATAATATAACTATTGCTAATAGATCTATTCCTTGTCGTGGTGGTGGTCTTGCATTAATTTACTCATCTAAATTGAAACTTGTCTCCACTACCATTCCGTCTTTCTCATCGTGTGAAATGATGATCTGCAATCTTAGGTTTCCATCTTCTTGTACAATATATTTTGTTCTAATTTACCGTCCTCCTTCTTCTAGTATCACTGAATTTTTAGTTGATCTAACATCTATTTTTGAATCGATCTCTTCAGATAACACTATAATTCTTGGCGATTTTAACATACAATATAATAGATCTTATCCTGCTGCATCATCTTTAAAAAGTTTGTTCAATGAGTTCTCTCTCACGCAACATATACTTTTTCCCACTAATACGAATGGTAATTGCATTGATCTAGTTATATCACCATCTTCATCTGACATTGTTTCATCTCCTTCTCAAAGTTTTCTAATTTCTGATCACTTTGTAGTTACGTTTGAGTTGATATTACCACCATCTACCTCTCCCCGACCAGAGCGTTCTTTTAGGAAGATATCTGCTATTAACATTCCTTCATTTGTAAATTCTATATTTTCACGACTTGATAATCCTCAGTCGTTGCTCGTAGTTGACTCTCTTTACGACAATTTTAATGCTGCTATCTCAAATTCTCTTGAAATATTTGCTCCTGTCATTAAATCCATTAATCGATCATTTTCCAAATCACATTGGTTTAACAATGAACTAGTAAACCTACGTCGAACACTTAGAAAACTCCAAAATAGATATCAAGTATCTAACCTTGAATCTGATCTTAAATCTTTCAAAGTATGCCGTTCACTCTATAGGACTAAACTTATCACATTAAAATCCTCCTACTTTACTGATAAGTTAAATAACTTTGGTATGTCTACCAAACAAGCATTTCAACTTTCATTTAAATTAATCGGTCGAGATCAGAATAGACGTCTTCCTGACCATTCTGACTCCTATCTGTGCACTGCTTTTTCCAATTTCTTTCAACGAAAGATATCTAATGTTATCGATTCTCTCCCAAGATTTGATGTTGCACTATTTGATGTTACTTTCATTACCTCTTCAAATCATTGGTCTTGTTTTACCCTTCCATCTCAGGCATTTGTTCTTTCATTAGTGACTTCCCTCAAATCTCACTCCCCTTTAGATCCTGTTCCATTGGTCTTACTTCGTTCCATTTCTCCCTATATAATTGGTTTGATTACTAATATTATCAATGTATCTCTTATTACTTCTACTGTTCCACAATCGATGAAACACTCGTATATTACCCCACTACTTAAAAAACCGACTTTAGATCACTCAAATTTGACTAACTATAGACCAATATCCCAACTCTCGTCAATATCAAAGACTTTAGAACGAGTTGTTTCAACCCAGTTAATACATTATATAACTACAAACAATATTGCTGATTGTTTTCAAAGTACTTATCTCCCACACCGCAGCACAGAAACTGCCCTCAACCTTATTTTCAGTGACATTCTTTTATCTCTTGACACCAAATGCCCATGTTATCTTATTCTACTAGATTTATCGTGCGCTTTTGACTCTCTTAATCTTATTATTCTTTCGTATCGCCTGCGTGAGATAGGAATTAATGGTCAAGTACTCAACTGGTTCATGTCCTTTGTCTCAAATAGAACTTCTTCTGTTAAAATTAATTCTTCTTTATCACAACCATTTACTAACTCATACGGTGTTCCGCAAGGCTCCGTACTCGGGCCCATTTTATTCATAATCTATATATTACCTATTAGATCAATATTTCTTAAATATCCTCATCTACATTATCATCTTTATGCAGATGATTTGCAAATTTATACGTCCTTCCCACCATCATGTAACACTGAATCTATTCAATTAACTATTTATAACTGCATTACTGAATTAATTACATGGTTCTCCACTAACTCATTATCATTAAATATGGCTAAAACTAATACCATTATTTTATCTAGATCCTCTTCCCCTTTAACTATATCCCATCCTTTTTTACGCTCCCTTCCTATTTCCGAATCAGTGACTACACTAGGTATTACCTTTGATAACAAGTTCAATGTATCGTTGCAAATAACAAATGTAATTCGTATAGCTAACTATTATCTTTACAATATTAGAAAGACACGTAATAAACTTACTTATAACTTAACGAAGTGTTTACTCGACTCCCTTGTATTCAGTAGACTTCGTTATTGTTGCTCATTATATACTACTCTCCCACTTTATTTAATGCACAGATTTGAAAATATTCAACGTCGTGCGGTTAGAATACTGTACAAGCTCAAACGTCGTATGGATGTTTCGATTACATCTCTGATGATTTCTCTTGGTTGGCTTCCGTTTCATTCTCAATGCAAGTTTCGTCTCCTGTGCATAACGCAAAGAGCCATTTACCGATCTATTCCCGAATATCTCGCTACGTTAATATCAATTCGTTCCGACTCCCGACCTCGCCGCTCTGGATCCACAATGGTTATACACCAACCAATTACTTCTACGAGATTTGCTGAAGCAGCATTTGCTGTTGCAGCACCAAAATATTTGAACTTGTTACCAACTGATATACGTATAACTAAATCTGAGTCATTATTTAAACGTAAATTATATAAATATTTTCTTTATTTGTAATTCCATTTAATATCATTGTTCTCGTTATTATGTATTGTTCTAGTTTTCGTTCTTTACTATTATTTTTTGTTTATTTTTATTTTATTATATATGACGCCGATAAACATATAATGTTTTGTTAGTCAATAAACTATTTAATAATAATAATAATATATATATATATATATATATATATATATATTTATACTTATTTATATGTATATGAATTGAGATATATATATATATATTTGTAAATATTATTTATATATAAATAAGTATTGTTAATATATCCATAACGTGATCACCGAGTAGATATTAAATACCGGGTATATTGAAATCTACATGTTATAGTATTCTATTAATAGAATTCTATTAATAGAATACCGAGTGTACAGTTGCCCTCGATACATAGTGTATTAATGTATTAAGCGAAGGTAAAAATAATAATATTTTACACCAAATATATTTATTAAATTATTGTTAATATTTATATTATACTATACACCAATAATTATAAACGTATATGTAATATATATATATATATATATATTAAATTTTGAATGAACACTTTTTGTTTTATTATCAATATTACTTGGAAATCGGGTACAACGAATTTCCCGATAAAACAAAATAATCCTGCTAAAAAAAATGATTTATTTGTGTCGTTATTTCACTATATACAGTATATATATATATATATATATGATGATGATAAGGTTTATTAGCACTTATCATAGGTGTGGCCACCCCTCGTAGGTGCATATAACAATATAGAACGAAAACAATAAATAGATAAATAAATAAACAAAACGATAAAATAATATAATTTATAAAAATAGTAATATTGTATGATTAAATAAGTGAATATATTACATCAATGATATGTAAGCTTTGAGGTGTGTAATAAAGGACGGGTGTGAATGGATTGATCTAATAGAGGCAGGGAGGGAATTCCATAGGGATGGAACCATATAACTGAAGGCGCGTTTATGGTATTTCAGGTATGAGACACGAGGGCAAATTAGGAAAATTTCAGCATTTGATCGTAAGGAAGTCAGTGGGCGTCTTAGAGTTAGTAGGGAAGTCAAATAAGGAGGAGAAGTATAATATATTGCTTTATGAGCGAGTGATAGAAGGTGTAGGAGGGAACGTTTTTTTTGAGGGAACCAGTTGGATATAAGTTGGTGGGAGTCGGTAATGGAATGGTCAAATCGATTTATTGAGAAAATGGTTCGTATAGATGCACGAATTATACGATTTAAAGGGGATAATGAAGTATTAGGGAGATGATAAAGTAGTGAGGAGCAGTAGTCGATACGAGAGAGGACGAGTGCATTTATGAGGACAGTTGTAAGAGATCGGGTTAAGTCTTTTCTTATACGACGAATTTTGAAGAGGTGGTAGTTAGCTGATTTAGATATATTAGCTATATGGGAATTTAGGGATAGGTTAGCATCCAAAGTAATTCCAAGATTTATAACAGATGATGAAGGGATGATGAGGAGACCGTCGATGATAACAGGTGGAAAATTATGATAGTTAGATGGGATATTTAGGAGTGCAGATTTTGAAGAGTTGAGTAGAAGATTGTTAGATAGAAGCCATGATCTGATAGTTGATGCACATTTACATAATTATGAGTTATCTGGTAGTACATTGGAGGAATTGGGTAGGAAGGAATATAGTTGAATATCATCAGCGTAAATGTGATAGTGTACATCTGGAAATTGACCAATAATATCATGTATAGGGAGAATGCATATTGAGAAGAGGAGGGGGCCGAGAACAGATCCCTGGGGAACACCATAATGAAGAGTACGAGATTTTGTAGAGAAATTGCAAATTTTAACGGATGATGATCGATTTAATATATAGGATGAAAACCATTTTAGTACGGTTCCGCGTATACCAATCATTTCTAATCTTGAGATAAGAACTGAATGGCTCAAGGAATCGAAGGCACATGAGAGGTCTAATAATATAAGTTGGCAGGAGATAGATGGAGATACTTTAGAGTATATATTGTTAAGTATTTGTTGTAGTGCAGTTTCAGTTGAGTGTCCTCGTCTAAATGCACTCTGAAATATATCATATAATTTATTTTCAGCTATAAATCTATTCAATTGTATGGCAACAATTCGTTCCAGAATTTTGCTGATAAACGGAAGTTGTGAAATGGGGCGATAGTTAGCAATTATATTAGGATCAAGTAAAGGTTTTTTGAGTATAGGTGTTATTATAGCATGCTTAAAGGAAGTTGGACAAATACCATCATTTAGGGAAATAATTATAATATCAAGAATATAGGGGGATAGAGTATAATTTAGTTTTTTAAAGGCGGCTAGGTTAATTGGGACAGAAGAATGAGAAGAGGAAGACTTAGAAATAAGATTAGATATTGTAAAAATAGAAGGCATATAGAATTTAGAAAAATAGTATGGGATTGGTTTACTAATACATATGCACGGAATTGAGCTAATTGGTAGGAGAGATGAAATAGAAGTGCAGGTGCATTGAATTTTATCAGTAAATTGATTAGCGAATTCATAACATAATTCATTTTTTGCAATATTAGGTATATGAGGTATATTGATAGGCATTGTAGGGGAGAGAAGCTTACGAGCAAGGGCGAAAGAAGCACGGGGATTGGATGTGAGGTTATTTATTTTACTAATATAAAAAGCAGACTTAGCTTTAGAGATTTCAGATTTATAGAACTTGCGATATGTAGAAAATATTAAGAGGTTACTAGAAGAAGGGTTACTGTGGAAGATTCGTTCGAGTTTACGTAGGTTGCGTTTGAAAGAAACAAGTTCGGAGGAAAACCATGGAGAGTTTGAATGGATATTAATAGTTCGAGTTTTTAGAGGGGCAAATTTATCAATTAAGTAAGATAGAGCATAATTGAGTGAATCAATCGAACACGGCAATGAAAGGAGGATTAATTTAAGTTCCAAGGCATAACAATCATAATCAAGAGATCTGTAGTTTCTGTATGTGATGGATTTTTTTTCTATAGAAGTGGAGTGAGGAAGAACTAATCGACAAGTTATTAGAAAATGATCGGTAATTAAGTCAGATTTACAACAATCAGTGATGCACTGACAACTACTATGAGATCTACAAAAAATTAGATCAAGTGTGTGACCAGCAATATGAGTAGGGAAAGTTATAAATTGATGTAGAAAGAGGGAGTCAGTAAGATTTTTGAATGTGGAATGGGGATGTATATTTGATTCGAAGTGGTAGTTAAAGTCACCTAGAATAAAGTTATGATTATTGTTAGATAGTGGAGTATCAGTTATATAGTCATAAAATTCATTATAGAAGGTGGTATAGTCTTGTTTTGGAGGTCGATAAATTATAGTAAAGGAGTAGACAGTATTCATAAAATTTAATGAGGCAGGCAATCACTATAAGAGAAGGAAGGGTAGATAATAGTAGGAGATGGTAGGTCAGAGTGAACTAATATACCAACTCCTCCACCTCGGCCTTTAATACGAGGTGAGATAAATAGAGAGTATCCAATATCATGGAAGAGAGAGAATATATCGGAGTCATCTGGCGATATCCTTGTTTCGGTAATAGCAACTAATTTAACTTTAGAATATTTCAGGTAGGATAATAGTAATAGTGAATTTGATCTAAGGGACCTAATATTAATTAGTGACAAGCTAACTGAGAGTCATGTACTATTGTTAGATTGTAAGGGTGAGGATAAGTGATCAGTAGTGTCTTGGGAGAGTAAGGGGTCAGTAGTATTTTGGGAGGGTAATGGGTCAATTATAGATTCAGAGGGTAAAAGTCAGTAATAATTAGGGAGGATAAGGGGCCAGTACACTGTTAAAAATAAGGGTATAACATTATGAATTATATGGTATAACATATGGAAATACGAGTTATACCATACAATTACGTTAAATGGTATAAGATCACATATTATATGGTATAACATTTGATTTGTTTAGTTATACCATATAGATTAATTGAAATGGTATAAGATCACAAATTATATAGTATAACATTTGATTTGTTTAGTTATACCATATAGCTTGATTGAAATGGTATAAGATTACGAATTATATGGTATAACATTCGTAATTTTTAGTTATACCATTAGCTATTAAATATAATAATATAACTTTATGAATTATATAGTATATATACTATATAATTCATAAAGTTATATTATTATATTTAATAGCTAATGGTATAACTAAAAATTACGAATGTTATACCATATATGGTATAACTGGTATTTCCATATTGTATACAATATGGAAATACCAGTTATACCATAACATTTTAAAACTAAGTTTATATTTGATTGAAAATAAAATGTATAAGAAATATAATTCATAATAGTATCCTTCATAGTATCCTTAATATAACAGTTAACTTATTGTTATTATATATACTTATATATATATATATACTTATATCTTATTGTTGTGTTATATTATTATAGACATAGCATTTATTGCTTCTAATTGCAATTAAACTGGTTTTAAGAAACTATATAGATTCCCCATAGGGAAATATGTATACATATACATTTCCTCTATTTTATATACAAGTACTTATAAGTATTAGAGTATATGTATATATATATATATATATACATAATTCCATATTTCCTATATTTTATATACAAATACTTATAATTATTCGAGTATATGTATATATATATATATATATATATATATATATATATATATATATATATATATATATATATATACATAATTCCATATTATTTCTACACTCAACATGAGAAGCATCTATTGTTCAACACATTACAATATACATCAGGTATTTATACTTATATTATATATATATATATACAAATTATATCATATTATATATAATAATATAAAAGTTTATATAATATATAATTTTATAATATATTTATATATTATTTATAATATATAATTAAATTGTTAGAATATAATTATATAATTATATATATATATATATATATATATATATTATAAAGTCAAAGTTGTAGATATATCGATTAATGTAATATACATTTAAATGAATTTAGCATTACGTAACAGAAATCGATATATCTACATAACAACTTTAAACTAGATTTCGGTGTCTCGCTCTGTGTTAATTGCATAGACAATGCCATGTAAATGTTTATTTTTCTGGTATTTTATATTGTTATCGTCTGTAAAGTATATTTCGTTATTTTTCTATAGAATAAATTCCACTCGGTGATATTGCCTCATTCTTAGGTCTGCATCTCATCGGGTAGGTACTATTATTATTATGTTATATTATTATGTTCAACAGGTCTTTGCTTTGATTAATAAACTGTATTAGAACATTCACTTTATTACATATATATATATATATTATAAAATTATGATAACTATATGCTATATATATATTAATATGCAGGAAACTGAAGAATTATTTGCAGAATTTCAAATTCATTTAAAATATTAGAAAAACTGCCGGAGAGGAATAGTGAGTTGATGGGGATGATAAAGCATATAACGTATATACACAAATATATAGACGAATATATTGATGTACTAGGTATCGCTACTACGCAAATTGATCAAACAGGTAATTTAGTTATCTAATTAATAACATTAGTTAAGTATCTATATAAAATAAATATGCAATTATATTTTATTAGTCCATGGATAGTATACTATATATCCATATATGGTCAATTATTTATTTTATTTTTAGTTCACAATGTAATTAAATTTAAATAATATTACTAGGTACTAATAGGTATATATAAATAATGTTAACTGTTGTACAAATATTATCAATATCCTTCTTTCCTTAATCAAATATAGATTATAAAGTGTATAATTAAATATATAATATAATATTTCCTAAAATAGATTCGGGAATCATATATTTTATGATGGGAGTTTGCGAATTATTGAAAAATGAATTTACAATGAGAATAAAGACAAGGTTACTTAATAATTACTTAATAACTATAGATTTAATATTATAGTTATTTTATGATTTTTCGTATGCTAATTCAAAAGTATAGTATACTCTATTATATATATAACTGCAGTAATTAATATAATATATTGGATTTCTCTAATTACAATTCTAACGTATATAAAGTATACAATTATAAAGTATACTTTATATAGTATTATCATATATGATATTAACTGTATAAAGTTTCTTATAAGATACATATTTATACTATTATATAATATACAATATTATTATTCATACTCTAGTATACTATATATATATATATAACTTATATAAATATTTGAATTTTAATTGCAGGAAATAATGACTCCATGGATACATGGATATATGCATATATCAGAAAAGAGGATGCTTATTATGTGTGTCGATAATTGTTTGGTTTTCGTTCAAAATAATTTATTTCGTATTTTATTAAGTGGTATTGTTAATTTTATTTGTTTCACGTAACATGTCCTACAAACATTAATTGTTTATGTAATTTTGTATCACGATATTTATTTTTAAATGTATCTGTTAATTAACAATATTGTTACACCAACATATATGTGGTTTTTAGAAAATAAATTATCATTATAAATTTCGATTTCATATATAAATTAATAATATAGAATAGTAAGTTATTATAAACACTGGTATAAATTTAAATAAAATATGGTATAACTTTTAATAAATTATGGTATAACTTTAAATAAAATATAGTATAACTTTTAATAAATTATGGTATAACTTTGTATAATATATGGTATAAATTTTAATAAATTATGGTATAACTTTATATCAAATATGGTATAACTTTTTATAAATTATGGTATAACTTTATATAATATATGGTATAAATTTTAATAAATTATGGAATAACTTTATATCAAATATGGTATAACTTTTTATAAAATATGGTATAACTTTATATAATATATGGTATAAATTATGGTATAACTTTATATAAAATATGGTATAACTTTTTATAAAATATGGTATAACTTTTTTAATTAGTTATACCGTAAATGGTATACCAGGACGCCACGGGGTTATACCATTTTTTAATCAATGTTATACCATTTATTTCTAACAGTGTAGTGGTTTGTGATGGTAAGGGTTCAGTAGCGTTTTGGGATAATACGGGGTCAGTAATGATTTGGGAGGGTAAGCAGTAGTTATTTGGGATGGATTCAATCGAGTCGAGGTATTTGGTTTAGAAGATAAATAAGTTTCATAGGATAGCTTCCATTTAGAAATATCTGAGGGTAATATTGGTATTGATGAGTGGAACCATTCATTATGTTTGTTAGGGGTTTTTAATTAGTGCGTTTTAGTCAGATTATTGAAGTATGGTTTATAATTTGGGGGAGTAAGTTTATTAATGTAGGCATGGTAGATAATTCTACCTCTTATTCTCGTATTAAAGGGAATATTATTGCTAATAAATAAATGGGCAAATTTTGAGTTTTTCCTATCAATCAAAAATCTTTTGATATATATATATATATATATATATATATTGTAATTCAAAATTGTAAATTAATATTTATATTACCTACATGATATTATAATTACCTATGAATTCATCTCGATGGAAATTATGCATTAATGAAAAGTATAATATACATGCCAATATCCTATCGAGGTAATAATATAATATCAGTGAATGACCAACAAATTGAACAATAGAGTTCTAATAATTACATTTTTATTTAATAATAAATATCATAATAAAAGCTTAAGTCATAGTAGCTAAGTGCTCAAGAACTTATATATATATATATATATATATATATATATATATATATATATATATATATATATTTAATAGTACTTAAGTAAACTTAAGTATACTTTATATAATATACTTATAACTGTGCATTATTAAATGATATTGACGTCAATATGAGGGATCGTTTGATCTGTTTATTTACGAGCATACTCTTTACAAGAACTCCGTTCTAAACAATATTTTATTATATTATATTATATTATTAAGAAATTGTGATAAATATATTTACCGTAATTTTATAATGGCTAATATGATACTGTTATTATGAATTGTTCACTTAATATGATTCGAATTATACTATATTTAGAATATATATATATATATATATATATATATTATATTTTTTATAAATTTTATAAATTTATTAGGCACATAAATACATTGATAAACACTCTCGTATACGTGCATGGCGGGCATGCACGTTATAGCGACTACAGGGAATGTAAATAATTCGTCACCACACTCAAAATCGTCCCCGATTGTCACGTGACTACAACATCGATGATATTTCACTAAATTCACATACGAATCGTTTGAAATTTAAACTACATATAAATAATATGTATACACACAAATTTTGAAAAAAAATAAACTTCTAATTATGCATCAGAAGAAAGTAATATACAACTATATAAGATACATCATCTCGACTAATCACCGCTAATAAAATCTCTCCAAATCATATATATATATGATTTGTATACAAATTTTCGCTAAACCATTCAACCACTACCTATATGAAATCAATATCGTAACTAGTATAAAAACGTCTAAAAATATATTATTAACTATTTCGATCCTATCCCATTTAACATCTGCCCACTATAAACCGTTACATGCTTCAGGCATGCGTATTGCGTATCAATGATCTTCTTCCCGATATTCACCACTGTTGAGTGGACTTAAATTAAAACTAAAGAAATTATTGTTTCCGATATAATAATTATATTATATTTGAAGCATTTCATATTTTTAATAAAGAAGTTGATAGAAGTTATTAACCAATTAGATAATAGGTAATATACACATATATATATATATATATATATATATATATATATATATATGGTGCGTGACAGTATAACTTTCTATCAACGACTTTATAACATCCGGAAATTAAACCGGAAGTTAAATAAAATATGACGAAACACTTCAAATAAATAATATATGTTGGGCGCGCGTTTAGATTTCCACGCGCGCAGATGATATCTGTACACATCAAAGACATCGGATCAGCATATATTACACGATAACATATCGCTAGGTTTCAGCAGCGACACTATCGCAGATAAACATCTCTAATCACGTACAAAACGCATAGGTATATATGTGTATGTGCGTGTATGTGTGTGTGTATTTATAGAATATATTAACCATATTAATATATTGTATATATATATATAATAAATTGAATTGAAAATCCCCATTCATGTTTATATATGGAATACGGCATTCGTATTGATAGCCATACACTTTAGATCACTATCTCAATCAATCGTTATTATATAATCGTGATGTAATAGTGATGTAATATATTATAGTAGTGGTAGACGTGTACACATACCCTTAGGATCAATTGTAAGCTATATTATATATTTATATAGTCAAACGTATATATATATATATATATATATATATGAACTAAACAAAGTATAATTATAATTAACATATACATTAATATGTTAATGTATGCAAGGATTTTTAATAATTAAACAATAGTAAATTTATTAGGAAATAACATATATATTTTACTTTATCATTACTTTAGGGATTCACCAACAGTTTTAAATTAACACTTTAATTATATATATTTCGCTTATTTTTGAAACATTAGCTATGCACTACTAACTATAGTAGGTATCTATCTATAGATAGTACCTACCATTTGTAAAAAAAAATACGTAATTTACTTTTTACGTTTTGTATTATATGTGATATATCCAAGTATACTTAATTTCATATATGAATATATTAATGTAGGCATTATTATTCATTAAATATCCTCTATAGGGATTATAATATATTATACCTATAGGTATGATTTTATGCATCCTATATATATTCTCACCGGCGTGTTACAGTATACTGTACTATATAAATATATAAACTTTTTGAATTCTATATATTTTAATAAAGAATAATAATGTTGACATTAGATTTAATTAATAATAGTAATACATTTATGATAATTTATTAATTTTCTAATTTACTATTTATTATTCTCATTATAATAATATATATATATCTATATATATATATATTCTACGGATTATATTCCGTAGAATTATACATTACGGATAACTATTGTTAATGAAG